>JAHLSL010000012.1:16268855-16283497 GCA_025920805.1 Petroica traversi | reverse complement strand
CAGAGCAGCCCCGCTGTCCCGCAGCCCTGCGGAGCCGCGGGCCATCCCGCAGCGGGCCGGACGCACGGAGCCGGGCTCTGGGTATGCCCTGAAACGAGCGGGCTCAAATAAGCTGTGAGATCTGTGCCTTTCCTCCTAGCTGGCGGGTGAGGAAGGTCAAGGCTTAAGCTGCTTGTCTGTGCCTTCAGAGGAACGCACACTTCAATGTCCCCAGCAAGGCAGCCTCCAGAGAAAGAGCCGCCACTCCACTAGCTCAGACCTTCCTCCTGTCGCCCGGAATGCTTCCTACCCACCAAACCTCCTGCCTCCTTCGGTTTGCTGTTTCCCTGCCTTATCTCTAATTAATGTGCCGCTTGCCCTTTTTGTGACTGCATCGGTTAATTGAGTGTTACAACGTGCTCGTCTTCTTGCAGAATCTCTCTTAAAAGAGAAAAGTAAACAAGCGGACAATGAAAAGAAAAAGACAGCAGATAAGAAAGGCATTCCAGGTAGCAGCTGGCAGTATTAGTGGTTATGTCTCTACTGCTAATTGGAAGAGTACCAATAGTGAATTATCAGGCAGGATATTGGCACCTGGTGAATCAGCCAGAGCATTTCCCATAGGATATTGGGCTTTCAAAGGCTGTCCCTTGTCCAAATACTTACAAGGGCTCATCCTGTGTTCAGACATAATGAATGCATAATCCATAGTTGCCTTTTAAGGCCAGAATGTAAAAGTCCTGTCAGAAAAGAAAAGGATTTAGAATTGTGCCAGAAAGGTCTAGAGGTTCATAGATTATTGCTGGAGGTGGAGAGGTGTAGCCTATTGCTACAATAATGAGAATTTAAAAAAAACCCAAGAACAACCAACCAACTTCAACCAACCAACCAATCAACAAATAAAAAAAAAATACCCTAACCAAAACCCCCCAACCATTAACAGAAATACCATTTAGTTTCTAATTTTAGACCATACAGCAACCTCTAAGAAACTGAAAGTGTTTTTCCAAAAGTTTTTTATCTCTGACTATGCTCTGCCACCTTCTTTGGAATGAAAAATCTGGTAAATTTAGTGGCTAGATTGTCAGGGCACTGTGATGCTGTAAGCCAAGGCTCAAGCTGAGTGATGATGAATTGTCTACCACCCACGTGCTTCCTCTTTGTTCTGTATTGTTCTTAGTGGAAATGAATATGAGGGTTGGTTTATGGCTTTTTAAGGCTTTGTTTTTGTTTTTCCTCGGGGAAAACTACAAAAAGGACTATGATGTGATTTAAGTATTTTTTATGTAGAAATTATTTACAGAGTTCATTTGGACCACTGGAACACTAAAAGATAAATTTGTATCTATAAGTAGTAAATAATTAATTGCTTGTTTTCAGGGAACCGCTGGTGAAACGGAATTAATTTTTAATTTCAGATTATTTCTAGCCATATGCATCATGAGCTTACTGGTTAATTTCTCTGTAGTCTCTACAGGAAGGTCTTTGCAGCTGGCATCTTCACCAGTGCTACAGCGTTTTTCATAGATACTCGATGTCACTGAAGATTTGTGTTCGTGTTTCACTCACTGTCCAATGTGTTCAAGCAAAATGGATTCTGTGCTGCTAAACACTTTCTCTCAGTAGTAATGTCATCAGACTGTGAGAAACAAAGGTCATGTTCAGTCTCTCTAGAGCATCTCAAGGTCTGCCAGTAAGATTATGCAGAAGGAGAAACAAGTAAGCCATGATGACTCTTTCTGAGCGTGTATGTCAGAATACCATGTGTCAGCTTGCTGAAACTTTTCATGTGAGGCCCTCCATTTCCGTAAGGAATCCATCAGTCCTGAGTCTGTGGTCTGTAGTACTCACAGAAATACACAGTAACTGTGTCCTGCTGGAAGTCACTCTGTGAATAAGCTTTCCTTAGGGAGGAGGTCATATTTAATTGTATTCTTTGGACTCCGTTTCAAGGCAAGTGTCCTAAAATGTCACAGTATCTGTAAGTCCAGCTACAGAGTAGGGATGATGGTGATGAAGCCTACTGCCATGAAGAGAAAATTAAACTTTCTGTGGCTATTCTTACAGCTCATAAATCCTTGTTGCTTTGTCCTGACTGTGCAAAGGAGCCTTCTACAGCAGTAGAGGCTATTTAGGAGTCAGTGCTGTTGATCCCCGGCCCAACTGGAAGTCAGAAGGCTCCCATGCAGGTCTGGTATCTGCAGGATGCAGTGCTCAAGTCTCACTAAGATGCAGTGGCAGATAAGCAGTGTGCTTTTATAGCTCTCACCTGGCTGTGGCAGTGCTACTGATCTTGTGCATTATGTGAATACTGATTATATCCCGGGATACATGCACAGCTCTGAGCACAGCCAAGGAGTGTGTAAGCAAAGCCAAGCTGCTCAGGATACCTGGAGTAAAAGAGCTGTATTGGTACAATTCTCTGTCTAGGCTAGTAAGCAGCATTTGCTTGACTTCAGAGCTCCATTCTGCTATGTCTCTGTGCCTTCTAGTAGCCAAGGAAGGCAATGGGATCCTAGTTTAAGCCATACTGCCCCTGTACACACCTGTCCTGTAATTCTAGTCTTTGGGAACATGAGAAAGAACTTAAAAGTACAGTGGAAAAGTGTGAGACAAAGGCATGTCAGACTGGGCAATAATCACTTATCTTTTCTGTTAGTCATTATCACTCATGCATTACATGTGCTTTGGCCATTTTAACAATATTCTTCATCAGGATCTCATTGTATACTGCAGATGCTGGAAAGTGTGGGTCAAAGAAATGGGCTATATCCCTGAGAACTCCCTACAAATTTAATTACAAAATACTAAGAAATTCCCTCTAAAGACAGGAAAACCATCTGGTTCCATGGTTCAAAAATTATGGCTAGCCAGGTTTATCAAAATTACTCTTCCCAGAAGCACCTTTATGACTGGACTGATCAACCCTTGCAAAAGAAGCTTGGGCTCTGTTTTGCTCAGGAAGCTCTGTACATGTGACTCCCCTTAAGAAGTATAAATTGCTAAAAAAATTTGAAGTGAAGGGAGCTGTATCTGGACCATGGGCTCATCATCACTTTTGTGACACCTCACAGCAGATGGGGGAACCCTTTCTTCCCTCTCCCAGAGGGCATCAAGACTCAGACAAACAAGACCCTTGTCAGGATTTCGGTTTTGGTTGGTTAGACTGTAAGCACACCACTGATGATGGTGGCATCTGTCATTGTTTGCCTGATTACACAGCGAGTTACCAAAGGCTAGAGCTGAGGGCTCCAAGGAGTCCTTCCTGAGCTGCTGCTGCTGCTTTCTGCATCCTTCAAAGTATGACCTTTCTGAGCAAACCAAAGCGCATTAAGCACCAGTGCTGCTCAGTGCAGGATTACAGAGTTAGAGACAAAAAGTCTCTGGAGTGGGAGCTGTAAATAAAGCCAGCGTATATTCAGCACTGTCTTTTCAGTACAGCCTCACAGCATTTATTCTGTGAAGAACAGTAGAAGCAAATGTGGAGTCTTCAGATCCATGCCAGCGTAGAAATAGGAGACAAGACCTTCTAGCCTCTTTAAGATATATTTTCTGCTAAGACAAAAACCAAAAATCGCAAATAAATCAATTTACCGTAATCTTTTCATCCTGCAGAGTTGCCAAGGCAGTCAAAGAAGGCATCAGGAACACAGAACAGCTATTCTGGGTCACATCAAGGTTATTTTTACTCAGTAGTGTATTTGTGACAAGAAGTTAGCTGGGCATTCTTAAAGAAAGGGCAGAAAAAGTATAGTGCCCTTCCCTCTGCTAAACTCTCCCAGTTTCTGTTAAATTGCAGATGAGGCACTTCCTGAGACAGTGGTTTTATCTCCATAAATAATACCTGGCAGATTTTTCTTCTGGGAATGTATCTAATTCCTTTTGAATCTTTTTTATGCTTTTGACCTGCACAACCACCCTCTGGCAGTGAGTTCCGCTGCCAACGTATATGCAAACAAAAGAAAGTTCTTTCTTGACCAGTTTTAGCTTCTTTTTGCTTAGGTTTTTAAGCTACCTACCTTTTGTTCTGTGAGAAGCACTGCATAGGCATCCCCTATTTTCTCACCATCATTCATCATTCTTTATGTATTGGACAGGTTCTCCCTCAGCTGTTTTTATTCCAGTCTACAGTGGACTATTCTAACTCATTTTTCACTGTTAATGTTATCTTTGGACATTCTGATTGCCCTTCTCTGTAGTAGTTCTAGTTCTTCTTTACCCTGAAACACAAGAGTTTGTGAAGAAGAGTGAGTACGTGGGAAAAGATGGCATGAAGATTTGAACCACAAAATCTGTCTTGCTTCCATCAGACTCCACTGAAAAGGCTTCAAGGGGCAAGAAAATTACAAGCCACTATGGACTTAACCTTAGTATCACAAGAGTTCCAAGTCAGCCAGAAAACTAAACTTCAGAGGACTCCTTATGTCCCCCTTTTCTCCCATAATCCAGAGGATTCCCCTAGTGTTAATTTATGGAAAGAAAACTTAAAAGTGCGGTCCATTCAAAAGATGAATATAAAAGGATTGTATCATCTGGCCATCATATATTTGGAATATGAAAAATGGACAAACCCAAATTCCGAAGCTGTCTCTGGGAAGTGACTGAGCTGGTAACTTGTCGTGTAGCTGTATGAAATGTAGGTCACTGAAAGTTACAAATGCACTTACACATATTTGTGTCCATGACCTGCTTTGAAATGTGTTGTGGCCTTTCCTCATTATGAGGAAACAAGGACATCATGGCATCTGCAGCCGTCAGAGGCTTGTGTTACAAAGACAAGAAAGGTCAGCAAGGTCTAACTAAATACATCTCTACTGGCCAGGAAATGGATTGTGATTTGCACTGCCTGTTTAGTACAAATAAATACATGAGTTGAAGTACTAGAAATACTTCTAGAAAAGCTAAACATGATACAAGTTTTCAACCTACTATGCTATTTTTGACATAGATAAATAGATTTTCATGTCACTATCACAAATTTTAATGTAGGACTACTCCCTGACAAATCCCTCAATTTGTTAAGTATGGTGCAAAGGAAGGAGAAAGGGGACAGGTTAAATAGATGTTTAATAGTGTTAATATGTAGATTCTGTTCTGACACAGATAGATCAATCTGAAATTAATTCCCTGGTTTCAGGGCAATGCTCTCAGGTTTACAATGTAATGGTGTCAAAATTCAATTCAGAGCCTTCTTTTTATGCGGTCACATAATACTCAATATAAACACAAGAAAAAAAATCTCCTTCTACTCCATGCAGCTCCCAAACTCTCTAAGGTATAGTTTGACTTTGTTGGTCAATGGTGCTTATTTTTCCAACTTTAAAGACCAACTTGAAAGACTTAAAAGATAAAATGTTCTGAATTTAGAGAGAGAGAGATAGCTTCAGATCATAGTTACTATTTATAATGCCTTTTCCTGACTGTAATAAGTGGGAACTTATTTCAAGGGAGGTAAGTCCCAGTCTCCAAAAGCTCTTTCAAAGGGTGTAAGGATCTGTTACACCCCATTTGCTCTTGTCCCTGCAGACACTAGTTTTCAACTCAAAGGTATCACAGAATCACGGAATCAATTAGGTTGGAAAAGATTATCAATTACTTATACATCTCCCTCTGTCATCTGACTGGGCACAGGACTGGTTTTCTGAATTTGACGCTTAAATTGCATATTAGCAGTAAAGCTGACCTGTAAGTAGACCTGTCACACACTTGGAAGCTTTATTGGAATGTTCTTCAAGAGACCAGTTTGCTATAAACTGACTGATGAACTTGTACATTGAGTGATGTCCTTTTATATTTCACTATTAGTATTAATCAACATGAAATAAATGCTCAGATTGTTATTGGCGTGTACTTTCTGGAGATATAATCAGAGGGAGTAGAGCATTCAACTTCCACCTTGCTGGGAGCAGACAGTAATTGCCTCTAAGTCATGATCTGAAAATCCAATGCTTAGTGATATTGAGCCACACAAAAGCTCTTATTACAGCAATAGTCACACAAGCACCCAGCCTTGTGGACCTGAGGGAGAGCACCACTATCCAAATGTATAATTTTTGTAAACTTCTCTTGCATTAAATGACAAATCAAGCAGAAATATAGTATTTCACAACATGTATTTTGGAAAGAGATTTCAAGGAATGGCATTGTAGAGTTCTGTATTTGAATTTCAGTAGCTTCCAGATCAAATATACTCAGTCTATAAATGAAAAACCTTGGGGGAAAACAGATCTAATGACCAAGGCTATAGGTTCATCTTGTTTCTAGTAGTCAAACTGGACTGCTTGCTATTTTCAGTGTACTGTAGGGCAAGCAAAAAGAAAAAAAGATTGATATTTTTAGGAGATTGTTACAATGATGGTACTTTAAAGAAAAAAGACTCCTTTTAGGGATACAGCACAAATAAATTTTGATGGTTTGATCTTAAATATGCCTACCAGTACTCTTGCTTTCTGCACTTCTGTAAATCTCACTGATTTCTTTAGTACGTGATTAGTCCTGTGCAACTCTTTCCCCACATGTTTTATTGAAACAATTGCAATCAGAAGTGTGTGATTTCGGGTCTCACTGATATTAAAAGAGAGCAGCTTTTCTACCATAGCCCTTTACTTTTGCAATGTGCTCTCTCACATTTGATCTGTAAGAACTGATAAAAACTAGTCACCTTACTGAACATGTGTAAGCTGATTTGCTGAAAATTGTACAGATTTGGAGAAGTTTTCAACATTCATAACCCAGATACATAGGCCACTCTTACATTTTGTTTTAATTCTTCATGACAACAAACAGGGACATCTTCTCAAATAAAGGTTATCAGATTGTATTAAAATTGGAAAAACATTATCTGCTCTCTTTTGTCTAGAAATGATGAAACTAATCTGACTGAAATGCAAAGCAATCACCCCTGCTCCCATCCAGATGGAAGATTTCAGCCTCAGTTAGTATTTGACAAAGTAGGTGAAAATGAGGTTGTGCTGTGGCAGTTGCCAGGTAACCTTGAGGTAGTGCTACCTATAATGCCAGCCAACTTTATAAATGACATGTGTATTACAGATACAATATTGATTTCATGTAGTTGCATGACATTAGTAATGAGAAAATTGTTCATTTCATTCACTATGTCTTTTCTGATCTTTGTGGAAGTTGAAAATATTATCTTCGTAAATACCAAGGGTCTCCTTCAAATAATTTCCTCATTTGGGAACAAATTAATCCAGTTGTTGCCCAGGCCAAGGGTGAGCTGGTCTTTATGGTGCAGAAGAGCATCATTGACCCACTAATGAACAGTGATGCAGATATCAGAATAAGGATTTGGTCATGTTGCTTTAGCCATTATTTATAAATACAAAGTATATGAAATAGAAATAATTTTTTATAATTAAACTCTGAAGTTCCATTTGCTTCCTTTCAGCCTTGTGCAGGACGTTTTAAGCTAATTTACTGTTATTGGCCATAGAATGAAGACACAGCTTCCTACTAGCACTGTTAAAGGCTCTCCCTTCAGAACAGGAGGTGAATCCTACAGCTACCATAACCCTTCTGAATACATAAGTTAACTTACCTCACATATTCAGTTGTTGGATGCTTTGATGTATGTACATACACTTGACTCTCTGAGGATGGCAGCAGCAATTCCTCTATTCTCCTCCTTCTTTCCTTCTTAAAGGCTGTTCCTATAAATTGCAGGTAGCCACTGCAGTATTTGCAATGCTGTGAGCACACCTCATTGTACCTTCCTGCCTGAGATGCAAACAATATAAAAAGTTATTAAGGACACTCTTTATATAAAACTGACATAATATCATATAAATACATTTGAACACTCTAGTGGAGTCAGGTCTGGTTCAAAAAAATTCTAGCTCAGAAGGAAACTTACTGTGTTTTGTGTGAACTGTTTTCCTTGTGATGAGTGTTGGAATCATGAGGAAGAACATCTTCAAGCTGCATTGTTGGTGGAGCATATACAGGCAGTTAAATCACTTTTATGTCCTTGATGTTTTTGTGATTTTTCCTTTTTATTTGGCTGGTGTGGGTTTTTTTCCATTTACAATTGGTGGCAGAGCAGATGGCAAAGGCTTAGCTTGGTGTAATATGTCCATGAAATAAGCAAAGCTGTCAGTGAGCCTTTTTCCAGCAGGCCTATTCCTCTTTGAGAGGGATTTTTCTTTCACTGGAATTAACATCAAAAAGATGATTTTAAGAAGAAATGAGTAGCTGTACTAGGAGCAAAATTTAACAGTTCTGAGGTTCTCTCTAAGCTCATTGTAGAACTTCTCCTTAGGGGAGGAAGGCAGTACTTTGGGATTGTCTCCTCCACAAGGGAACTTTTTCACTGAAACTTGTAGGAGTTCTTCAGTTTTGCTGTTTCTGCTCTTCTGTCATTAAAAGGTGTTTTGGGGAGGTGGGGAGTGGCAGGAAGCTGGCAAAATCATAGAGACATCAATCCTGCATGAGTTCACAACTTGATTAAGCAAGTCACATGATTAAGTGCAGTCTTATTAAGTTCTCTTCAAGTTTCGAAAAAGCCCCAGCAAAACCCATTGCACCAATTGGAGTTGAGCTAATTCCTAAATATCTTCTGAAGCTGTAATTTCAGAAGTTATTTCTGCTGTTATTTCTGCTGCCAGGTGTGCTCAGTGCGTGCCAACACAACCACCCTTGCACAGATAGACAACAAAGACAGGCTTATCCCAAAACAATACTTGAACGGGAAACACAGGTAAAATAAACTTCAGTGTTGCATATTTCTTAGCTAAATAAATTATGGAATGGACTGCTTAAACGATTTGCCAAAGGCCACACACCAGTTCTGAGGAAGAGCTGTGTTTGAGGCAGAGCTGTGAACAGAAAACTTGAGCCAGTTCAGTGCATTCCCCACTGCTCAGTGCATTCACCACAGTTCATCCTTGCTTTTCAGAGGACTACCATGAAGGAACACATTATTCAAAGCTGCTGACAATTCTGACTAGCTGTTTTTCTAACAAATGAAGGAGTGGCAGTTGGCAAAAGGTGATAATAGTGCTGAGCAGCAAAGATTGTAACTGCCTGTACCATGCACTGTTTTGTACATTGTATCTTTAAATGCTTCCTTAGAGAAGCACAAACTAGAATACAAAGGAAGTGCAAATCTGACACCTGCTTATAATTTATAATACTCATTATATTTTTGGGACAGCCATCCTTGGCAAGGTGAATTATTTTATTTATAGACAGGAGCTGCTCATAATTTGCATGGTAATGCATTCACATCTGCAAAGCCTATAAATTAGCCTCCAGCTCATTACAGCAATGCCATTGTCCTACTTGGCAGTATGTAATCTGATCCCAAATGTTTCAGATGTCCACAAAACCAGCCTAAGGGAAGAGCTTCACTGTTCAGTATTAGCACACCAAAAAAATCTTCCTCAAAAAAAAAAGGAAATGACTGAATGGGAGGAAACTGCTATGTATTTCAAAAAGATGACCCCCCCAAAGCCTAGCCCTCAAGAAACTGGAAAGCTGTTGCCATGTTTTAAGGTACTTATGCCACTTCAGCCAAAAAGAATGAATTTATTGCAGCTTTCTAAAGGGTTCCAAGTAAAAGCAGCTTCATAGGAGATTAAGTCACTTACTTGGCTGTGCATTCTGATTTTATCCTAATGTGTCGTACTTGAGCACTTGTATTATTATTACTGTTTCAAGTCTAGTTGTGCACAGCTATCTGAAACAGATGCTGATGTCCTTTAATTTGGTGAACCTTGTAAAGACAATCCTACTTCCAGGTAGTCAAGAATTTACAATTATGTCAAGATTTTGCCCCTTCATTAAGCCAGCAAAAAGATGACATGCAGCGGAGACAAAGCAGACTCATACAGCACATATCCCCTCCCATGCAGGTGTGCAGATGCCTCCTATGTTAATTCACTTTGTCAAAGGTCACTGGATGGTTAAAAGACTGCTGGTCTTCAAAGTTTAGCTTCTGAAATATCTCAGGCTCAACTTTGCTATTGTGGGTATGAAGAAAAGGGCTCTCCACGAAACTCGGTTAAATGCTGGTTCATTCTTGTAACTTCCACCTGGTTGCCTTTGACTGTGCTGAGGCACATGAACAAACCCATCCTGAAAAAAGAGTAAACTGAAACCCTTACAAATACATGCCCTGCCTGCATCGTTGGAAAGGGCTTTAACAGGGTGACAAAGCTGCTGTCAGCAAGATCTCACCCACTGCCCAGACTTGCTTCTGCATTGTCCTACTGCTTACCTCCTCTGGCTTTTCTATCTCTTCCTTCCAACTTCTCCACCTACGTTTCCTTGGCTGTAGATTCCTCAAAAACCTCTCTTCTATGCTGGCCTACACCTATAGGTAAATGACTGCAAATGAGAAGAAAGCCTGAAATAAGAGAGCTCCAACTGAAGTCTCAGAGTAGGAGGGGACAAGGCACAGGCCATTGCACAAGTGTGATGTTGGATTCAGGATCCTGGCATGCCTTCATGCAGGATGTGCATCAGTATATTACATTTCTTTATTGAATTCTGTCTGATAATAATAGCTGGGCTTTTATTTATTTATTTACTGTAGCTCTCTCATTTGTCTCAGTAGGTGGGAAAGCAGCAGGAAAACAGGGCTCTGCATGAGTCATAACCCAGAAAAAGCTCTGCTGAGAATACAGATCACACTGTTCTGCAGTGTAGCCCAGGTGATAAGCATCAGTGTTGCTGGTCTCTCCATGTTGTCGGTCTCATATTACCATGAATGATAATATCCACTGTGATGTATTCAAATAGAGCTGCAGGGATGAATAGCCAGGGACATCTCCATTTCATTTTATTCTTCTACCATACTAAAATGGGAAAAAGGAAATGCAGCATTAAGAAAAATAAATACTTGTTTAGATCAAACATAGAAACATAAAAAAAAAGGTGTTACTTCTAAATCCAGGGGGTTGACCTCACTTCTGTTGAGTTGTACTTGCACAAGGCTAGATCCGGCTATGGGCCCAGAGAGGGTCTGTGCTGCATATCCCAGTGCATAAGTGAGCAGTGCCCATGTTTGAGCCACAGCCTTGTCACTCCTGCGACTGGCAGCTAGCTGGCAGGTCTTGCTTTTAAATTTAGACCAGTCCTAGTGAACTCTGTGGGACCTTCCTAGCAAAGAGCTGGGTGCAGAGTGAGGGAACAAGAAGGCCTGGTATTCTTCCTGAAGTCTGCAGTTCCAGCACGCGTTTCAAGGCAACCTTTCTGCTCACAGTGAGAGTCAGGCTGCTCAGTGCTCAGTGGAATGAACTACTCCCACAGGGTCCCTGGAATGGTCACTGCTGGATGTGGATGACTGCACACATCCAGGGTGCTCTTGATGTGCCAAGGTGGGGATGGCAGCAAGCACTGATCTGGGTACCTCTCTCACATCTGTCTCACCCAGAACTGAAGACATTTGGGGCTGCTGAACTGCCCACCATATGTGGCCTTGCATGTCCCACAGAGAGAGAGCAAGCTTGGTCTGTCCTTGGGGCTGCCCTTTTAGGCTGAATTTCTGCACTGGCCCTTCATTTCACACCCTGGCCTCCTCCTGGCCTTCATCAGACTGTGCAAACAGACTCTTAGTAGTTGAAAGAGGTTCTGCTGTTTGAGTAGTTTATCAATGCTTCCCATGTTTAATGTGCTTCTATTCCCAGAAGAATGGAGTGTGGGATACACAGGGTGTTGCTGTGTAGATACTGCACTAAAAAGTATAATGTCTGTGGCTAGACAGAGCTGGTTCCTGTACCATTTCTGATTGCATTCACTCTCTAAACATGGCATAATCTCCTTTACAATAATATGTGTGGGAAAAAAAATGTTAGTAGTATTTTTGTTCAGATCACCTGTGATAAAGACTCCTTTTCTTTTGCTGCTGCCTGTTATGCTTTAAACTTTTATTTAACCCGTATTTTGTACCTAGTTACTTCATGCGTT
This sequence comes from Petroica traversi, assembly GCA_025920805.1. NCBI lineage: Eukaryota > Metazoa > Chordata > Aves > Passeriformes > Petroicidae > Petroica > Petroica traversi. Next base: position 16,271,590 of record JAHLSL010000012.1, on the reverse strand, counting down.
GTACTACTGAGATCCAAAGAATTGTTTCTTCACAAATGGTAGCAAAAAAAAAAAGCATGCGAAGACTAGAAACAAGCATGCTGTAAAGACAGTTTAAAACATACATTTTCCTCTGTGTGTATTTAGCAGTTTCCATCTTTGCCATATGTTCTGTTCCTCATCATTTTGCCTTTTAGATTGTTCTTTAACATTTGCCTGTTTTCTTGCTTCTACAACAGAAGGGGAATTGATCTTTCATTTGTTCCGCAAATATTCCTTATTGTCCCAGGTTTTATTACCCCATCTGTTATTGAGTGATCAATTAAAGTCTCTTGTGGTCTCACTTTTCCAACTGATCACACTATACTGCAGACTATATTTCAATGTAATTGCAATCTACTGTATGATATGTAAACTAGAGAAAGAGGAGCAAAAAGACGAGGGTATTTTTCCCTTGCCTACCATTCCTCTCTTTCTGTGTAAGCACATATCTTCAGTGCTTACTTTTTATCAATGACAGCATTTAAATTAAATCCTTCATCTCCACTCTCTTCAGCATGGGTCCAATGCTTGTATCTCAATATTTGCTACTACAAAGCATAAAAGTATATACAAACTAAGCTCACCAACACTTGAGGGAAACAGGTAGATACTGTCACACTTCATGAGCTAAAACACTTCCCTGCAACCCTCCCAAAATGGAAACTTCTTCCCCCAAGCATTATTTCCCTGTTCTCTCTCTTCCATCTCCCTGCCCTTTCTTACTGCTCTCAATACTTGCACTTGGTCATGTCTGTCTTCACTCTGTATGTAGTTTTAAAATTACTTCTTCTCCCATATTTTTAGGCATTTACAACACCATATTCTGCACAGTCCTGTTTCATCTTCCTGCACTCAACTCTGTCTGTCATAGCAAGGGGCTCCAGAAAGACATGCTTTTAAAATGACAGGTATAGCATGGTTTCTGCAAGAGGAAGCTAAACCCTGCAAGTGTGATGAAACCAATGTGAAGAAAGTGGATTGTCTGAGCAGGACAGTGGAAATTTCTACTTTCTCTGCAGCATAATGGGAGAGAAAACTCAGAATTATAACTATTGAAACTATTGTTTTCCTTAATAATAGAACAAAGTGGGTCATTGCCAGGGAGAAACACAGAAGCAGCTCCTGGTGGAACAAGGCTATGGAGAAACTGCGTCAGAAGCAGCACCCCTGGTTGCCCCTGAAAATGACTCAAAGTATTGACGTTCATGCACGCTGTGTTAATCCAGCGTCATGTCTGCATGCACTGCTAATTCAGAGTTGTGATCCCTCATTTGAGTATGTGCTTAAAGACAAGACTGTCTCTCAGAAATCAGGCCTCAGTGAACTGAGCTATTGGCTGAGTCATTTGTAAAAGCTAAACAGAGACTTTAATGTGGAGCTGTGCAATCAAACGTCTTCTTCTGGATGTGCAGGTGGTGATTAAGTTTATCCCAAAAGCTCCTGATGTCACTCCCGGGAACCAAGATACTGTTTTCCAAGAGCTAACTGTGTTGAGACTGAAAATAACAAAAATGGTGATTCTACAATGCTATGTGAGAGAAGAAGCAGGAATGGAGACAGAAAATACAGATTGATGCAAGCAAATGCAAATGTTGGTGGAATGAAAAATTGTAAACCTATCATGCCAGTTTTTCCATTAGATTTTTGAATGAAAAGCTCTAGATTTGACTCCTTCCTTAAAAATATGGAGTTATGTACATACATACATACATATATATATTTATATATATGTCAAATCTCGGTGCTAAGAATGGACAGCAGAACAGGGGTGTCCATCTCCCTAAATGAACTCAAACCCATGGATGAAAGGCAGTGCCACACTCCCATTGGAAGCCATAAAGGTGCTATGCTCTACCTTGCACATACCTGTGGTGCAGGTGTCTGGGTGGGAGCTAACACTGTGGCCTGGGTGAACCTTCATCATCAATGGTAAGACAGTCAGACACTTCACTTCAGCCTCAGTTTAAAACATCTGAGTGAGAGGAACCCCATTTTAGTCCTTGGCCTGCAGTTCCAGGGGAGATAAGCACCTAAATGCCAGAGAATCACTTAGGTTGGAAAAGACCTGTGTGAACATTAAGTCCAGCCATTAACTCAGCACTGCCAAGTCCACCAATAAACCATGTCCCCAAGTGCCATATCTACATATCTTTTAAATACTTCCAGGGTTGGTGACTCAATCACTTCCCTGGGCATCATGTTCCAATACTTGACACCCCTTTTCATGAAGATTTTTTTCTTAATAGCCAATCTAAACCTCCTCTGACACATCTTGAGTGCTTTTCCTCTTGTCATGTCACTTGATACCTGGGAGAAGATGCCGACCCCCACTGGCTACACTCTCAGGAGTTGTTAAGAGCAATAAGGTCACCCCTGACCCTTTTCTCCAGGCTAAACAACCCCAGCTCCCTCAGCTGCTCATTGTAGGACTTGTAGACCCTTCACCAGCTCTGTTGCCCTTCTCTGGACTTGCTCCAGCCCCTCAATGTTCTTCTCGTAGTGAGGGGCCCAGAATTGAACACAGGACTTGAGGTGTGGCCTGACCAGTGCTGAGTACAAGTGGACAATCCTTGCCCTGGTCCCCAGGATCTCATTCCCAATCTCAGCTTTCCCGAGGTATCTCCTGCCCCAGGAGCTCATTCCCAATCCCAGTTTTCCCGAGGTGTTTCCTGCCCCAGGATCCCATTCCCAATCCCAGTTTTCCCGAGGTGTCT
>JAHLSL010000012.1:16210088-16263855 GCA_025920805.1 Petroica traversi | reverse complement strand
GGTGTGCGGCCTCGCCTGCTGGAGGTGCAGGTGGCTCCTGCCCCTGCTGCTGGGCCTGGCCATCATCATGGGCATCATCGCCCTGGCGGGCCGGGGCTGGCTGGAGTCCGAGTCGGAGCCCTACGTGCAGCAAGCGTCGCTGTGGGAGAGCTGCACCAGGGGCGAGGAGGACCTCAACTGGAGCTGCGAATCCCTCATGGACTACGGTGAGTGAGAAGCCTCCGAGGTACCGGGGCAGTGGGTGCCAAGGCCATGGACCTTCCCTAACTCTGTTGTGGAGCGGCTGCTTTCTGGGATGGAGTTTCCCTCCGGCAACGAAACACAGGACTAGACTGCTCCAGAGCGATTTTTAATTTTTTTAATAAGTACAACACTGAGACGCCGGGGTGTTGGTATTTGGGGCTTTCCTAAAGTTATTTTTCAACCAAAGTAAGACAGCAACTGGCTCCAAGTCAGTCTGTTTGCTTCCCTTGAGCCCTCGTCGGGCTGCAGTCCCACAGCCTTACCTGGCAGCTCCCTCCCTTTGCTGCTGGTGTCCCTGCTCGGATGGCGAGTGTGGAAACCTTCATGCAGAACCACACCTGAACAGCAGTAAAATGGTATTCCCCTGACGCTTCGGGAGAAGAGAGCACCTTAATTTAACCCTCCTGGCCAAAGGAGTGCTGATATTAAAGTCCCTCCTGATCTGCAGCTTAAAATGGTCTGATGTGGGCTCGCAGGCAGAAAAAAAATGCTCTTTCCTTTGTATCTCTCTGTTGCACTGGGGCCTAAATCAGGGATAAGTGTGCCTCTGTTTTAACTTGCTTAGCTGCTTCTGTATCTGGCATCGCCACTGTAACATTCTTACTGCACACTCTCAGTTTCTAGGTCTTTTGGGGGACTTTTTGTTTTATTGCTAGAACACGTGGGTCTGATTACATCTGCTTTTCCCTCAAACAAAATATTTCTGGACAAATAAGCAGACCCGCCTTAAGATCCTGGATGAGGGTTCTTCAGGGACTGGGGGGCTGGAAGGGTGTGTTTCATTTGGGAGAGCTGGGACTGATTCCCTGCGCAGCTCCCTCGCTGCCTGAGCACGGCAGACTCACTTCCAGGAGCTTTTCATTGCAACACTCATGCACAAGCTGAATCCTCAATATATTGTAGGAGAAGTGGCTTCATTTCTCAGCCGGGTGATGACTTTGGGCTTTACTGCAGGTAGAAGAAATCTGGCTAGTGAGATGAAAATATCCATCTCCCCCATTAGATGGAGAAGAAAACAAGTGCAGAGTTGCTGAAATTTGCATTGCAGAGGGGAAAAGTGCTAATATAGTACAGCTGCTGGAATTTGTTTTCTCCTGTAGTGACACTGCTTCACACGTCCCTGAGTACTGATGGGTGTGTGCTTTGCGTCAGCCCTCAGCGTTGTGGGACAAAAGCAATTTTCTGCATTTTTTTCCTAGTTAACAGGCTGACAGAGAGGAATAGTGTCCTGAACTTCACTTGTTTAAGCCTTGGCTTATTTAAACCAAAACTTATTTAAATCCTTGCCTTATTTATATGAATTTGCCTGATCTCAAATTTTCATAACATCAATGCCACTGTCTACTCAAATAGTATTTACATCTAGAGACAGGATGTAACACATGAGTTCAGGTTTGATTTGTTTTGTTTCCTTTCTTCTATGCCAATGCAATTGGTGTCAAAATAGGTGAGGGCATTTACAAAGGAAAAAATGCCTAGCAGGCATTTATAGCACTGCTGCAGGAAAATAAAAGTTAACTAATTGAGATGCGTAACTTGTGTTTTTGCATACAATGATTGCTGTGCACTAACCATCCTGCAATTCTTCTGATGAAATGACGACTTCAGAGTGGGTCTCCATTAACAGAATGTTCCATTAGGCAAATTCTTAATTGACCTGTGGCATGTGTAGTAGGAAGAGGAAGAAAAAAAGCAGGCGAGTCACCTATTTTAAATGAGGGGAATGGGGTAGGAAAAGACAAACAAAGATTTGCAAATAGGAGTGTCTCCTAGACTGCATAGCTCCTTAATGCACATTTGCAAATGCCACATGAGAGGAAAGAAGTGAAAGGGAAAAAGAAGACTAGCATGTCATGTGGTAGGGAGGCAGGGAAGGGATTTTGTTTAGAGTTCTGTACTGGTTTGTGTCTGGGAGAAGTGCCCTGGCTGGCAGCGTCTGTGTATTATCAAAATGTTGCAATGCAGAAGTGCTGTACTGCACCAGAATATGACTCAAGATGACTTAGTGTAGACCATTGCAGGATTTAACTGTTGGCTGTGTGTTTAAAACATATCAGCAAGCCATCAGCTATGACAAAGATTATTTGCAGTGCGTTACTTGGAGAAGGTGATTTTCTTTATAGTGATGAGGTCGTAAGCTTAGGAGCAATATTTATGGGTGGCTGTGCCCTCCTGGTTCTGAATGACTGGTCCCAGTGACTTTGCTTTGAATTAATGCTGTAAAAGATGGGCGTGTACATGTGCAGTAAAGGTAACCCTATTAGGTTAACTCTTTCTTATATTCCTAACAGCAAGTTGGTATTTATTAAGTACACACCAGCCAGCAAAGAAAAAGGGAAGCATTATATTCTTCTGGATCCTTAGTAAGTGCCAAAAAAAAAAAAAGGAATCAAAAAAGGTGGAACCTAGAAGTAGGAGCCCAGCCTTTGTGAATCATGTTTCACTGCAGCTGTGCCACTGTACCTGAGTTCCTAGAGTGGACTTTGACACCACAGATTATTGGTAAGACTGAGTGCATGTGGAGACTTCACTGAGGGGCCAGGTAAATAAAGGAGGAATGCTAGGTATTTACTTACCTTTCCAATACACCTCTTTTCAGGCATGCTTCTGTCTGATTTGCCATGCCAGGATGCATTCAATACAAATTAACATGGTTTGTAGTGTCAGCCAAGTGCAGGCACTGGGGAAATGCTATTGGGAAAGGTGTAGCAGTTGGTGTCCATGCCAACACCTAGAAAACAATTGCTGCAACTTCCTGGTAAAAGATCCCAGTGAAAAGGTGAGGCTGACATCTCTGCCATGGCACTTTGCTGGCTTCTGGGCAGGCACATTTCCAGAGACCTGGAAATGTGTAGTGTTGTGCCTCTTCTCAGTTCTCAGCTGAAGCCAAGTTGGTACTAGAGGACTTGTATTTAGTATTTTGGTAGTATCGCAATTGCTTTTTCTGCACTGCTAAAAGCCAAATCAGAGTTGTGATTCCCAGTACTAACTTCAGTTCTGGGCTCCTCTGTGCTCATGGTGGGTATGCACATAGGTTCCTCTCACCAGTCGTGCTACTGTGGAAGTTTGCACATTATCTCGGCAAGAAAGTAGTGCTGACAGTGCTCTTTTGCTTGCAGTCCACTAGTCCTTTATTACATTAAAAAAGGGGGATATTTTTGGACATTCTGTGTAATGGGCTCTTGAGGCCAAACAAAGATTGCTACTTCCATTTATACACACAATAATATTACAGCTACATTATAAAAACATGCCCAATCTCTGCAGGTCGTGATAAAAACTTCCATTTATTCGTGAGCTAAACAAACTAGCTTCAGCTTCTGGAAGTGAATGAAGAAAGGTGAGAGTCTTCTTACTTCAAATCCTGTAGCGGTTCGTCTTCCTGCTAGATTATTTTCACAGCCCTTTTATTGATTTCTAAAGGGAAATCTAGATATTTAAATCTAGCCTGTAGAGATTCCATCTCCTCCCTGGTGAGGCTGAGGCATACCCAAATGAAATCAGAAAATACACTTAACACTGAGGCACTGTTGCTTGCTTTCTTTTAATTTCATCATATTACTGGTGCTCATCATGAACATTTAGTAATCATGACCCCTCCTAGTTATTTGCATGATAACATTTGCAGCTTCGTACCTTTCCATAGTAATCATTAATGTAATGCTATGTAATAAAACTCTTAATCCTTCCTAATAATTATAGACCTTCAGCTTCTGGACAGTTGTTTTTAAATGTTCTTTCAACACCACCTAATTGATAAACACTTTTCTGTGATTAGATGCAAAGAACTTGACTACCCTTTGAGGCCAAGCTGACCTGGAAACACTAATATCCCCAGTTATTTCTCTGCTTTTCTGCTCTCCTATTCTTCTACTTTCTTATTTGTGCAGCTCCAAATGTCTGTGGTAATCTTGGTTGATTTCTTAAACAGACATCATATTTATGTTTACTTTGCACAAGAAATACTCTCTCTGCCAAATGAATGGATCTGAGAATTTTCTATTTTTATGGAAAAGCTTAAATTCTGGCAAAATATCTTATGATTACAAGGTAGTTTTGAGCACAAACCAGGTAGAAACTGGGGCCAATCTGTCATTCTCTGACTGGGAGCAGATCTCTCCAGCTCTTACGAAGCAAATAGTGAGAGGCTAAACCTGCACTTCTCCCCTCCTGGCAGCTGGGAGCTGTAGGGGGAGTAGGAGTAGGGGGAGGATCTTTCAGACGGGAGCCAAGCCTGTGGGGACTTGATCAGCTCTCAGAAGCCTTTAGGATGAAAAGGAGCTGGGAAAGCCTGACTTGATAGGTGTAGGGATGAGGGAGATCCTTCATGGAGAAACAGCAATTTCAGTATCAACCCTGTAGCAGCCCCTCTGCTGGAAACTCTCAGTCTTGGTGGGGGTGGCAATAGGTCATATGTATAAGGAACATCCCAGAGCTGCATTCTATGCTCTGGAAAGGTGCACCCTTCCACCCCAGTCTCTCCCATCAGTCACTTGTTAAAAGACATATACACACAATGTAAGAGAAATCTCAAAAATAAACCATAAGTCTAGGCGGTTTTGCTGCTCTTCCTGTGATTCCCACAGGAGACTGAGTGGCTGGCTGATAGTTCAGTGGCTGACTACACTGGTCCAGCCCAAAGCACACCCATCTAGTGCTGTGGCCAGCACCTATGACTCAGTCTTATCAGGTCTTGTCAGCATCAACCTGCTGCTAACTGCTGTTGGAAAAGAGAATTCATAAAGAAAGAGTGTAAGGTACTGGATCACCAGCACTGAGCTTTGTCACACATGAGCACAAAACTCGCAGAGTTTCATAGTGGTGGTGCCTACTGCTGCCTGGTTTCTGAAGACCTGAAGCAAAGCTGAGCTTGATATTAATCTTCCTGACAAGATATCTCCTGCAGCTATATGTGTTGTCATTTTCTTATTGCCAGAGACAAGAAAATAAATCACTGTGAGAAAAGCCAGGACTGACCTGCATCCAAAAGCTTATTACGCTTGTAAAGACAGTACAGATGATATTAAAATGGCAGAGACAGCACTGTAAGCATTCTGCCTTGTACTCCTCCAGTTGTATTTGTGTTGCACCAAACCTCAAGGTGTCTAAAGTGCAGGTGTATTTGAGTTTGCATCTAAATTTAATCAAACAGATGGCAGATTAGTCTTTCTACACCTTGTCAGCACAAATAATGCATCTGAAAGGGAATACGCCATGATAACTAAGTGTTACTGCTTGTTGTGGTTTTGGTTTTTTTTTTTTTTTTCCTTAATAGGGCAAAAATTGATTAAAAGCTTGCCTAGATCATCTAGTCTGCATTGGTTTTCCTGGGCCAACTGTGTGTAATGGTTAGATATCCCTTTATAATAGTTATCACTAAAAAAATCCTATTGCAGAGACAACTGTTGTACCTGCGTAAGGTACAACAGAGAATATTTTGTATGAAAAGATTTTATCGAACTAGTGATGTAGCTCTAATCTCCAGACACTCATCAGTCTCCTCCTGCTTCTTCCTCTCAGCATTCCCTTAGGGAAGGGGTATGAAACATGCACAACTATCTGAAGGAGAAGAAATTTGGGAAGTTTTTACTGTCTTGAGTAGCTCCAGGAAGGGAGAGGGTAAAGAAAAACCTTTTCCTTATATTTTCTGTGTCAGTTTTATATTGTCTTCAGGTGGCAGTGGTGGTGGTTGGGAGTTTTGGCAGAGATTTGGCTGATGGATACCTGCTGTATGTTTTGCTTTCAGAGAGCAAATTGCAGAGAAAGAATGGAGACTACATTGAAAGCAGGATATCTCCAAAGTTACTTCAGCTGTGTTGGAATGGACAGCTATGATGAAAGAGATGTTCTGACCTAGATCTCACTGGCCTCTTTCTTCCTACATTAGAGGGAGCTCAGTATCCGGCCCTACCTCTGTCTGTGTGTGTGAAAGTAGAAACCCACAATATGTAGATGTGGGAATTGAACTGTGATGACAGGTGACTGGAAACAAAGCACTAGCCAGTATGGTTTAGCCCTTGTGGGCAGGTATCCTGCCTCCAGGGCAGGAACACCTTTGCTTGTAGTTATTTGCACTGGGCTCACCTAAATTGCTCGGTTTCTGAAGGGGACAAGGTGTGTGAGGGCCTCTTCACAAGGCCGTGTTACTGCCAAAGTAGAATTGTTGCCTTGGCCATGGCCTGTGGTGGGTGAGTTCTGGATGCTGGTGCTGCTCTGTCGGGACGCAGCCGCTTGCTTCATGCCTGAGCCTCTCTAGCGTGCAGCAGCTTGATACTAAGTAGTTCGATACACCCTGTTCCTAATGTCAAAGCAATGATTCAAAGTGTTGTCATCAACTTTTAACTCAGATTTTGTTGTTTCTCTTCCACCTGCTTCATTTTAGCTGTGGATAGGTACTTATTTTTGAGAACTTTCTTTTTTTCATCTTTTCAGCTATTGCAAGTTTATTTATTTTCAGTCATGCTTATTTTGCTCCACACGCCCTATTCCTGTCATAAACAAACAGAAGTTTTATGCAGATAACACTGTTATTTCCAGCAGTTATCTCCTGTGGTGGTACCCTCTTGTCTGCTTTCACCCTTCCCTGTGCATGGAAGTGGTTTTGTAAACTTGCATATCGAACAGGAGCTGTAATGATAAAGGGCGTTGTCAGCAGTTGTGTGCCCTATCTGCTCAGATGTCTGTGGGTGTCTTACAGATAGGGAGTTTGAAGGTGTTATCTCTATTCTGTGCTGCACTCTAGCCCCCTTTTCAGCAAGACAAATGAGCAGGCAGGGAGTCCTGTGCTGCTCCAGCAGGGATGGTGCCCCCCTGCTCTGCAGCTGTTTGTTTTGCAGGCATTTGGTATCGCTTTGACGTAAGGACATGCTTCTTACAGGAAAGAATTTCAGTAAAAAAAATTATTAAAGAAAATCAAAGAGCTGCAATGACCCACAGGAGAGCACTGCTGTGTGTAATACCTTTCTTGTTTTCTCTTCAAGGGTGGGGAAGAGCAGCAGCTGCCACATACCTCGTTGGCTTCGTGATCCTGGTCATCTGTTTCGCCCTCGCAGTCATCGCGTTCTCGATCGAGATCCTCCGCTTCAACTTTGTGCGAGGAATTGGAGGCCTGCTCTTTGTTGTTGGTAAGGCTGGGCACAAAGACAAGCTTGTTTTAGATGTGAAACAGGCATCAGCAGAAAAGCATGCTAGATGGAGCCTCCCTTTCGAAATTAGCCGTCTTTGTCTGGTTTATGACTCATTTTCATGGGGAACAAGGGAAGGTTGATTTGCGCTCTGAGAGCATAATGGGTAGGGAAGCTCCAGTGGCCTTTGTCAGTTCTCACTTTCCCAAAAGCACTGAATGGAGGCACCCAACACCTTTGACCGTGCATGTCACATGCTAAGACTTCAGAGCTGGGAGTCCCAGGTGCTTCCCACCTTTCTGATGGGAGGAGAAGGAGGAGGGTGGCTCTGAGAAGTAACTGGCTGGGCAGGGTTCCCAGTGCTGGCTGTGGGACAGGGCTGGTCATGGCATGCAGGTATCTGCCTTAGCAATCTGGCAGTGGCAGCTGAGGTGCTGCAGCCACACAGGCGTGGGGACCTGCCTGGGACAGATGTCACATACCTCTGTAACAATGCAGATTTGATTGCAGGTCTGAAGCTAATCCTTACATATCTTAAGTATGCACTTATCTCCAGGTAGCTTTTTTTAGTGGGAACTGTAATATATTCACTGTAACTTACTCCTGGTTTTCTTTCTTTTCTCTCTCTAGCTGCATTCCAGATCATTGGCTTGGTCATTTACCCAGTGAAATTCACAGAAGAAATTCCACTGACGGGAGATAACATGTTCAGCTGGGCCTATGGCTTTGGCTGGGCCAGCACTGTTGTTGTAATAGGTTGTGCTTTCTTCTTCTGCTGCCTCCCCAACTGGGAAGATGAAGTCCTGGGAAACATCAAGCCTACCTATTACTACTCCTCCCCAGAGAGAGCACCATACTTAAATTGAAAGATTAAGTCCAAGTACAGTCAACCATCAAAACTGAGGAGCACCTCTGATGTACATTTGGTGTGATTGTAGCAGACTGAAAAACTCACCGTATTTTGCCAGAGTATTTCTTACTGTCCCTGGCAATAAATTAGGAAAAACATTGGCATCTTGAACCAAATAACTTTTACCAAAAGTATTATTTACATATTCTCATGTCAATTCAGTTTGGGTGGTTTACTTTCTACTTCCCCTCCCAATTAATTGAGTCATCCGTATTTTATTCAAACATTTTCTTATGAATAAAGATGATAGTATTTCAAGTGTAGAAAGGAAAAGGGTAGATTTTAAACAACCCATTGGTGGGTCCTGCGAGATAGGTTGGTTTTTTTTGCCTCGGACAAAATTGCTTTAAATGGAGGTTGGAAGAAACACAGCCTTCCAAAGGACGCTTTTTCTTCTGTCAAAGTCAGTCCCAAGGAAGAAACTTCTGTGATGCTATCACAGTCACCTGCTGCCTAAAAAGCTTATCTCATTCCTGTTACCAGACTGTTGTTGACTATTAACTGTTTGAATTAAGGGGAAAATAAAATTAAAATTTATTTTCTGCCAATTGGTGCTGTTGGACAAGGTCCCTTCCAAAGCATGGAGCTGGTGTGTATAACATAACAGTGGCTGATGTAACATTGGTGGGTTTGTGGCCACAGCAGGACTTGTGATGGAATAACATATGTGTTGTCATGGATTCAGATATTAAACTGCATACATTTTTACATGGTTTCATATGGTATATGAGGGATGCTGATTTAGAAAGTATCTTTGAGCAGAAACACGAACTATTCTATTTGTCTGCCTTTGTAAAGCTGAAGTGTTTTGATTTTCAGCGTGCTTTGGAGAGAAGTCTTAGCAAAAGGTGCTTAAAGACCTCCGAAAGTTTCTAACACTGTAGGTCCCTCAGAGTTTAGTAGACTTGGGCTGCTTTGTGAGTTAGTAGGGGTAGCAGGTAGAAATAGAAAGGCAGTTCTGTAAGCAATTTACATATGCAAACTTCATACAGGTATCCATGTTGGAGTAATCTGGCTGTCTCCTTGTCTGTGTTTCTGCAGCCAGCAATTCCAAATAAGTATGCCAGCAAGGCATAGCCATATCTGTGTTGGTCATGGACCTGCAGCATCTTACAGCAGATTTAATTATGGTCTACAATCTTTGTCAGGGCTTTGTTCAGCTGGGGAAGAAGGAAGAAGTTAGATTTTTGAACTCTTCTTGCAGCTATGGGAGAAATAGCTTTAGCAAAGACAGGCTGGGGAGGATACAGGTGGGGTGGAAAGCTATTGCTGCATGTCAGTCTATGTTATTTCTTACTCTCATGAACCTGGTTCTTAGGAGAGGTGTGTGGGTATGTGTACTCATGCACATGTACAAAATAGAACCTAGAAAGCATTAACCAACAGACTTTAAAGCTAAAGTGATTTACAACTAATCTTTTGCAATGCCCTGTATTTCTTGTATTATATATTGTATAGCTTTCCATTTTGTAACACCTTTTTCAATTTGATAATGCTATATATTGCATGTGATCCTGTTTTAGAGAGACCAGATGATTCCTGAAGGTCCCTGTATTTTATAACTTTACAGAGCATAAATGTCTGCAGACTTCAGAATTGTGTTACGAGCTCAGTTGTGGCATATACAATCAATTGTATTTATGATTCTTGCTGAATAAGAGAGTTCTGTGACAAACATGCCATTTTTAATCTTTCCCCTTTTATGTACAGTACTGGATGGTGGGGAATACTGTGTAGACTTACTTGTATTATAAGTAATGATAGTACCTACTTCTAGTGAATTCAAAACACAGCAGGGAATCTCAAGTCAGGAAAATCCTTGCACAACTAAAGCTGAAAAGGAGAAAAAAATATAAGGAAATGGACACCTTTTCTAATGTCAGGGAGGATGGTATGGTAATAGGGTAATTTGGTTTAGCATAATTTAAATATTTTGTGTGCTTTTTTATAAGCATTGGCATAACTTGTCAAAAGAGCACTAATGTAAAATAAACTTGGCTCTGAATGTACTGGGAGGGGTAGAAGCATAACCAGCATGTTACACAACTAAGATGTTCCAGAGAAAAGCTATTGCAAATAGTAATTAATTACTTTCAAGTGATATTAATGTATGAGACACTCGTTTCAAATGTGGTGGCTTAATTAAAAATGTTTAACTGACAGTTGTGGAAACTTGGTGATGTTTGTGGTTCATGGGTTTATTTCATAAAATCAAACAAATAAGCCATTTTTTTCTTCTCTTAACTTGAATAAAAGTATCTATGAAGTGTCAGGTTGATAAAATGAAGTTAAAGACCTCATGTCCAGGAGGCATTGACTTCATTTTCCAGTCAAACAAGCTTCAGCATACACTGCAAAACATGTCTGTGCACTTCTATTGAAGTGCCAGGCATAGAATGTTCTTTGCTAAGCCAAAACCTCTTAGATGCATCACAGCTTAAGGGAGAACTCTAAACATTTTAAATACACAAGTTTACAGGAGGTCTTGCATGTGGGAAATTTGTTCTTTATCAAAACTGTCCCAAATGCCCTTCCTGCCTGATCAGGAAATTTAAATAGTGAAAAAAAGATGGTGTACTCACCTGCTGTTTTCAGTGGAAGGCTGCACTTCTCCCATGATTAGAAACCTTCCCACTTCTAAGCTCAGTTCATGCATGGCCTGTTTTATAGCCCTGTCCTAGTGGTGTTTTTAAAGAGCAAATCAGTCAGTCACTGCTCTCTTATACCAGCCTGTGGCTTCTGATTTCTGGAAAGACAGGTTCATCATTCTCCTGTTTGTTTTTTTTATCTGTCCTCTTCCCTAAATGTCTTAATTTTAAAATTAAGACATTCTGGATTCTGGTGCCTTCCATATGTTTCTTTTTGGGTTTTGGTTTCATGTCTCTCTCTTTTTAATTACTTGTAATTTTAAATAAACAAATAGGAAAAATGTTTTATAACTTTTAGATTTTCCTAAATGCTCTCAAGATAATTGCAGGGTTTCTATAATGCCCTCCTTTTGACAGGAAGAAAATTTGCACTCCTATTTACCTACCAGTCTGTATTAAGCTACAACCTAAATCTGCGCTCACTAAAATCACCTGAACATCTCCAGTGACCTTCAGGCTGCAGGGCTGCTCCTTCTAATCCAGCTCAGGAGAAAAGAGAGCAATTCAGGAGAATCTGAGCACACTTGGCCCTTGTCTCAGGGGGAGTTATGAGCAATCAAAATGTGCATGACTGAGTGCTAGGGAAGGCAAATTGACCTGAATGGGATGATTAATGCTTAAATCTCATGGATATGGGAAACAGCTGCCACACCCCGCTGGGATTTTGTAGTTTTAGTTGACGTAACAAGTGACTAATTTTTTAGACAATTCATTGACAAGACAGAATTCTAAAAGATTTTTTACCTGACCTTTACATCCTGTATACAAGGGCTTTTGGATGTAGAATACAAACATAAATCAAGGGAGTGTAATATCAGATCATTCGGGAGGGGGTAGGGTTGTTATGGTGATAAGCACTCAAGAAACAAAAACAACTGCATGCTAAAAGAAAATGTTGTGCATACACACACACACAAAGAGATTTACTGAGACCATTGAGCACTTACAAGCTAATGAACTGAGCACATATATCTATGGAAACCAAAATGCTTTAGGAGATGCACATTTGAGAGAGCTGAGATACTGGTCCCACAACTTAGAGCAGTGGAAGTTACTGGCAGTAGGAACAGCACCTTGAAAAAAGAGGTATCTGTACCAGTAGGTGAAGTTGCACAAGCTTTTTATTAGACTTGGGAGATGATACTCACAACCAGAATAAAGTATAATCAAATCTGGAGGATGCATTTGTCAAAAATAAGGATGCTGAGTTTCTAAATTTGATTCCTGTAACAGGCATCGGTCCAGGAGTAGTGAAGTCCATGTGCAGTGGGTTTGCAGAACCTGGTAAATGCCAGTGTCACTGCACAGGTGCAGCAGTTTATAAGTGTAGATCCCATCACCTGCACACGTGCCGAGTATTTATGAGATTGTTCCAATGACTCCATGGTGCAGGTCTGCACTGGAACAGTAAGCAGCCTTTTGTCTGGGATTTCCTGGTGTCTTAAGGTGGGGGCAAAGCTGTAGCAGTTAAGAAGCTTGACATCTAGAAATTCCAGGCAAAAAGCCAATGCCCTCAAATTTTGCCTATATAAAATTATATTTAAATTACTTGAGAATTGTTAGGATAATCCAAAGGGTTTTTTCATTAGGATTTTTGAATGCATAAATTTAATAAGGCTGTATTTATAATAAAGACTGTAGAATGAAACATACAGACATGCCTGGAGCTTTATAATATAAATATTACAGCTATAAACAAGATAAATAATAATTTGTGATAAGAACTATGAATTATATAATATAACTAATAAACAGAAATGCATTGTATTCCTCATGGATTCACCTTTGCAGGACTGGATAACATGAGAAGAGTTGGTATGGCTGCTGCTTTTTATTTATTCATGGTAATGGGACAACACATACTTTTTCACAGTTCTTTGTGAATACAGAATATTTTATAATCATCGAAGTTTGCTAAGACTGAAGGTGACACATTGGAAATCAGTGTTCACTGAGTTTATGAGGGCCCAGAAAGGTTTGGAGTGAGCACTCAGACAAAACTGAGTGAACATAAAAGCCAGACAAGTCCTGTCCTACAGTGTGCTGCCTTGGGAAATGATCATGGATTGAAGTAGGCTGGTTTGATGGTCACAGTCCTTGATGCACATGGAAGCATGTGACTGGGGCAGGAGCTGACCTGTGGCCATTATAGTCCCTTTTCAGGAAACAGCCTGTTTCTAAGCCCTCTTTGTGTTAGCAATCCCTTGCAATAGAAAATATGCAGAACTTATAATGAAAGAAATAATTCAGGTGAATTGTTTTACATGAAAATTGACTTCTGACTTGAAAGAGAAAGACAAGATCACTCGGAAAACAAAACTTGGGAAAATCAAAATTGGCTTTTGGTAATAAGACAGTAAGTTGAGAATGTTGCTAAGAGACTCCAGTTTTAATTTTAGCCCTCTTGTCAAATCAATTTCATATCAAACATTTAAAACTGAAGACATCATTTCCATGTAACATGTTTGTTTCAGCAAAATCTTTCTTTTGGCTGGAGAATCTCAAAGTGAAAATTCCTGGCTGAAATCCTTTACTATATGTTTGGTGTGCATGTCATATCTGTAAATCTCAGAGTGTTTAAACAAGTAGCTGTTCCCAACTGGCCCATAAGGCAGAGCAGATAAAAGCCACTTCTTTGACAGAGAACTGTAATCAGCAAGGCCGTGGCACCTAGGAATTACCTAAGTGAAGCTGATTTTATTCCTCTCCTAAGGCAACTGAGCTTTATGCTTTACAAGGAGTTACTGTTGTGATGCACTACTACAGGACAAGTATTCAGTTATCTTACCTATGCCACAGAAAAGTTGTGGAGCCAAAAGCAAGTAGCTTAATTAAAATTATCCCATATGTAGAACAGAACTGTGCTGTACCACTCTGTTACCCACAGGGTCATAAAATCCCTGTATGCAACAGGCTATGATTTTTCATTCTGTGATTCTGTGTGCTCACCAGAGAGCTTGTGATCCTGTCAGCCACTCAAGGAAGATACAGACACTCAAAATGGTTACAGGTGTCCAGAGGCTATCTCAGCTCCTAACTGAGAGCCAATTTACAGGACAACCTTGATTTCAGCCTTTTGCCTGGAAAAGGGGCAGTTGACTGAATTGATTAAACTCCTACAGAATATCTGTAGGAAATACCTGGGTATTAAACCTTGTTCCAATATAGAGCTTAACATGTCCTTTAGCAACAACTAGCTGGCAATTAAATCCATGCTCAGGCACACAGAGTCTTTGTACTTTCCTAATCTTGTGTTTTCCTTATTTATGTTTTCCTATTACAGTCTTGAACTGCTCACATAAATGACAATCCTGGATGCTGCCCCATGTTTGCATCTCGGGTGTTAAAACTTACTGGTTTGCACAAGTAGCCTTGCTAAGGAGAGGAAGAAAGCCCTTTTAAGCCTAAGTCTTTGTCCTGCCAAGGCAAGCCTGCTTTACTGCCAAGAGCCAGCCAGCACTGCATGTGGGGCAGGCTTTGGAGGTTCCACAGCAAGCTGGTCCTGCATGACTCTTGCTAAAAATCTTAACAAAACCCTGGAAATTTTTCCCCAAGCTCAGCAGTCAGTGAACAGAGGAAGTATCCAACATCTGCAGAACTTTCTGTGCTGTGTGGGACAGACAGAGGAAAGCTTTCCCAAATTCACAGCGGCAGGACTGAGCACCCACCTTTCCCCAGGTCATCATAAGCATCATGGAGAAGTCACAGGGCCACAGTGGGAGAGTTTCTCAGAAAGGGTTGGTGTTTTGGGAAAAACAACAGGATCTCAACTGTGTGCATTTTTGTAGGAGGATGTTTTTATTTTGCAAAAAAGTAAATTCAGGTTCTCTTTAGAATATATTTCAAATGTCCTAATTAATGTAAAGGAATTGCAGCTTGGATTATCCTGTGAATACTCCTGATGTTTAAAGGTCTTTTTCTACATGTGCTTGCTATAGATGAAATATTAGTCACATACAGAACACTATTGCCTTACTGCCCAGAGGATGCAGGGTACAAGGAGTGACCACAAGGTACAATTTGGCTGAGTTGCATCACTGTTTGGGCTGTGGTTATAACAATAACTGCAGTGCAGCCCTTTCCAAAGGGAAACAGTAGATTGACATTTCCAGAAAAAGAAAAGGACCTATGGTTGTAAATAGATTAATAAAGATAGTAGTAATAATTACAAGATTTATACTCAGAATGACTTGTTAGATGTAAGGTAGCACGCAAAAGAACAGATCATAAAATTATCTTAGCAAAGCTTTTAAAATACTAGCTCTGGGGACTTCTTGTTTATTAGCAGTGTGAATATCAGAGAATGAAAATGTGCTTGCTGCAAAAGTCATGAACATGCACCACAAACGGTCAGTTAATGCCAATCCAGTAATTTATATAGCTTAGCTGACCAGGTCATACTCTAAAGGTGAATGAAAATATGCTTCCAGTGACTTTTAAACTTCTTCTTCCACAAAGAAAACCATTTGTGTCTTGGCTGAAAAAGGCATATTTTTATTTCTAACTCTAATTGTTGTTTGTTTTATCAATATCCTCCTGCTTACTTGGTTACCTCAAGTAATAATGAAGATTCATTATCAATATTTTTAGGTGCAGAAAGTGCACTACTATCTAACAGTTTTAACATTGATAACATGTCTTAATTTTCAACAGATGATGCTGGTTTTAGCCAGCAGAGTCTATCCACAGATACTGGAGAAGGAGAACAAGCACTCGCTTTTATGTTAACACCTAACATACATGGTAAAAGAGAAAGCATGGTGAAGGTAAGTCATCACTTAGAGTTTCAATCATTTTTCCATGTTTGCCATAGGAGAATCAGAATTACATGAGATAGAGACATCATTTTGGTATCTCCCTCTCTACTGCTCAAGATACCTCAAATTACCCTTTTACTGAATGTGAAGATTGCTTGTAATTCTAAGTTACTTAATGATGACAAAGAGGGGCAAGACACAGAAACATTTGTGGTGACTGAACACTACTCACCTTTCTTTCACAACGTGATAATGTTCTCTGTGGCATCACCTTGCAAATGCTAACATTTGTGACAGTATGCATTCATCCACAGGTGAGCTGTAATAGAAACTGATGACAAATCCTTCAGTAAGTGCCTACCTGAAACATGGCTGAGCATTCTAAATTCAGGGAGGACCATTTTAGTCCTCAACAGGCATTAGCTCTCAAATGCATGACAGTACCTGTCTTCAAACTATATTTCAGGGACAAAGTTGCTTTAATTTGATTTGCCTATTTCTTTATAAAGCTGTCATTTAGTTAAAGGTTGATACTTGGCAAGAGAATGTATACAGACAGCTGAGTGAAGGTTTGTCTACACTCTACTGCCACATTCATGAGTATTTCTGAAGTCGTCTTTTAAAAATCATTTAAGATCCAAACTTGTGTTCTGTCAAAATTTTGGATTCTACTGTGTCAATTCTGCCTCAGCTGTGACAACAGAAAGAACATGCATATACAGACTTGGACAACTTGCAGGTAACAGCATAGCATACTAAGGCTGGGCTTCAAATTATATTGGCTTTAACGTAATAATTTTTTAAATCATGCATTAAAATTATATGTTATAGTGTTATTGAACATGTAAATGATATTTTAAAAATTAGGATATTATCACTGAATTTGTGGATAGCACAAATGTGGACTATATTGGAAGACACATTCTATTCTAAGGTAATGGTTGTTCCGTAAAATTTACAACAAAAAAAGTGAGATTGTCCCTTATTTCCAACTCAAAACAGCAGCTGAGGTGTCTTCATCATTTGCTGTAGCTTTCAGCAACATTCAAATTCAATGGCCAAAACAGGAAAAATGTCTCCTGCTCTCACAGATGCCTGTTGGATACCCCTGATGAACCTCTCACAGCCACAGGGATACTGGACTGTCTGTCTGTCTGTCTGTGTCACAGGGCCACTGCTGGCAGGAGGCTTCAGCTGGCCAGAATGAGAGATAACACAGCCCCACCACTGCTAATCTACCACCAGGCAAATCAGGTATCTGATGAGAGATAAGGCATGGTGTCAAATTAACTTCTTCAAATTTTTTGTGGAGTTACTACTTCTTCACTGTGCTGCAGCTCATTGCTCTGGATGTCCCAGTCTGGTTCTCTGCAAACTCAATGCCTCTTCAGGCACAGTGTATCAGTGCAATGTAAATTATTAATTTATTTTATTTATTGGTTTGTGAATATTAAGTCAGAAAAATGCTTTGGAGTTTGCAGTTCACAAACAGTTCATGGCTGTCACATTAGACCATCAGAACTGCAATACAATAGCAAATTTCTTTGAGTAAATGAGGTCAGAACTTGAATACAGCCCCACCTAACAAAATCCACCATGGGAGCAAAGGATACTTTGCATCCTCCGGGTTTAACTGTGTTTCACACAAACCAGCTTTGATCAAGGGCTGCATCTGCTTCCAGATGTAAATGCAATTGGGCCCTACCAAAATACTGGGTTGCAGCACGTGTTAGTTCAAAGGGAGAGTGCAGGGAGCACAGCAATATCGCTTCTGAGCCGACAGACAGAAAACTCTGCCCCGCACTGGGCTGGGTTCCTCCCAGGGCATGGAGAGGTGATGGCTCATCTCTGCATTGCTCTCTCAGCAGCCACAGACAGGCTCTGGCAGGCCCCAGGCAGTGCCTGCACAGCCAGATCCACTCACTGGGAGTGTTTGTGAGGCTCAGTCAAGTCAAAACCTGGGTTTTGTTCTCCCAGTAAGGTAATATCCAGATCATACTATATTTTTAACACTAAACCTTGGTTTGGTTTTACTCAGTTCCTATGCTCCAGAAGGGGAAGAGAGGACAGTCACATCCTTTATTGTCTTAGCTTTATAGCGGCTATGGGAATTTCTTTAATTGTAAAAAAGAAGGTATGATTTAGCTTTAAATGGAGTCCTAGAAAGGCAGCATACAGCCTCCAGGTGACAAGTTTCAGAGGCATCCACCATATCATGCAAATAGCTGCCTCTGGTGTCTGCTTTCCCGTGCCATCATGCAAGTCCCTTAGAAAGATATAACCACAGCTGTGAGATGGTGCTGCTGGTGGGGATGCCAGGAAGGAAAGTGTTAAATGCTGAGGGTAAACATCTCCTGATTTGTTACCCAGTCAGCAGGGCAGAGAAGATCCCACAGATAAACCCAGCCTGAAGCTTCTCCCCAGCTCAACTGGTTATTGCTCAGCAGCAGCTCTTACTCATCTGAATCTAGGTGGAGCTCCTTCCCTCCCTCCATCCCTCCCTCTCTCCCTCCTCTCTGCTGTGTCTGTCCTGGCTGGAAAGCTTTCCTCCAGCATCGCAAAGGCGCTCATTGGCCTTTCCAGGAGCTCTGCAGAGGCACCATTGCTTTGCTGGTGGCAGAGAAGGCCACCCTTGTGCCTGCCCTGAGCCATGGTGAAGTACGGCCTCGACTACACGCGCTGCAGATGGATCCTACCCCTGCTCCTGGGCATAGGAGTCATCTTCGGGATCATCGCCCTGGCGGGCAGGGGCTGGCTGGAGTCGCAGACCTTGCCCTACGTGCAGCAAGCATCGCTGTGGCAGAACTGCAAGAGGCCTGACCAGGGCGGAGAATGGAGCTGCGAGTCCCTCATGGGCTACGGTAAGGGCTGACAGCGCCGGCGGGGAGCAGGAGTTGGAGCTGAGGGTCACCTCCCCAAGGTCACCTCCCACAGGTCTCCTAACTCTATCACCCAATGCCATGGGCAAGAGGGACTAAATGCACCAAGGCTTTTGACTAACTGGGTGAAGAAATAAAATGCTCTCATATTGATGCTGGAATGATTTTTTCCTTTTCTTTTATATACCTTTTACACAGTTCTGTGTATCCACAAGTATTAGCATGCAGACTTGTAATCCTTCACTTAGTTCAGTGCTTAGTGTTTTGTAAGAGTTCTGCAGGCCCTGAGACTGAACACCCCAGAACTGCAGAGCCAGGGAGACCAAACATTCCTACTATCTCAGGAAGCCAAGGTCTCCTGGCCGGACAGATTCTGTAAACTGAGCTTAGCCCACCCCAGCCCCGTTATTGGGCCCCCTTGTTAGATATGCTGATGTGTAAAGTCTATAACTGGTGTGTGTGATTGACGGTGGGGGTGCATTTTGCCACGCGTCACCTGGGTGAAGTGGATGCATCAAACAGGATCCTGATTAAAATACTGAAGTAACAACCCCCAACCCTCTAACCTAACACCATTCATTCATTCCTAACACCAGGAAAAAGGCATCAATATCCCTATGCAGAAAAAAACCCTAGAGGATTACACAATACACAAAACCCCACACATGGTATTGTACCGGTGCAGAAAATCATGCAGGATTTTCTTCCTCTCTGGTAACCTCTTCTCACTAACCATTACTTTTCAAAACTTAATGGCTACCAGTGATCAAGCATCCAAACAACAAGTTGTGTGGATAAGCTTGGCATTAGTGTGACAAGCAGGTCTGAGTGCCAGAAAAGGGTGGTAAAAATGTGAGATGGTAGCAAGATATTCCCAGGGAGTGTCAGGCTATAGAATGCTGCCCTGAAACTGCTCCGGTAGGTGGGTCGTGTGAAAGAGTCTCCTTGTGATTATGAAAGAAAGCTTTGAAAGATTAAAGGATTTCTTCTTCATGCTAAGTTTTGGTGAAATATGCAATTACACGTTAACCCAGGTGCAGTCTTCAGCTTGAAAAGATATAAACCACAAGTGTGGGAGCATAACCCAAGAGGAGGGTCACTCCAGATGTACTGTTTCCTTTTCCCCCTTTTTTTGGTCTTTCTGTATATTTGCTATTGGCCATGGTCTGAAACAAGTAATTGTGAATGAAGGGCTGTCAGCTTGAGCTGGAAAGGAAGCTCAAGAGTTCTTACAATTTATGCTCATTCAAATTACAAGGAAGAACCTCTTCTCTAGGGCCCAGAATCTCAGCTCTTGTTAAAAATAAGTGTAAAAGCACTTGCTGAAGCAATCTCAGGGATCATTTATTACAGCATTTCAAAATTGTTCCTGAAGACTTACTGTTTGTTATGAAACTCTACCTTCTATGCACAAAATTCAGCTATAATGAGTTAATTGTAACAGATCTCTGTGAGTGTAAGGCTCCAGGCATGATCAGCTCCACTGAGCATCATCACCCAGTCCTGCTCTCAGAGCTCCAGCATCAGCTCTGTGGCTGGGCATAATTCAAGCCAAAAAATTGGCCTCTAGTACATGGCACTTGAGAGCAGCAGAAATAACATGATGCTTAGTAGAAAGCTTCTCAGACCTGAGTTTCCTCCCAAGTTTCCTGAAAAGTGATCCCTCCTCTTGGTCTCCAGGTTAGGTCTTGGAGAATACCATGCATGTCAGCTTTAATTGGTCAGAAAACATTGAGATATTTCACCTTGCTTCTCTTGATAATATGAGAGAAATTTCACCTTGCTTCCATGACCTAGACTGGTGTTTGGCATTTCACTTCCTTCCTTTTCCTGCCTCACTCGGATAGCTTTAAATCCTGCAGCTGTATGCACAGTTTCCCTGGAAGCATCTAGAGGCAAACCAGGGAGCTCATCCTCTGTGGGTTTACCATGAATCACATCCACGATAAGTCCATCACTTTTAACACAAACATGTTGGACTTGGTACACACATGCAGGACAGTATCCAGCAGGTGAGTCCACTGATGCTTCTGAAAGCATTAGAAACACTGTTTGTGAGCTGCATGACTGTATTATGCCCTCAGTAGGCTATCACTTGAACTCTTCAATGTCATTAAATACCCAGGAAGCCTAAGAAAGCCTTCAAAATTCTCCTGGACATTTCCAGGATATGTCTGGCACAATGGAGTCACTTAGCCAGTGGGAGAACATGTGAAGGCTGTATGTAAACAAGGTGTGCAAAGGCCAGGTAACAGTGGGCTGTACAGCCAGATTGCCTTTGCCTTTGCCAGATTATGCCATTAAAATGCAGGTCTTGCCCTTCATGAGGGTGAGTTATCCCTGACCCGGGAGAGGACTGTAGACCTGACTGTTAAGGATACAAACTGATGTCACACTCCTGATCCTTCCCAGACCTTTCCCTCAGACACCGTCTCTGCAGAGATGGGATGTGCTCAGATCCAATCCCATTCTCCATTTACCTTGCTCAACGATGTGGGGTTGGGACTTTTCTTTTGTGACTCCCACTATTTCTCATGCAGGGCAGAGGTTTCTGTTTTGGATTCCGCCCAAAAACCAGGCCAAGAGAGTATCTCACTTCTGAGCATCCGGGTCTTGTGTTGAGCCCGTGATGAAATAGAGGGTTTTAGTAATTCTGGGATTACATTTATTTACTGTGCTCCAGAAAGGTCATAGAAAACAAGCATTTGGCATCATGTTCTGTGGGATGTTTAATTTGTGCCAAGCTGAACACTGTGCTGGTTAAACAAAGTGTAATTACATGCCTTCCTGAATGCAGAGACAAAAGATGTGATGTAAACATAAAGAACAGAAATGTTTTAACATCTTTCCTGAGATGAGATCTCTTTCCCCCCTCTGTTCCACAGTTTCCATCTTGTTTCTTCTGACCTTTACTCTCAGCTTCCCTGCCTAATCTGCCCCTGGCTGGGTAGGTTCCGAAATTCGTTCCTCCTGCAGAGGTGGTTTCACTGATAAACATGATATGTATGTGTACCCCAGCAGCTGCCAGAAAATATTGTCAACATGACTTGGACAGTGTAGTTATCTTAATCCACTACAGTCATCTTCGTCCTATCATAATTAGATATAATTGCAACATCCTTGCAAGTTGTTAATTATAATGTGCAAATTCAAATCAAATTCTGCATGTGCAGTGTTTATAATTCCCCTTGAATTTCAGCTCTTTGGCTTAAGAGATGTTTCTACAACCCAACATCATTGAGGTTGATTATATTAGAGGAAAGAAAGTTGACTATTTCATTGGCTGTATCAGCAGAGTTTGGAGGTTTTGACTTCTTTATTTTCTTTTTTTGAAAGACAGTAGAGTAACTCCACTCGTGCACTTGTCTTCTGTGAAAGCATCTGCTCCCCTGTGGTCTTTTGCAAAGTTTATGAGCTCTGTGGAAAGTGAGAATATGAGGAGTTTATAAACTCTGTTATCTTCTCCAAGACTTCAGATCATCTGTTTTAACCATATGACAGTCATGTTGACTTTATCAAAGACTTTTGACTTTCAAGCATATTTAGTTCAAATAAATATAACTTTCTAGGAAAAAATATCCAGTGCATTAAGACACTTACTCAAAATGTCTGGAATTTAGGATGAGGGACTGAGAGATTCATTGCTTCTGCTCTTCATTGTTCTTGCACTTGAAAAAACAAAGGGCTCAATCTTATGACATGTTTGAACATTTACAAAGAGAGATTAAGACTTTTTGGATAGATAATGAGCAATATGGAATGCATCTCTGTGGGACATGGCTGAGCTTACAAAGAAAATGCACAGGTTAAACCCCACCACGACTCTGACACAGCACTCCTTTGTTTTTCTTGTTCTATGGCTACATTACCTGTCTTGAATAAGGTGTGTCTTGCAGACCTAAGACATTTTATGCAATTTATTCCACTCCAGGCTTTGGAGATGTTTAAACATGTGTAGGTAAATACATAATAAACATAAATAATGTATGGGGAAATAAGTAATTTCATTAGTCTGAATGTGATGCACAAAGGGTGAAAAACTTGTGAATACACTTGTCCCATCTTATTTCCACCCAGCCTTGCAGTTCTTCCATTTGCAGATACTGCCATTTTAAACTGAAAGTTTAGAGCTCTAAGTATATGTTGATGAGATCATCTTATTTGAATAGGGCAAACAGAGATCTTGGGGAAAAAAATCAGGAAAAGGCACTTCCACATGGCAAGTGGAATCCACATCTTCAGTTATTTTCACTTTGAAATATTCTATCACAGTTTTTTCCTGGGATGTGTGGACCCTTTTGTGCCTGTGGAGATTAGTGGGGGGTGAATGATTTTGCCATCTGGAAAGGACACCTTCTTGCAGCTTCTCTTCCAGGCAAATAACACACTGTGTTCTAGGTGTCCAGTTTTATTTTGTTCTATGAATATGAATGCAATACTACATAGTATAATATGATTATAATGAACAAAACCCACTTCCAATATGAAAGCAGATAATTATGGCTACAGGATAAGTGAAAGAAGGAAATGTTGCAATGGTAATTTTGAGAAAAGAAATGTTCTGCATCCCTATTGATGAGTAGATTTTCTTCCCCATTTTGCCTGTATCAGGCTTTTCTTTTTGGGGAATCTTTTGCTACAATGAAGCACTATTTATTATCCTGGAGGAAGAACAAAATGAAAATCACGTACTAAAAATCCCCAAGTAATGATACAACAGCAAGGTTACATGGTGGGGTTGGGATCATTTTCCAAAATCCCTCTCTTGGTACTACACCTACCACTGGCCTTGCACTGCTCTCCCTCTGAAAAATTCCCTTCTCCGTCAGAGCAGTGACTCATTACACCCCGGGGCACAGGACAGACCAGGCACCAAGTTTTGCCACTGCCACACTACCTACGTTA
The DNA here is from genome assembly GCA_025920805.1 of Petroica traversi. Classification (NCBI taxonomy): domain Eukaryota; kingdom Metazoa; phylum Chordata; class Aves; order Passeriformes; family Petroicidae; genus Petroica; species Petroica traversi. The sequence continues at coordinate 16,240,389 of JAHLSL010000012.1, read as the reverse complement.
AACTGTTTTTCCTTCCCCCACATTCCCGTGACATCTGACAGTCAGCACCTAATCCCAGCATGGGGAAACTCTTACTTGCCCCAAGATAAAGCAAGCACCCTGAGCAGAGTGACATGGGGATATTTCCATAGGGATGGGATGGGATACAGCAGGGCCTGGGAGGAGAAGCAAGATGTCCCTGTGGCTCTTTGGCATCTGAGGGTGCCTGTACATCAAAAGAGAAATAAAGTAAACAAGTAGCTCTGCTTCTGAAATAGGGACCAGCTCAAGAAACTGGGCCTTTATTGCAGATTTTTCCTGAAGTCAAAGTTCAGCACTGAACAGCTTTCAGAATTTGTAAAATCCAAGTAGATTTGCAAAAGTGCCTCTGCAGCTGGGAAAGAAGCAGGGGAGGTTTCTGACCAGTTCAAGGAAGCCTGTGGGAGAGTCCAGGATGGAGTCCAGCTCTATCTTGTGCATGACCTGGATTAAAGGGCAAATCTTGACTCTTTTGACACAGGCTGAACTGAAAATCAAAGTCTTCTGCTGTTGCTGCTGTACTGTAGCATAAAATGGTTATATTTATAGAAAGTGATTGTCTGTAGCTTTAATGACAGTGTGTAGAGAAGCATATAATTTCCTAAGACATCATTCTCCTTAAAGTATGATGTTACCTGGGACAAACTAGTGAGAAATGAGATTACAAGATTAGTTACTGAATAATGTAGAATACTTAATAATTATTTAAAGCTTAGAATGAGAAAAAATATAGTCTCAAACATACAGTTAATGAAAAAATCACAGAAGTGTATGTAATGAATGATGCAAGAAGGAAAGAAAAAAATTTATTTTCCCCAGCTTGTTGAATACTATATTGTTTCTAAACAGATATAAAAGAATAGAATCAAGGCCAGAGTGTTTAATTACCATGGCAATTTTTATTCCTTATCTGCAATTGCTAGTGTGCTTTCCCTTGTACTTTTAGAGTTTGTGGCAGATTCATTTAATCAGATTCTTTCCTACATAATGGTGATGCTATTGAGCAATTAACTCTCCAGAGAGCAATCACACATGTAATCCCACTGTTTATTATACAGCCTTCCCTTAATAATTACAATTAGCTTATGTGGAAAAATAGCAATCATGTGGAACATTCTCATCTGCCCATCGGACTGCTGGTGCCGAGGATTTTGAGAAGATCCTCAACATTTTGTGTTTTCAGGCCCTTAAGTCCTTGAGAGAGGATTCCATTCACTTACACAGAAGACATCTCTGCTGAGATCATGTGGAAACTTGTGGCCAAACTCTCAATCCTCTTCACCTCATCTGTTCCTCTAGTTTATTGAGGTAATCTGATACAGCAGGGCTGTAATAACATCTCCATCATCTGAACCTTGATAAGGGCTGCAAGATGCTTTTCAAATTCCACTGTAGGTTTAAATAGACTGCTTAAGTGGGAAGGTGTTACACAACAAAAGAAACAAAACTCTCAGAACATTTTTTCACATTTCTGTACCACTTCTCACTGGCAGCTTGTGTTTTTCTGAGAAACCTTAAACACACTGACTCAGCGAGCATTGTCATGCCGTGTTTCTTCTCTGTCAAATACCATTACAAAGTAACTCATTGCTCAAAAATTCCCAGGAACTCCAAGCAGCTTGTGGAGTGCTGACACCAGCCTGTGTTCCAGAGGTATCTGGCTTCCTTCTACAGTACTACATAACACTTGACCTCACTTCAGTCCTGCTGCACTACTAATCTGAAACTGAATACATCTAATGTCACCTACTGTGCTGACATATGCACACTGTGCTCAAATCAGGCCCCCAAAACACAGGAAGTCTGTGCAGTTCATTTAACAACCTCATCAGCAGTAAGCAGCAAGGGACAAAGATTTTCAGGATGCATTGTAAAAGCTGTTTCATTAACAAGAAGAGTAAATAAATTCAATATATTTTTATGAGCACAAAGCATGACTTCTGCTTATATGTTGGGGTTTTTATTTTGCAAATGGTAAAATTTTGCTTCTACCAGAAAATCAGATCCAGGTTCACAGCTGCTGTCTATTAGTGGGAAATTCCCTTGTGCAAAAGGTGAATTTCAGCAAGGTTTGAGAACAAAGTTTGCTCACAGCATGAAAACGGTAGATCAAGAGTGACAGCAATTCTTGGTGCACATGGAAATAACATGTAAATTCAGTATTCATTAGTCCTAAATGACTCTGGGAATACAAAACTTAAAAAGAGCTTTTTCTTTGGAAAGGTTCCACTCTACTGTTTTGATTAAAAGTCCTAGTTCACAGCCTGTGTTATCATGGAAATTGATTCTGTTTAATTCACATTAAATATTTCAACCCACTCAGGGGTAATTAGGGAGCAGGTACATCTTGCTATTCTCGTTAACTGAGCTTATGTAAATGAACCGATTAATCAATACCTTACCTGTTTATTTACCTGACCCTCCCAAACCCCATGTACACATCTGCTTTAGTATAAAATAAATAGGAAAAAACAGGAGGAAAAAATGTTACAGCATTAAAGTGTATGAGGCTGATATTTAATCCTGAGATTTTCTCAGTGTGTGCAACTGCTTCTGAAGATAACGTGAGATAGGGGTACTCCCTGACTCTCTCATGAGCAAACCTTTAATTTTGAGGCACTGTGTCTGCATTTTTTTTAATAGCTAACTTACTCCGTTGGTGCTCCCTTTGATGATGGCTCTACACCCTCTGCCCCTTCTGCCTTCCCAGCACTAAGTAAGCCCTCATTAATACAAGATTTGCAGAAGCCAGCTTCTAAGTCAAGCTTGTACATGCCTGAGCTTATGGTGAGATGAATTTGAACCACTCCCTCAAGACGTAACTGCTCCTCCCCTCAAATTCAAGTCGGAATAGCTCCTAAGTTTAATTGCTTGCCTCAGTAAGAAAGGAGGGTTGCAGATTACATAAAGGCTTTGCCTGTGTTTGTTTGTGGGTGAAGTCAGTGGTGAGGAATTAATAGGTTTTTCCTTTAAAGGAGTTAAAGCCCACCCAGCCACACTGAGCTCACACTTCACCATGCAGCTATGGACAGCACTGCCTTCTGCTAATACAGACTGTTTTGTTGATAGAACTACTCATAAAGGTTCTTTTTCTTAATGTTGTAATTTGAAATCATTATTATGGGGTAATTGTCCTAGAGTCCTAATCCTTTCTCATTTATATGGGACCTCTTACTAATCATTGAGAAACATTTGCAATGACATTATACTAGTGTGAACCTAAATAGGTCATTCTCCGTTTCCATGGTTGTCTTTTAAATAGTGGCAAGCTAAAAGCTGGTTCTGGCCCACATAAAAATGACTTTTATGTTATGAGATAATACTCTGTTATTAAATGAGAAATCCATATTAAGAGCCAATGAATTCTAAAAAGGTAATGTTAAGGGGAAAAAACAGAATTACCAAAGAGGATGCCAAACAGACTAAAAATTGTATATTCCAGTTAAAAAGATATAAATTCACACAAAAAAAATCTGAAGAAAAATCTCTAGTATTGACTACCCATGGGAAAGATATACAGAGAATGAAGTTGTTTTAAGAATTATCCAGATGCAATGAAGAAAGAAACTCAGAAAATAGTACACATCCAATCATACCTTTGATATGATTTTCCTTGTTTCATTCTGTTCATAAATTATCCATGACTAATACGTGATTTTTTTCTCATTTGTACAAACTTCCTTTGAAATCATTTTCAGTCAATGGCTTTCAGTCTGCACGTGCAGTTTATTCATAAGAAGCTGCTTTTGATAGTTTCTGATTTATCTTGGCTGTATACAAACACATGCACACTGGTATTTCAGTGCCAGCTCACGTGATCAGCAAACAATTGCAGAGATTATATTGAGCATTTGTGCTCAGAAAGAGCCCAGAAATTTCCCATAGCTGGCATGTTACAGAGTCAGTATTTCCAGAAGACAGGATTCTGCACTGTGTAGTGTTGCACAGGTAACACAGGAAATCCAGAGTCCCGATGATGTGCACCAGCAGCTCGTTACCCTTTGGCTGGTAGAGATATGGGTTAATGGCTTTGATGGACCACCTTAAGAATCAAGCTGAGGGAACACGAATTCTGCTGCTAGCATGCACACTTTCACAATGAAACTTTCTTGAGAAGAACAAATCAGAGAGAAATGGGTAAAACTTGGACCAAGCAGCTCCTTTTCAAAGTGAAGCATGTGCTCTGCAGTGTTCGCCACACCCTGACAAAGAATGTCAGGTTGAGAAACTCAAGTGAGTTCAGCTTTGTTTCCAAAATAATACTCTTTCCCTTTAATCAGAGAGATGTTAAACAGGTTGAGCTCTGCAAACTCAGCCTAGAAATATTCTCATTACGTACAACACGGAGATGAATCGCTACCACTGCAGATTTTAGTTCTTGTAAGAATCACTTTGCAAGACTGCAGCTAGAACTGCAGGGTTTGTGTTTCTTTCCCTGGGTGGTATGAAGGATAACAGAGCAAAATATTAGTCTGTTACATTTTCTTTCATCCCTCCCTGGTTCTTGTGAATTAAAGCTACCCTTCCTCAAATTGCTGCACAATTCACTGCAGTGTGAGAATGATCAGTCAGCAAGAACCTCTAGATAACCGCTGGTGTCTTTGAGCTGGCAATAAATATTTTCCTTTCCAATGCAAGTTGTGTATTTAGCTTCAAGCCAAGAGGAAAATTTGAAGAAATATGTTCTTATCGAGTGTACAAGGAGCAGTACTTCTGAACTCTCCGGGGCTCCTTTCAGAAAATGTCACCCAAGGAGACACTCAGCAGTTTATGTAGTATGAGAGTATCAGATCAAGAAAAACATAGGAATGTTACTGTGAATGTTTTTTCCATGTTTTGAAACACATACACCAGGAACATGGGCATTTGTATTTGTCATGGTTGAAGAAGAGGTCATATGCTATTTTCAAGACACAACATCTCTTTTTTTGAAGGCACCATTTGGAGCATGAAAGATGGCAGGCTAAGGAAATACTTGGTTTGGTGGTTCAAAGTTTTGGCTCAGCTTACTGCTGAGCAAGAAAGTTTATTTATTTTTGTGTGAAGCACAAACAGTGTTTACACATTCATAAACTATAAAATGTGTGAGGGAATAAAATCAGGGAGGCAGAAAACTGGAGATATTCTTAGTCCTGGATGTCTAATTAAGTCCAACAGCTTCCCTATGGCTGTAGCCAGATATAGGATAATCAGAATGTGTTTATATGGTGCAATATAAGAGGTAGTCAAGCTGCCTCCAAACTGAGTTAGCTTTAATAGCAGAGTAATAAATCTGTGTTATTATTGAATTCTGTCTCAGCTACTTATGTAGCTCATAAGATCTCATGAGCTCTGTTGTGGTATGGATGGGCTCTTTCTGGTCTCTAAATCAACTCAGGGGTCTTTTCACACAGCAGGGAGTTCTAGAAGTCAGGCACTTACTTTCCAGTGGTCACATATTACTGTATTCACTTTGGATAGCCTGGGCTCTCACAAATCATTGCAGATTGTCATACATAACACTCTTATCAGAAGCACTGTCCTTGCTCTTCTTGAGACAGGTGTGAAAACATGGGTTCCTCTTGCCTGTTTGGCACAGCAAGGTCTTGTTTAAGACAAAATTGCTCAGAAAATTGCCAGTTAGAAGGAGTTTTGAAGAATGGGTGGTGTGTAGCTGTCCACAAACCCTTTTCACAGTGCTTACTGGTGTTCTTTCAGCTGATGGAGGAATTGAAAAGGGGGAGAAATGGGACTGGCATCAAAGCGTTACAGGATCCTGCTGGTATTCAAGGATGCTTTTGTATAAACACACATTTCTTTTCTCAAAACACATTTTAACTCTCAAACAGCCCAAAGACCACCACTTTTTTTGGGCCTGAGGAAACAGATCTAAAAAAATGCCGAATATTTTTACACACTCAGTTTGATATCCTGTAACCTCCTGCTCCCTGTTTCAATTTTTGATTCAGTGACAGGTAAACTGGGTCCTTTCAGATTTTAACTGCCCTCTCTTTACAGCCAAGAATAATTTGAGTTGGTGTTGCACCTGTGAGGGTTCTTTGGCTTGGAGTTCACATTTTTACGGAAAAGCTTTGCAGATAGAAAAATTTATTTGGATTTTTACTCAATATTAAAGAAAAAAAACCCACAACATTGGAAGATAAGAAATTATTTGGTACCAAATCAGCCACCTGTTCAGTGTATTTTGAAACAATTTAATTCTTCTAATTCTGACATTTTTAAAGAATTTGAAGTCTTAGTTCAATTTGTAAAGAACTAAGCTATTCTGGTATTCCTGGCTGGCACAACATAAAAAAAGCATCTCGAATACAGAGAGAGTTGCAATTATTGCTTCACAAAGCCTTTGTTGCCTTTGCCTCTAGAAAGGTAAGGTGTTTACACACTGCAGTCCTAGACTACTGATAGCTTCTGCTTTTTGTAAAGGACAGATGAACTCAGAATACTGTTCCTCAAAAAAACCCTGTAGAGACTCCCTCTTCCATATGGCTCTACTGCCTTGGAGCTGTGTATTGCTTTCCTTCCAGTGCTGAGGGTTTATTTTTTCTCTTTTGTGGAACTGAGAGTCACAAAATTGGCTGTCAGGTGATTGAGCAATGCCTCCAAATGGTGTAAGCATCCTGCAACAAGCATGTCTCTTCTTGCCACATAGCCAGCGCCCAGCGGGCTGGGCGTGTGCCCAATCTGCTTCCATGCAGTCACAGCTCTTGGGGCACCACTTCAGGAAAAACACCTGGCTGAGCCTGGCAGAGGAGGGAGGTGCTGGCATGGGCAAGGTGCCACCACACATGGCTGCAGCCACCAGGCACAGCTCCCTGAGCCCCAGCCCAGGCACTGCTCCTACCCTGGGGATTTGGGCTGCTCTTGGGAAGCAAGGCCGAGCTCTGGCAGTGGGGGAGATGGAACCCCCAGGACTCCTGGTGTCTCAGAACTTGCTGGGCAGGCAGCTGTGCTCCGAGTCTGCTCTGGGAAAGGACATCCCTATGCCTCGGAGTTTTGCACCTAACCACAGGGAATTGTGCACCTAAGAAAAATCATCACCTCTAGATGTGTTTGTCATTTCACCCCTATGCAGCAGTATCCAGAACTCTAGTATCCAAGAGCAGGGATGTCACCATTGCTGAGAAACTTCTCTTATGGCCAGGTGCCCCTTTTTTTGCTGTTTTAAAGGGGTAACAGAGGGGCTGGAAACAGGAACATCTTCAATGTATTGAGCAGTACAAGAAATTCTTCTTCAGTGTTTCTTCTGATACTCTGCCTGAGGTGCTGACCTCCCACCTGTGCCTCCACACTGCATACTCTACCTCGGAGCCCCCTGTAAACTCCCAGAGAGAAGAGTTTGAGCTAAAACACTGGACCAGAAAATGAGATGTAAGAACACCTTTGCTGTCCCTTTCAGTCTTCTAAGGCAGGTGCTTACTGGAAAAACTATCCAGTTGAAAAGCCCCTATAAGCTGACAGAAACTTTGTAACATAAGGAACATAACGGACACAGAATAAAACAGAAGATACAGTGCGATATCTAGAACGGAGCAGGGATCATAAAGCAGGGAGAATGTTGAAAAGCAAACAAAAGGGAAATTGCTTTTGATGGACTGAGGGGTAGGAAAGGATAGCTGGAAAATCCTGAACCATTTTTCTTGCCTAAGAGTAGTGGTGGAGTGGGCCCTGGGGAAAGACAGATTGAACACCAAGCTGTCACTCACTGGGGACAGGACAGTTGCTTTCACATTACCTGACTCTGGTCAAGGGAAAGGCAGGACACTTTGCATTTTATTACTTCCATGCATAAAGTAAACAAATTGATAGGTTACTCACTCAATTTCAGAGGGAGCTTTTACTGAACAGCGTGCACTGCATTTAAGTTGAATTGCAATTATTGTCAGGGTTGTTTGGGCTGTGATAATTTTTTGGCACTGCTGCTGCATATACTTGGTTAGAAGCCAGCACCTGACAAAGTCATAGTGGCTGGATGAGGGGATGAAGTCTGTAGATGCCTAGCGGACTTTAACTGCTTGCTCAATTTAATACACAATTTAAAATATGTCAAAGTGGCTTTTTTACATTGAGAAGAAGAGACACCTTGATCTCTTTGAGCAGTAGTTGCTCCTCAAGTCTTGAAATGTTAGACAAATATTATTTTTCCAGTTGTTATGCCAATACAATATGCTTTGCTTTAACGTGTTATAACATTAAATTTTATAATTTGAAAATTAAAGAATTAATATCCTGAACAAATTTTTGAATTGAGGTGGTTCTAAATTAGGACCAAAATCAGAGATCCAGTTTCCCTACAAAACAGATTCCAAATCCTTAGCTCCATTTAGGACACAGAGCTAAACTAAGGCTGAAAGACAGAAAACACTGATTTTTGGCATTTATGGGCTATTTCCATACCTTTAAGTTTTCCAGATTGGTAGTGCTTTTATAAACACTTTGTTTCAAAGGAAGATTTTTATTAGTTCAGGAACAGTGTAATTCTCCTTGTCTGTGCAAAATGAAGTTGGTTTTATGGCATCTGCTGACGTAGTATTTGCTTTTGCAGGACAATGTCCATTCTTACATCTTTAAAGTAATTTCTATCTTAATTCTTAATTGTTAAGATGAAAGACTAGAGAGTAAGCTTCACCCAAGCCCCCATTCCATTCTGCATGAGAAGATAAAGTGGGAATTTTTATGCATTCTGCACTTAGTGCATGATATCCTGTGGAACTGAAATGTTCACCTATAAGTGGAGAGAGAGCTCCCATGCTTTCTTTCTTGGGAGATGATACTCTTTTCACAGATTTTAAAATTACCCTTTAATTGCCAGAGAAAGCCAGCCTTTGTTTTTGTGTTTGTTTGTTTGTTTTTATTTTTGTTCCTTTCTAATATATCTTCCTTCTGATTTCAGCTTGGGGAAGAGCTGCTGCTGCCACATACCTGGTTGGCTTTCTACTTCTAGTCATCTGTTTTGCCCTGGCCATCATAGCATTTGCCATTGACACACTTCGATTCAACTTCATCCGTGGGATTGGAGGCTTGCTTTTTGTGGCTGGTAAGGCAGTTTGTGGAGTCAAGTTTAGCTTGTGCAGATATACCCATGCTGGAACTGATATTTGCCTCAGCTGGTTCTATACTCAAGTCTCTGCCAATGTGCACTTGAGTTATCTATAAAAAAATCAAAGTCTGTCACAGCACTGGATCAATTTTCAGATCCTCCAAAACTTGGATGGGTTTAGCTACAGGGATTATGAAGGAAGGCAGAGGTGCTGAGTTTTAAACATTTTTTTGTTTTCTCCTGTGTTCTTCAGCTGTGTTCTCCATCATGGGCTTGGTAATTTATCCAGTGAAGTTCTCATCTGAGATTGAAATGACAGGAATCAATATGTTCAGCTGGGCCTATGGCTTTGGCTGGACCACCGCCATTATGGAAATATGCTTGGGATTCTTCTTCTGCTGCCTTCCTAACTATGAAGATCAGATCTTGGGTAATGTCAAGCCCACATATTTTTACTCTTCTCCATAAGCACCAGGAAAAAAGTGTTCATTTTCTACAGATACCTGACAGACTAGCTGGGTTTTTCACAATATTGTCACCAGATGTTAGCAGAAAAGGCTGGAAACTTTTCTAATGTGTATAGAAATATGGCACTGGCATCTACAATAAAATTATCTACTCTATTTTGGACCTTCATATCTGATGTGGGTTGGTTAGAGAAAGCACAAATGCCAAAACCCCTTGGTTTTCCTCATCCATTCCCATGAGTGGGGTTTATGTGGATTCCATTACATTTTTAATGCATTAATAATTGTAATTAAATTCAGAAAAACTTATTAAACTGGCAATAAACAAAACAATGCATATCATCTTCCTGAAGGAAATCAAAAATCCCATTTTGTTTGTATCATCTTTAACCTGAAGATTTTGCACATTTTTCAAAAAGTCAAATACCTTAACCCACTGACTGCCAAAGTAATAAATTAGTCAGCCAGCACTTCATAGCTTTGCTTCTACTTTTCATTCATTCACTTAAGCCATAAGGACAGAGTAAACAAGGGATTAAAACTCCCTACCAGAGCCAGCATCTTGACTTTTCCTCATTCATGTGGAATGTGTTTATTTCTAAATATTTGCAAGAGTAAGCAAGGAACACCAGTAAAACCTTAAGAATCCTGGTGTGCCATTGCTGGTGCCAGTACAGAGTGGGCAGAGGCAGAGGGGATTTCAAGCAACCCCTGCAACCTGCAGACCTGATTTGATAAAGCTTGTGGTGTGGTTTTCTTCTTGGGTGTCTGACATTTTTTTTTCTGCTGTATCAAAACCTATGACTTTCAAATGCTCTGTTTTACTGGTCCAGCTTTTTTATCCAGTGTAGAAAGGTCAGGTATGATTTCCCTTCACCCCAGGAGTTGAGCTGAAGCGGTGTGAGTGTAAGTATTAAACAGTTGCTAAAAGGCCCCTTTTTTGTTCATTTGCTGTTCTTAAGTATTTTAAAAGTGGAAAGTGTAACTGTCATTTGTAACTGTAAAATGCACAAATACCCCTTACCATCTTCATACGAAAGCTCTCATAGGGAACATCACACCCTAAAACATCTTCCAGCATCTTACACTTCACAGTGTCTCAAGCCTCAATATACTGCAAACAATGAAGAACCAGGACTCTGCTGGTTTCTGCCTTGTTAAACCCAACTTTATAACGTTCCACTTATTCTTTTAAGTGAAAAAAAAAAAAGGATAATATGTGATGTGGAAAAGGAGTTTAATCTAAATCCGTAACTACTAAGGTTTATTAGCTTGTGACGTATCCGTAATTTTGTAACTATGTGTACTAGGAAAAGTCCTGCCAAGTGTTCTTTGTTTCAACGAGTAAGAGGTAGAAATTTTTTTAGCTAAAATTCTTGGTAATAAAGGCACAGGGCTTCACCCGGGTTGTTTGGAGTTTTTTGGTTGATTGCTTGGTTGGCTGTGTTTTTTTTAGGCAGTTAAGTCCATTCACTTTTATGGAGTGTCTCCTAACTTTGATCAAAAAGACTGAGAGATGGGAAAAGAATAAACAAATGGGAGAGTATATGCAACAAGGAATAATTAGACAAGAATATGTAAATACTTTTTAAATATATTTCCTAGCTGAAAGAAAACCAAAGTGAAATACAGTTGAGAACAGTTTGTATAAAATTACTTGCAATTCTTTGTGTAATATTATCCATTGAGGAAAAAAACTTATCATAAATATTTTCATTATGCTTATTACACCTAATAAAAGATGGTATCTATGTATTGTTTCAAAAATGAGTCTTAACTTTTGTTTTGTACTGAGAGTGGGGAATTATGGAAGCTCCCAAAGCCTCCTCTTCTCAGGCACCACTTTGGAATATGTGAGAGTGCTGGCTGGAGTTTGACATCCAGCATCACAACTACAGCTTGTGCTATTCTCCAGCCCTATGCTGGCTGTGTCCCGAAGCCTTGTTCACAAGCACATGACACAGTGGACACTTAGGGACCTCTCTGTTTGCTCCTGGGCTCATGGTGTGAGTACCTACACACACAGTTCTGTGCTAAGCTCATTTTGGCACGGATGGTAATGCACTTGTGTTCACCAAGTAGGAAACCAGCTCAGTCCTGTTCAGTGCTTTTGCTCCAACAGATGTGGCAATCCCCTGAGGAAGCTTAAAGGGAACTTAAGCAACTACCATTTGTATTTACAGTTCCTTTTGCATTAGCTGGACACTGACAAAACACCTGGAGGTGGGGAAAGGTGCACAAAACAAGGTTTAGGAGTGTGACTCCAAGCTTGATGAGACAGCAGAACATAATTAAAAAGCAAAGAAAATCTCCAGTGATCATCCCTCTTCCTCTCTCCTCTCCCTTGATGATCTCAACAGTTTCACCACCTCCTCTCTTCCCTTCTTCTCCTCCTCCTCCCTGAGCAGTGACTCTGCAGGACACAGCCCCAGCCCCCAATCCCCACTGCCATGTTTCCCTTCCTGGGAGAGAGGAGGAATGAAGCAACTTGCTGACCCCAGCCCAGCATCAGGGACTGTAGCCTGGATCCCTGTCCCAGGCCATCACTGGAAAGGCTTTCCCTTAAAGAACAAGGTGGGTGGGATGAACAGCAAGCAGAAGAATCACAGGTTTTACTGCTCAAGGGAAATCCTGCCTTTAGGGTAGTTTGCTTCCAGTCATGCCAGGCCGGTTCAACACAGATTCCTAGAAAAACACATCCTAAACCCTGCAGCAGAAAAACAGTGAGAAGAAGGATAAAATAGTTTTACAGATGCCAGCGTTGTTTCATGTGACTTCTGCAACAGGGGTGCATGGCAAAAACAGCATGCAAAATATAATTAGTTATGACAGAAAAGGAAGCTGAATCCAGGAGCCAAGGATGTGCCTCGATTTATCAGATTATTAACTAATTATCAACTACTAGATTTTGAACAAAATTGTTAAATTAGTCTACAATTTTAGGTCAAGTAGAGTATTAACTAACCAAATTCTTGGACTAATTTGAGCAAAGTCACAATCAAAAAGCTTGGATTCTCAAGCAAAAGAGAAGTTAGAGGAATATAAGACATCTCCTTCGTTCTTGATTCTGATAGCCAGGATTCTTGATCCAAGTCTTGTCTGTAAGAGAAAAGGGCACTGAAACACTAAGAGCAGCACAATAAAGGACTTACATTGTGCCTAATGGCAATGCTAAAGAAAGAGCAGGGAAGAACAGATGTCTGAAGCTTTTGGGAACATTAGGTCTGCTACAACAACAGAAATAAAGATGACTGCCAGAGGCATTGCTACTATTACTGTCAAATTAAGAATTAGGGAAACATCCTCCAACAAACATGTTTTATCTCATTCAACTTTACTACTGAAAAACAATGAAGAAATTGTGCTGAAAACAAGTAGAATGTCAAGCAGCCCTACAGGTACAAACTGAAACAAAAGAAATAATGAGAACTTCCTGCTGGTAAGTTAATATGTTCAATTTAATTTCTGATGTTTCTGCCAGAGCTTGAACGTCTTGACTTTTCAATTTTCTCTGCAAATATGTCCATTTTTCACTTCACATTTCTCAGGCACGTGCCACTTGGTCTTAAAATACATGCTGCTTAATCAATAATTCAAATGCACTCTAGTTTGCAATTGTATTTGTTGTGCATATTTTGTCGTATGAGCTAATGACAAGACTGAAGTTTTGACCCCATTGACATCACTTGCAAAGCATTTATTTGTTTTCTTGACTGTGACATATCATTCCTGAGGTGCAAACCCTTTATTTTATGTGTTCAGAATCAATAATATTGCTAAGGGATGTTCTATTCAGCAGCTCTGTTTACTTCTGGAATAGGACACTGGTTTGTATAAGACAAGAAACAAGAGTTACAGCTAACATATCATTTCTAAAATAAAGGACAATTCAATATGTGTAAGATTAGCAGAATTTGGGCCATAATTAAATCACATTTTGTTAGATGCACAACATGGTCTCATGAAAAAGATTCGTCTTTTCTTTTGACACATCTCAGTTGTGTGACAATTATTACTTCTTATAATTCAATCTTTTTATACACTTCCTTGCACATTTCTATATCCAGTGGATTTCTCTGTGTTCTGAAGATAAATAGATTTAAGAAAAGAATGGAACAATCAAGCTCGTGATAAAGGAAAAAGGGATTGGCCCATTTGCACACTCTGTCAGAAAGTGGGAATCAAACCATCTTGTTAGAAGGATAATGATCTGAGAAAAGACCTCCTTCTGAATCATACTGGAAATTCCAACCTGAGATTATAAGACCGATAATAATGGGGAGAGATTAAACCAGTTGGGTCTTTCTTTACCTTTTTCCACACTGTCAAAATACTGCTTTTGCCAGAAATTTTGTTTTCAAGAAAAAAATTGTTACTTTGGTGCAGCTTCATAGGAATGTCTGGGCCTCAATTTTATCTGCAAAATTCTTCAGTGCAAAGTGCCAAAATCCAAACAAGCACCTGAATAATCTTAAGGCTGTAGATGATTCTGATGGGGCCATCAGAGCTGTTTTCATAGGTGGTCCCTTAAGTGGCTTAACACATTAGAGCTCATATGCCCATCTGCACTCAGTAGTTAGTTTCACAGATTTCCTGCATGTGAAGTGATGCAGTAATTCTTTTTTTCAATTTTGCTTTTCATTTTTCATGATCAAAATGAAAATGTGGATGTATCATAGGATTTTGCATGAGATTGCTGGGAGTGAGGAAAATTTACAGGAACAACTTTCAAAATAGTTTTCCTGTTTAAGATGGATGTGGTGAGATTAGATCAAACTGTCCTCTCTTGGGCAGCTTTTGTGATACATCCTTTTACTTGTGCCCTCAATTGCCCAAGCCATCTGTTTTGCAAAAACAGTTTTGTGAAAACGTACCCTAGTATCAAAATGAAATTATATTAAGTATTCATGGAGAATCCATCATAAAACACTTTCAATAGCCCTTGATTGTTCAAATGCAGATCAAACAGAGAGGCAGATGCTGTCTGTAGGATTTTTCCACACATCATGTAAATTCAGAAGAAGATTAAATTAAGTATTAACTATAGACCTGGCTTACTTGCCCAGCTCCCCATTTCTTACAAACTAGCATGTACCCTAGAACTTTGCCCTCAGGAAAACATCAAACAAGTAAAATGCAAACAAGAAAAATGAAGGAAAAATATTACATAAAGTATTTACATGTACACATCCGTAGTGTCACCATTTAGTCCATAGTTGACCTCAATGTGAATGAGGATGGACCAAAGTTGTGTAAATCACAGTTGGGACTGTGCTGTCACTTCCAGTTTTTTATTCTTTTATTTTCCCATATGGATTTCTTCTCACCTCACCTCTGTAAAGCCTTACTGCTTTTTTTCATCAGCTGTCCCCATTTTACTACACCCTGTCTTGACAAGCACACATATGCTTGCCAGGCTCATTTCTGAAGCTCATACAAAATATTAATACAACTAGGCTTTTATCCCTTAACCCTCCTTCTCCTTAAATAAAAAAGTCTTGAAGTAATAAAATCCTGCTGACATTAGGAAAATTAGAAGAATGGAGATTTTCTCGGGCTGTTTTAGAATTAACCCTCAAAAGAAGAGAGAAGCAAGAACTGAGGTTCAAAAGAAAAACCCAGCCCAGTACAAAAACAGTATCACAAAATCTGCTTGCAGTCCTAACAGTAAAAGGGCTTGGGGTGATTAGCAGCCAAATTACCTTTGCAGCCCTCTCCTTTATGTGAGTGTATACTCTCAGATGCCTTGCAGGTTTTCAACAGCATCAACAAACCTTCTGGGCAGTGGTTTCTGAATCCATCAGTATGCAGAAGGAGCAGCTGCCCATTGCCTCAGCCTCCTACAGAACCCAGGGAAGGTGGAAGCCCAAAGTATTCACTTGGCTTTTGTGTGACATGGCTGGTTTCTTTATGGCAGGATAGGATGGGATGGTTGTCCCCCGAGTGGAAAGTTTCCCTCTGTTTTAGCCTATAATCCCAATCAAGTTACTAGCAAGAAACTGCCATTTTATTAAGCTGAATAAATTGTGTGGGGGCAGAGGAATGTTAGAGATTTGGAGACTCACAGTGGTTAGCCCAAAAATTGTGTAAATCAAGGATTCACCGCATCGAGATTTTCAACCTTCCTTAAAATACTCCCATGCATAATACACAGAAAAAGGGAGGGAACAGACACACCTATTTATGTTCATAATTGTTAGGCCATATGCTTTGACACCACAAAATACTCTTTGGGTTAGTAACAGGAGGATGAGTACAAGGAGCTGAAACTTTATGCTTTGCCCTGAGTCACAGCACAGGTGAGGATCTCCTGAGTCACCAAGTGTTGTTTCTGGCTATCAGAGAAAATTGCTTTTCATCTTGTTCATTATCTTATCCCAGCTCTGCTTTGCTGTCCATCTGTCATAGGAGGCTGATCTGAAAAACAATCTGAGGGTTAGCCTCTGATTTCCATCAAGCACCTAAACTTCTGGCACTGCCTATGGAAATACCCAGGGGCAGCATTGTCACCTCTGAGCTTTCCTCCCACAGAACTTCTTTTTTCAACTGCAAAAACTTGCATTTTTTCTGCTTCATACCTTTCAAACCATCCTTCTCCAAGCAGCACATTGTCTTCCAAATCTGTGCTCCTGTCTCAGCTGCTGCCTGATTTCCCATGGCTGCCACAAGGGGTAATTACAGTCATCCCCAGGGTTCCTTGCAGATCATTTAAGTCTCTCCTTTCTCTTGCCCAGCCTAGAGCACAAATATTCTGGGCAGACCATGCAGCAGCCAGATGGGGAGCACTCTTCATCCTGGCCAGGGTGTGACCAGGCTAGAAGGGAGCCTTGCTCATCTTTGTGGCAGTGCATGCTTAAAGAGCATCAAGGCCAGCATGAGGGAGCATTGGGAAAAAAAGGGTTAAAACAAACTTCTTTGGCTCTCCATCTGCACAGTAAAGACAGGAAGACAAGTAAGGACACAAGAACCGTTTGCCAAAGCTCTTTTTGCAGTGGTGGACTTGAAATGACATGTTCTGCCTTCACCTCCCAAGCTCCTTAGGGCACTTGGGCACCATGGTGCTTGAAAGAATGAGCCCTTTAAAGGTTCAAAGAAAGTGGATAGAATTCTTCTCCACATACATTTCTATCTCCTCCTGGTGAAGCAACTCAAAACTAGCTGTGGAATCTGCAACAGGAGTGTAACCAGCCCAAAGAATCAAATCAAAATAGTTTTGAGGAGGAAAGGCAGCTTCAGGCATCGTAGTGGACTATCATCTCCTATATATAATCTTAGTTTACACAGAATATTGCACAGATCATATACAGTGAATGTTTTGGAAAAGGATGGTTTGTTCTAATGTAGTAAACATTGCTACAGGTGGTGTACCAGCTTGGATTAATATTGGAAATTCATCAACCTTGTGTCATCAAAACAGCTTCAGTCTGAGCTGTAGCGTGTTTGTAGCTTACTGCATAAACCTCAGAAGTGTGATATTAATACTGCCTCAATGATTGATTCTTTAGGGCTTTTTCTTTTTTATTTGGCTTACTTTCATGAACATCATCCCCAAACAAAATACATATTTCAGCTTCTTTTTCCCGGTATATTTTCCCCAAATTTTAGAATAATAACATTTTGAAATGAAAAATTTGAACTTTCTTCCAGAGCATGTAGGCATGACATTTTAGATATTTAATCTTTATTTTCTAGTGCATGAAAATAGTCATTAATGACAAATTTGAGAGTTTAAAGAGATCTGAGAAGCTGAGATCTGATTTGCTTTGTAGTGAGCAAACTGGCCCGATTCTATTGTAAATACAGTAGCTGCTTTGCTATTAAAAACAGTAGTACAGCTAATGTAAAGCTAATGTAATCCAAAGAGATTCTTTCTTTTAAGTCACCATCCAAACAGAAAGACCGGCTTTGAAGGTTATCTGATGAGAGATCACAGAGAACTAAGCCAAGTTACAGATGACTGTGCTTGTATGAGGGCTCCTCCGCACTTACTCTCCTGGTTTTGAGAGTCCCTGCCAAGTCAAACACAAACATAAAGACTTTTTGACAGCCTGTGAAAAATCTTTTGAAGGCAGAGAAATGCCAAATAACACAGTGCCTCCGCCTTATGCTCCTGCCACTAAAAATGTGACCTGTGCCTACAGCTCTACAGGTGTTTTAGTTTTCTAATGTAAGGATGCTCCATTTTATGTGTGTTCATGTAATGAAAATGTACACTGGCCTAGCAATAAAAAAAATGAATGAACTAACATGCAGGGGATGTTCATAAAGGGAGTACTTGTGTTGTCAGTCTCACAGAGCTTTATCATGGTACTTCCTTCTTCCCCCATGGCTATGGTAAGCAGGACTATTATCCACCTCTTGCAAGCAAAAAAAGTGAATTAATATCACTCAAAGGGCAATTCCCATCAGGCTTTGAGACTGACAAAATACTATATAGATGCAAATAGTAGGCATCTAGAACATCTACTCACATGAAATTAAGCTCAGCATGAAGCAGTTGGTCTGGGCAACAGAAAGCCTCCCTTCCAGCTTTAGGGCAGGCTGTGTATTTCTACTGTCACAAGAGATTAAGAAATACTCTGTGTTGTCCTAAGGAGCTGAATCGGCAGAAAGCCTTGGGCTGAGACGCTGGTGATGAGACATTCAGTATCAGTTCTTGGGTAGAAAATGCCCCTCGGGCTAGGGCTGGGCTGCTCCAAACCTCCTTGGCAAGGAGACAGGAGGCACAGTCATCCAGCACTTGGTGCTGGGGAGCAGCTCCTCTGCAATCGCTTGAGGGCAGTCACACAGTTGGCAGAGAAGCCATCACGGCACCGAAATTAAATTTACAGGCTGCTTTTCCATGGCTGTGCTGGGACATAGCAGGGTGCTTTATAATTATGTTTTAGGAGCCTCCACCCTCTTGCCCTAATTTCCAATTAAAGTTGTGCCCTTCCCAGTAGAGATTGCAAACATCCTACAAACAGGGGGAGGAGGCCAGGAAGGACCACTTTGTGTAGATCAGTAGCAGACAGCAACCTGGAGAAATTACTTTATGCCACAACCAGCAACAACTCAGCCTTGCCACCTAATTAATTTTTTCTCCTACAGTTACTGATGGTGTCTTTAAATCCAAAAGGAAAAATGGACAAGTGGAATAGAAATGTGGTGGGAACAAAAGGAGAGGGGAAGCAAAGCAGTGGAAAAACTGCAGTGCTTCAGTCTGGGTGCTATTCCTATTGCCAGCCAACTGTGACTGTCTAGAGTGAAGTGCTATGCTGGATGTATTGGCAAGAGATATTCTTTTACTAGTTTGTTTTCCTAAGCATATCTAGGTGTTAGACAGTGTAGGACTCCTCTCTTTACCCCTACCTCATCCCAGGTGACCCAGATACTACACCTAGAAATCAGTGATGTTCCTTAAACTCGATCTTTGGAAACATAGACCATCAAACCTGCACAACTAATAGTATTGTTAAATACTTTTTCAGTTAAGTTTTGTCAGGAGTTTTCTAGGTTTTATAAACCACTGCAGGTTTAGATATATATTTTTCATTTGGCAACTTCTGATTCAGATGCAGAATGTGTAAGATCAACATTTTCCTCTCCAAAAGTTTGTCAATAGAAATTTCCTGGTGGCTTTAAATGACCAGTAAAATGCAGTGAATGCCAAAAGGCACAGAGGAAACTTGTGGTTAGACTTGTGATGGAGACTGGCATCCTGCTTTAGAAAGGAAAAAAGGTGCATGTAGCTGCTAAGAACCCTCTGTTTTACCACAGCTGAACAGGTCTTCCTCCCCTCATGGGTAATGTTACTCGGTCAGTAGGTTGCGGCTGTGAAGGAAACATCTCTTACCCAATACACAGATCTTCCTCTGACATTCTCTCCTCCTCCTCCTCCTCATCTGCATCCTCATTTGCTCAGAACTCTGCAGCATCCATTCTTTTCATGCGGGTTTAAATTAAGGAAAGACTATAATCTCATGAGTGCCATTTAAAGCAACAACTTAGCCCATTGCAATAATAATAATTTAATATCTCCTATAAGATGTTAAAAAGATGCTTCTCTCTTCCTCTGTGTAATAAAGAGTTTCCTTTTAACTTTAATAGTCCTTGTTCCATCATCTGTGATGAGCAGAATGTGTTATTATCAACAAATATAATTTATACAATTAGAGATTTATGGGCTTATATTGAACCCTTTACCAGCCTGCTTCCATTTCTAGACATTGCAGTTTTCTTGCTTGTTTTTGCAGCTGATAAGAGCCTACATGGCCAATAAAACTGAAAATGGAAAAAAAAAGTCATATAGAAATCTTTCCCACTGGAAAAAGCAGAGCTGAACAAAATAAGACTGCAACACTTCATTTGCAAACTTAGGCACTTAATTATAATATTCCTTTTATTCTTGTAGAACCACAAAAGCAATGCTTAATGAGATGAAATTTTTAATCTTATCAGAATAAAAGGATTTATGAAATTCCTTTTTTATGTTTCTAAATAATTTTTCCTATAGATTTTTTAGATTTATCTCACAACAGATGGAAATACAAAAACATTAAAACATAAATAGTAGAAATTTCTTCATTGACCACTGTCAATAAATGGAATTTTTAGGAATCAGTTTTATGGAAGTTTTGATTCTGGTGAATAACCATGGCTTAGTTTTCATTAAGGAAATTTTGTACAGGGAAAAAGAAAAGGAAGTAAATATAAAAAAGAGAAATGTTCTTGAAGTTAGATGTAATGAAATGAAAAGGTAGAGGAAATGTCCATCCTGGAGGGATTGTGAATGTCCTGCCATTGGAAGAGGGAGGACCAAGCCTGCAGCTCTGTCAGTGGGGCTGCAGCCTCTTTGTGTAGGTCAGACACTGCCTTAAAGCAAAGCCGTGCTCAGCACCATCTGAACAGCTGGCACCTGGCACATTGGACTCCTTAGGTCTATGTGGGGAAAAATCTTAGGACAGGCTGTGGGGGACACACAGCTGGATCCAGAGACAAAACTGATCCCAGATCCTCCTTCTTGTTAGAAGTGGGAGGTGTTGCAACATGACCAGTTTATGACCGACGCGGCTGCTACTGCTGAAGATAATATGTTGTGAAGTTCTGGCTTCTTTTTCAGTCCAGAGTGGCATCCACGACATTTCCTTCGCTCCCTGTGTAGTACAAGGATGGATTACAAGAAAAGGGAAGACTATTAATTGTACAATTAGAAAATTATATATGTCGAAATGCTACTAATTTAGTAACAGCTTTTATAGCAACACAAATAAGGAGCCATTTCTCACATAAAGGACATAGCTCTTCAGGAGTTATTAATGTTAAAGCTTTTTCAAGCTACCCTGGACTAAAAAGTAGACTGAGTAATTA
This sequence comes from Petroica traversi, assembly GCA_025920805.1. Taxonomy (NCBI): domain Eukaryota; kingdom Metazoa; phylum Chordata; class Aves; order Passeriformes; family Petroicidae; genus Petroica; species Petroica traversi. Next base: position 16,219,518 of record JAHLSL010000012.1, on the reverse strand, counting down.
TCAGCTGCTCTAATTGGAAGTCTTTCAGTCATCAGTCAAGAAAGATGTGGAAGCAAAGGATAAATGCACCGGCTCAAGACAAAAGTCATTCCAGTTCAATGAGTTAATATTAACCTACATTTTTTCTGCTCTTGTCTGATTACACTTGAAGTCCTCTGAGAGCAGAAACTCAGGACAACTTGTCCTTCCAAAGAATGACTTTTCCCAGGTATCCTTGTGAAGAAAACCCTGAAACAACACAGAAATGATAAAAAGCACCAGGAGTTACCTTTTTTTTCTTTACTACTTTTTTCTCCCAGAAAATGCAGAGTGACTGTGACTGATCAGGTCAGTAAGTGAATTACAGAAGCAGTGAGTGATGCTGATGAGGAGGCCATACTGAGAGTCTTTTGTAAGAAAAATGTGACAGTGAGGGAGCAGCTCAGGAAGAGTTTGAAACGGCAGCTAATCCTTATGTGAAATGTCAGGATTCCAAGTACCACAAGGGTTTGCTCTTAATGTCATTTTTTAGTTACATCTTGTTACTGCTGCAGCTAGTGATTCCTGTGGGTGAACTGTGGGGACAGATTTTAGTGAGCTGCAAGTGCAAAGTTTCATTGTTATAGTTTGCTTCAGGAAAGTAATCATCTTTCAGCAGTTTGTTGTGGTGAGATTTTAGGAGGAAAGGGATTCTACAGGGGGTTGACCTTAGCTGCTTTTTATTTTATTTTATGGAGTGGGAACCTCAATTTTGCCTACACATGGATTTGAGGGATGAACAGAAAAGCAGTGGGTGCAAGAACAGGGCTGGAATCCTCCATATCCACTTGCCTACTCCAAACATGTGTTTGTATGTAAAACAGGGATAACCTCCTTTGCAGAGTTGTTAAAAAAAATGCATATTTGAAAGGTACACTGAAACTGTGGATGTTTTTGAATTTCACTGATTTCTAAAGCTGGCAAACAATCTGAGGCTGTTGTTTCTCGGGATGCCAATGGAGCCACTCCCCAAACGCAACACCCAAGGCAACAAAACCAACACCCTGATCTGAAAAGAAAGGAAGAAGCTGCTTTCCTTCCTCTTAGTCTTCTCTGTCCTCACATCCCAATTTGCTTACGTCAAACACCAGTTGAAGCAGGTGAAGAAATACTGCCTTTTATGTTCTTTCCCACATTTTAAAGAGAGCAATTGTGACTGCTCAAAATAACTTCATTAGAAGTATACTCAAAACAGCAAGAATATTTTCAATATTTCAACTTTTCTGGCTGATTCTGAGCAGCCTGCAAAATGTTTGGGAGTTGTATATGATCCAGCAGAAACCAGCATGGCTTCCTTTTGCAGATCTGGTTAAAAGTTGAAGCTCTTTATGCTAGAGATGTTGAAGCCCACCCCTGTGTGACAGTCATGCAGCAGTGGTGTGGTGCCCTAAGGATGCCAGAATAGCATTCCTTGTGGCATTAGTAGGGCTACTGTTGTCATTCCCCTCCCAGTTTATGGCACAGCAGTGATTACCCGGCTCTCTTGGAAGTTGTGGCGTGGCAGATGTTGGTTTGTTCTGGTAACTGAGCAACACGTTGCTGCTGCACGGGGGGATGATGAATCATGAGGGTGTTGCTCAGGCTTAGCAGGGTTTGGCTTGGGGAAAGCACTGAACAAGGAAGTCTAAAAAATCTTGCACAAATCCAAGAAAACACTAGTGTTGTCATTGTCCATGTCAGGGACCAGCCTGTGCAATAAACTGCAGTCTATTCACAGGAAAAATCCCCTGGCTTTACAGCAAGAGGTGCCAGATAGCCAGGTAGTGACCAGAAAATAAATTATGTTGTGTGTGTGTGTGCGTGTGTGGAGATGAACATCTCCAGCCAACAGCTTTTGGCAGAACAGTGTCTTTAATGGATTTTAGGGCTCCTGCAAGAATTAGAAGCTTTGAAATTCAGTACCAATTTGAGAAACATATGCAGATTTAAAGAATGGATTATTTTAATAATTTTTTTCTTTTAACTTTAAACAGATTTATGAGAGTTTAATATTCCATAGTAAGCATTATGCAAATATTCCTATTCCTTGCTAATGAAAGAGGAAATAATGGATGGGGGGCTGTCTCAGTTACACAGCTTGGTGAGTCTGGCAGATAAACAAGAAACCAACCCAGGAAAAGCAATTTTTTTTGAGTGATTATGTGTGTAAATCTATAAATTCACTAATCAGCAGCTGTGCAAATAGCAATACATTTGGTTTGGGTTATATGTGAGCTGTGGCAAACCTCTTCACAATGGAGCCTCCAAGTGAGAACGTGAAAGTAGCTGACTGAAAACTTGTGTTTTACACCATGTATCATGGGGCTGTATCTCAAATCACTAATGTTATTATTCCCTTTTAAACATAAATAAATCTTGACTGAGTTTGAGCCCAGACATTACTCTGGGGGATAAGAAAAGATACCAGAGCATATAAACAGTCAAGATATTTCTAAGTGGACATGTAAGTTATCTACAGGAGCTCAGGATCTTCTGGCTTCATCAGTATCCATAACAGATAACACAAACTAACAAAGCAAAAACTAGACCTTTTGTCTATATTAATATTGTAAGTCATATGTTGAGAAGAACAGATCTGTATTTGGTTTGGGCACTATCATTCTAAGAAAAATACTCCTTTGATGCAAAGAGCCAAAATTGAGTTCTGTGAGCCCCAAAACATGAATGCAGTTAATTGATTGGCACTATCAGGAGGAGGGATTTGAGTGAGCTGAAGCAACTTTTCTACGTTTTTCCTTTCTTAAATCAGTAGTTGGAACACACTACTAACGCAGACTTGGGGAAGATTGTATCATTGCTTCTTATGCTGTAACTGCTGGTAAACAAAGGCAGGATTGTGTCTTCCACCACCACTGCCAGTTGAGTGCATTTCATGTGAAATAAATGTATGGAAACATGAAAATAAAGAAAGTTAAGAAGGGACCTTTAACATGGATCTGAGATAAAAATTTAGACAGGTGCAGTGCAGCCTCCTATAACAGTCAATCATTTTCTAGTTGTCAGTCTGAGGGAAATCATCTCCCCTGAAGGGGTGAGCCCTGCTTGAGCAACTTTGGCATAGATATCTGACAGAGGTTAACCAATCTATATGTCTGTCTCATTTTCTCTTAATTCATGTATCAATGTTAGTGATCTCAGATTTCAAGGCTGTAAGGGGCTCACCACTACAGTCTTGCCTCTTGCATGACACAACAAGTAATGTTGTTTTTTAATGAGTAAAATGTCAGTACTGCCAAACTCAGCCTTTATAGTGAGAACACTTTTTCAACTTTTTAAGTGCTTACTCTTTTGAAGAATTAATAGGACAAAATAAACCAAAACAAAACCAAGCAAACCCTCTGTGCCTTTTCTAATCTCTGGATCATCTCAAGGTGGGATGAAAATGCTGCTCAGACTTCACAGGTTTTTTCTGTATTGCTGAGACTGAGCTCTCATAGATATCTGGTCCTTATGAACCAATGCTTTGCTGAGACTTCTTGACCCAGAGCAGCCCACATAGGCCCAGGATTTCCTCTCCTGGAATAAGCTGGGACTGACACTCTGCGGATCAGGAATTGTCAGAAAGGAGGGATGAGTCTCCATTTATTCAGTAGGGAAGGGGCTCAGTTAACCTACAGTAGACCTTGGGCATAGAAGATCTGTAAAACAAAGGAAGAACTGAAAGGATTTGGTTTCAGTGTCTTCACTGGGATAATTTTAATAAGTTGGTCCTCTGTTATAACTTGGTCCTCTGTTATCTAAAGTCATAAGCTGTATGACTGGAATACATTTTTTTCTCTAAGAGATGAAAAGGCTGAGCTCAATGGGGTGGAAAGGAAAGAACAGAAGCCTTCTTGCTTGAATTTTTAGGCTTGTATCCCTGAGACACATTGCTGGATTCCAGAACAGCCATCTCTGCAGTGCTCCCCAGCACGGAGGAAGCCTGCTTCACCCAGGCTGGCAGGAACCATAGCAGTGCTAACTCCTGTGGGTTAGCATGTAATTGGTTCTGCATTTGTGGCCTCTGCAGCTTCCTGCAGGCCTCTTCCCAGTGAAAGTGAATTGAAAAATCCCCTCTGACCACATTTTATGGACTGTAGCTCAATGGTTCATTAAAACCTCCTTCTCTAGAGATTGTGTGATCCTGCCAGAGCTCTATAAGGTAACTGAAATTAGTCCTACAGACACAGCACAGGAGCTCTTTACTTTCATTCTTTGCCTTACACGCCATTGAGCTTAACCAACCATACAGATGGAATTTCCCATTCATTCTGAAAAAAAAAAAAAATCCCCCAAACCCCCACTGCCATAGACATTACAGTTAGTAGGGGACAGTGCACCCAAGAGAAATAATTAACTGCAGCATTCAGAAAGGCTACCAATACTTACTGGCACTGCTACCACCTGATAGCTGTGCGAGCAACCTTCAGGTGCAAACTCGTGTGGATTTTTCTTTTATGGACAGTTACACCTTGTGGCTACAAAGGTGGGCTGGTTTTTGGAAAGAAGGGCTGTAAACATTGGTGCAGGTAGTCTGATGGTCTTAGAGAGCCTGTAAAAACCCTCAGCCCCAGCATTTAAAAATTCAGTTGAAAATCTGAAAAAATTCCTAGAAGTCTCCAGTAGCCAGTCATTATTGAATTATCTTATGTCCCTTTTGGCATTAAACTGAAGCAATGTTGGATCAAGAATTTGAAATAAGGGCACAGCATTTCACATGGATAAGGCTGAAATTGAGTCTCACAGACAGTTGTATGTGTCTTGTTCATCTGTTTATTTTGGAGCTGATCATAATTTATGAGTTAACATAACACAACAAAAGATTTATTTGAAAATAAGAAAAGGTGAATTTTTGAACAGAGGTTTTTAAATGTTTCCCATTCTTATTAATTTTTAAGACAATTGGGCTCCCAGTTCCCTTCAGATCCTTTGAGATGGTCTGCCTCCATTGCTACAATTTTAGACCATGCCTATATAAAATTTGGGCCATCTGCATTTTTACTGTCTTGGAAGCTCTAAATATTGCATTCACCTACTCTAATACAAATTTTTAGCCTCTTTCAATAGACTTATGCCTGAAAGACCTTACACCAAGCTCTTAATAAGAAATGGAGAAGGCTCAATGGTATGATGAGTTTGAAGTTTAAGCGTGAATTTGGTAAATAGTTCCGTTTTCATTGTTCTATAAAATGGAATTAATTCTGTGTGTCTAGACAAAACCACTTCTTCTCACATAAAGGAAGGGTGAAGAAAATTTGTATTGACAGCATTGGCTTCTCTGCCTCCTATGGTAGCAGATGATTTTTGTTCTGTGCCCAGGTTGCTGGTTCCATGACCTGAGGGCTTTTTGAATATGAACATGGTGATCATGAAGGTTCAAAGTTCCCAGAGGCCTAAAACCTGCAAACTGAGCTATTGTGAGTAATATGTCTAAATCTGGTTTCACGTTGTCCGCACTCAAGCACACAGCAAAACCTCAGCTGATTCAAGGCAGAAGGAGCCCACACACAGAGACTTGTTTAGATAGACAAATGCACAGAAATCTCCTTATCCATACATTCTCTGACACATTTTCCAGTGTAGGATCCTGCTGAAAAGTGCTAGACCCTCAGGCCAAAACCAAGGCTCAGTTTCTCAATTCTGGTGTCAAGTGGTTCAATCATTTAATGGACTGACCAAGTCCTGTCATCATATGCCACTTGGTGAGCATGTGTCCACATTGTTTACAAAATTCACACATTTGCAATACATGAGAGCATTGTCTCCCTTTTCTATGTCACGTTAAAATGACATTGTTTGCACATTTAGAGCTATTAAGTTCTTGCAGGTGACAGAAATTACAGAGCCATTCTACAATCTACTTTTATTCAGCAAATTAGAAAAGGGAAGATTCAATTTCCCAAACTCTAAAACAACATTTAAGAAGTGGTACGTAGACACAATTTATGTGCACATATTGGTGTTCATGGACAGGGGTGGTGATAATCCAGTTTCCTGGTTCTCTCCCCTCTCCGCCTCTTCATCTCTGTGCTGCAGAATTGTGCTACCTCTGCAGACCAGTGGAATGTGAAGTCATGAGAGACAACATGAGAGAAAGTGCTATGGCCACATATTTTGTGGGAGACAGCTGAACCTCAGGCTCCCTGGGCATTGTGACAACTCTACCTGCTGAAGCCTGCCAAAAAACAAGGCACTTACGGTATTTAGAAACATTCAGGAACAGAGAGCAGCTGAACAGGGGATTGCTGATCTGAACATGTGTGCTTCATTCTGACAATGCACCATTTATTACCCATGTCTTCTCAATATCTCCATCTTTCTGCCCAATATTGAAGAGAGAGAGAATATTTATGAGCAAACTGCAGGCATAAACATACTGAAAGGTTGCAAACTTACAGACACCAGAATAAAATCATGCTCCCTGAGTTAGGGATAAAGTAGTTACCTAAGTGATTCCTTTTCAACCAATGCAAGAACAGCATTAATCACATCTAATGATACATTTTCAGCTTGTATAGACACATTATGGCTCCTGTACAGTTACTGAAAATCTTAACTACGTCATAACCCCATTTTGATGGTCTGTTGCTCAAGGAATCAGCTTCAGGCCTCCCAAAGGCACAAAAGAAGCATGGGCAAACACTGTCAGGCACTGCCTTTATTCTAAAAGCACTATAAGAACCATGATGGAGATCTCCATCTCTACTGGATACATCCTTTCTCCTGCAGCAGGTGTTTTCTTCAGCTACTGTCTCTGCCCCAGAGCTCTCTGCTAGTCCTGGGGCAAGGAGATGGTACCATTTTTGTCAAGTCCGCAACAAAAGCCACTGACTTGGGAAGAAGAGTCACGGTTTTGTGTTTTGCAGGAGGGGCAGTGAGCTGATAGAGACCCATATCTACAGCTGATTAACAAATTGTTTGGTAAAGGCAGCACGGCATTAAGGAGTTAATCATAATCGAGGCAGAGATTAATATGTAATTGTAGCAACTCCAGGCAGTTTAATTTGCTTCCACTGGCTTTGTGACAGAGTGAATCCACCAACTGAAGCCATGTGAAGCCTGCTCCACCCAAATTGGGGTGGTTTCAGACAGAAAGCACCTGTCAATGCTTTCTGTGCATCCTGCCTTGCCGCATGCACAGAAAGCAGAAATCATGTACAGCTCTCCAACTCCTAAGCTCCTCTGCACTGAGGCAATTACCCTTGATTATATCCTTGGTGGAAGCTGATGTCTCCTCAAATTGGTTAGGCATGTTCACAGGTTGAAGAAAAGATAAAGTGGCTCAGTGGTTTGAGATCAGTTTCTGCCTCCCTTTGTTGGAGCCATATTCACAGCACGCTGCCTCGCCCCTGTGCAGGAGGGAGAACAAGATCAAAGCGATTCATACAAAGAGCTGCAACTCCACACTGAAACACTGTTTCCTCATCTCACTTCTCTGCCAGTCACACTCCACTGCCCTAACTCTGGAGTTAGGCCAGACTCGGGAAAGGAACAAGGTGGCCTGGATTTGGCTCTGGGGATTAATTTTGTACCTGCACATCTCTTTGGAAAGGATTTGCAGAAGTGTGTCCGCTGTAGCAGTTCTCTTTCAAAGAGAATCCAGTACCACCAATCTGCACAGGAATTTATTTCTCACCTCTCCAGGTTATAATAAAAGAGCTGATTTACAGCATACCACAGGAAAGTGAGAATTGGGAAAGTACCTGTATATTGCATTAGAAGCAACGAGGGTGGTTGAACCTGTGGGGGAACTTCCAGCACATTGGATGAAGTAACACAGATTGGAGTTTGACAAAAAAACCTGGATGATTTCCTTTACCTGAAGAAATACATGATGGTGACCCTAAGGGCTTACACTGCATGAAAAGCCGTGATCTTCCTAATATGGTTAAACCAGTCATTCACCAAATTAATTTGAATCACTTTTCCCATGCAAGGCCTTGTCTGCTTTAGGACAGTATCCTTGACAGACTTAATTCTGATTATTATGTTTGTTAGAGAAATAATTACTTCAGGCTCCCAGCTCAGAGTCCTTGACTTTAGCTCTCAGACAAAAGGACAGAGAGTATTTATGAGCAAATTGCAGGCATAAATACACTAAAAGGTTGTGAACTTATGTGATAGAGTCAAGCCCACAGTGACTCTAAGCCATCACAGTGAGACACTTAAAGGGGGAGCTGCTCTTTGAAGGTGTTACAGACTGCAGCAAGTGCCACTTTCAGTTTTTCTGGAAATAGTTACTGAGTTCGGGGGAGTTACTGAGTACCAAGGGGAGATTTGCCATGCAAAATGACATGTTTTATTTGGATGTGAGATCACAGAATGGTTTGGGTTGGAAAGGACCTTAAAGATCATCCAATTCCAAAACCCCACCATGGGCAGGGACACTTTCCACTAGATCAGACTGCTAAAAGCCGCATCCAACCTGGTCCTGAACACTTCCAGGGTTGGGGCATCCACAACTTCTCTGGGCAAACTGTGCCAGTGCCTCACCACCCACAGAGTAAAGAATTACTTCCTTATATCTAACCTAAACCTACTTTCAGTTTGAAGCCGTTTGTCCTGTCACTACTTGCCCTTGTAAAAAGTCCCTCTTCAGCTCTTTTGTAGGTCCCCTTTAGGTACTGGAAGGATGCTGTAAGGTCTCTCCAGAGCCTTCTCTTTCTTCTCTTGGCTGAACAATCAAAACTCCTTTACGCAGTCTTCAAAGAAGAGAAGCTCCATCCCTCTGATCTTCTTTGTGGCCCTTTTCTGAACTCACTAAAACAGGTCCATGGCCTTCTTATGTTGGGGCTCCAGAGCTGGATGCAGTACTCCAGTGGGGAGAGGAGCAGAGGGGAAGAATCCCCTCTCTGGCCTTGCTGGCCATGTTGCTTTTGGCGCAGTCCAGGATACATTTGGCTTTCTGGGCTGCAAGTGCTCATTTCCAGGTCATATCAAGCTTTTCATCCAGCAACACCCCCAAGTCCTCCTCGAGGCTGCCCTTAATCCCCTTTCACCCAGCCTGTGCTTGTGCTCAGGACTGCCCTGAGCCACATACAGGACCTTGCAATTGGCCTTGCTGAACGTCACAAGGTTCTCGTGTCAAGCCTGTAAGGTCCCTCTGGAATGACTGTTGTTTCACTCCTGCTTCTTTTTAGGTGACAAAGTCATGTTTCCTTTGGTCAGTGCTATGAGATCAGCAAACCTTTACACAGGAAAGCTGCCACGCAGAAAGCAGGGCTGGGAAGTGCCTGTGAAAAATGCTTCAGTGGCCCAGGGGAAGCAGCAGAGGAGAAGGAGAGGAGAAGGGAGAGGAAAGGAAAGGAGATGAGGGAGAGGAGAGTGCCTGCCAATCTCTGCCAGAGGACGGCACAATGTTTTCCCGCAGCACCCGGCACTGAGGGAAGCCGGGCTGCCGCAGCCGCCGGCCCGGCCTGCCCCCGCCCCTCAC
>JAHLSL010000012.1:16170851-16209688 GCA_025920805.1 Petroica traversi | reverse complement strand
CCACGCCCGCGGGCCCGTGGGAGGAACCGCGATCCCTCCTGGCACCCACCCGGCGCCCGGGAGCGGCTGGGGGCAGTCCCGGCTTCGCCGCCCTCATCTGCCTAAAAGAAGGGATCAGCAGAACCCGGCAACTGCATGGAAAGTGCCTTGTCCCGTTCATCGCCACAGAGTACATATGAAACCTGGGACGGGGTCCCAGAAGTACCTTAGACTTAAAGCCAGGCCTTCCCCAGATGGGGACAAGTGCGTGGGTTGGTGACCTCTCCCCAAGATGAGGAAGATGCCTCTGGCAGCATGGGAAAAGCCCACTGCAGCTGAACTTTGTCCTCAGAGGAGCTGTGGGCTGAGACCTCTCTCACTGCTGTGGGATGGAGCTTTTTCAGGAGCTGAGCACACACAGAGCCCTGTGGGGTCAGTGCCCAGCCAGCCCTATAATACTCGAAAGCTCAGTGACACCAAAGAGCACAAAAATAAAAGAACTTTCAACAGAAAGGCCCTCAACCCTTCCTTCTCACTGGAGATCACAGTGTTATCAGTACTATGTTCTTAAGATTGTAGGATGTTCTCAGCTCAATACAATTTGTAACTGTTTATTTCCCATTGCAGGAATAATATTCACACTCACTTGCAATCAAAGAAAAGGCTAACAGTGAGACAAATGGCTGATGAGATACAGGAGGTTTATCCAGGGAGCTGGAATGCTTCCTCTGACCCTAGATTTCTATATTCTTCTCACAAACCAAATAATCCATATATATAAATCCATATGTTCTCCTATGTTAATAACATGTGCCTGAAAGGGCTTGTCTTCATAATGTGTCTGTAATCTGCTAAAAAAGGATTTGTCTCATTAGTATGCATTTCATATTAAAATGCGGATTTGTTTCTGTAGGCAGATTGCCACACAAGGTAGAGCAAACTGCACTGGCATGAGAATACACACATAGCTGCTAAATGTTATTGTGTTTAATTTTATTTTTGCCACTAAGATCTAGAGTGCAGTGCTTGTCCCAGGCTAAAGCAAAAATAGATGGGGAGGGGAATCCTGCCACCTTCACACATTGCTCTGAGGTGCCACAGCTTTGTGAGGCCCCTAAGTAGCTCATCCTGCACATAGGCAGTGGGGCACTGGGGGACCTATGGCTGGGCATAAGTGAAAACAACTACTTTTCCTTTTGTCTGGCTAAAATACACCCATTCCTCACATGAAATAAAGCTGTTAAAAACCTGTGTTCTTTTTTTATTTCAGTTTTCGTGCATTTCTTTAAGACTCTTGAGTCAACATTTCTCTGAACCAAAGCTGAAATGCTAAAATAGCCTAGGATTTTTTAAGAAAATAAGTGACAAAGTATTTTATTTAAGGAAATGAACCCTCTATGTAGGAGAGAAAAGGATCGAAAGAACACCGGGATGCTAAGTGTTCGTGTATGGGGGTTTTATAGCTATGCATTCACATAAATATTGAATTAATTCAAGGAGCAACAGAACTGTTGCCATTTCTGTCAGGCATTACCCATTTGGTATTGGTGGGCATTCAGTGCCTCGAGCTTACTATAGCTTTTTTTTTTTCAGAAAGTCTGCCAATAGCCACAAGCTGAGATGGCCAAGTGGCCAAGAGGGCCAAGAGTTCCAGGGTGTGGAACACAGTTCTCTGTGAGGTACGAGGAAGGAAATTTTCTGGCTTGTGCCCTGTCGTTCTCCTGGTCTTCTGTTAGCACAGTTCTCTTTTGAAAACTAAACCAGAAGTAGCCACTAGATGGCTGCGTTCAGTAACAAAAGGCCCACGGGCCTTCTTATTCTGCTGTAACCCGTATTAAAGATGCATTATCGTTTATATAAAATCAGTTATTCCTTTCATGGTAAAATTAATGGGCAGGCCAAAGAGGCAGGACGACATACCCTGACAAAGTTTTCCACAAAACCAGCTTGAGCAGGACAGCTTGGACAGTGTGGAGATTGAACATGTAGGTCCTGAGCTGTCCCCTAGTGCTAGATCCGGCTTAACTCTAAGGGAGACCAAGGATGACATTTCCTGCCAGGACTAAGGGGAGACACCCTGACTCAGTTTGAGATGCTGCTAGAAATCCCAGATATAGAGCACTGCTCTGTCAGTTGCTGTGCCAGCCATGCTTCTGGGTGGCAGAGGAAGGGTAAGGAAAAAAGTAGGACATCTCTGCCCCTTCCCACACAGGAGGAGTCCTTGGATGCCAAAAGAAGGCTGTGGTGAGTTGTTCTTGGCTAACAGCCAAATACCCACCCAGATGCTCACTCCCTCTTCCCTCCCCTCCTTCTCCTGTAGGACACGGGGAGAAAATAGGATGAGAAAGATCATGGGCCAGGAAAAAGACAGGGACAGTGCTTTCCATGTGATGTTATGGGCAAAACAGACTACTTAAGGGAAAATCAGTGTATTTTATTGCCAACTAAAATAGTGAAAACAAATACAAGAACATTAAAACAACACCCTTCCTCTCCCCTTCTCCAATATCAACTTAATTCCCTCAATCCAGAGTGGCGCAGAGCAGCAGGAGTGGATATGATCAGTACAGAGTGGTTTCTCTCTGCTAATCCTTTCTCTTCACGCTTCCTCTGGTCCGCTGATTTGCCCATGAACCGCAGCTGCTGTCAGGAAAAATCTTCTCTGATGTGGGCTCTCTACAGGCTGCAGTCCTTTAGGAATATTCATGTGCTCTAGTGTGCATCCTCCATGGGCTGCTGGCCAAGCTGCATGGGTTCCCATATGGACCACTCCTTTCCCTTTTCTCTGACCCTTGTGTTCCCTCTGCTGCTTCTCCCTCATTTTTGCCTCCTCCTTTGTCCCTACTCCTTCTAGAAATCATGGAAAAGAAATACCAAGTGTTCTACTTGTTATTGAACCTAGAGTGGTCAATGATCCACTGTGAAGGACCTGCTCTTGGTGCACTGGAAACAGCTCATGACATTTCTACTGCCATGGGAGCAGCCTGGGCATGTCTGGACGTTCTTCAGTGCCTCTGAGAGGGTGTGCAGAAGTGGTACTCTGCCCTGTTTGAAAACGTTGATCCATTCCATAAGGGAAATATAACACTCAGGTAAGAAACATTGCATATTAAACATTGGCTTGTTTCTACTACAATTTAGAAATCAAATTCTTATGTTAAAAATCTTAGAGAAAGCAAATTAAAAATCACTACGAGGGGCTGAAGAATTTCTTTCACAAAGATTTTGTAATTTTTTAAATCTGAATATTGAACTTGTCACCAAAGAACTCTAGATAAGTGATAAAAATTCAGCAGAAGAAATCTAGGCTTGCAATTACTCTAGCTCAAATTCACACAGAAATTACACTTTAACAAAAATCTGTAGTTTCAGTGTTATTTTTTTTAAAATGAGAATTTTAAGCAGATCATCTGATTATGTCATGAGTTTCTCATTTCCTGTGAAATAGTATTTTGGCAGAACTGACATGATATCATGAATATTGTTTTGACAGCATTGCTTCTTTTTAATTCTGAAGTGTTGTGCCAGATTTTTTTCAACCACTTTGGATGTGATTAACTTTTCGAATGCATTTTCTTCCTGACTACCTGCTTTCTAGAACTGTTACGATATGCAGGCTAATTTCACAAGCAGAGTGTGGCAGCCTGGTCTCACAGACAAACAAGAGGAAAATCCATCCCTGGCTTTGGTATGGCAAGTTTTTGTGTCTATGATTCCTTGACCTATCTCGTTCTTGGTTAGGCAACTAAATTACTTGTTTGAAGGACTTTTTTTTCCTTTTAAAACAGCTGTTTTATTTCTTCATCGATTAGAAAAAGAAGAGGTTCAGAAGTTTTTTGATTTGTTTTGTTTTGTTTGTTTTTTTTTTAAGTAGAAACTCTTTACCAGTTTCTTGTACATTTAAAAAGTGAAAATTGTGGATTCATCCTAAGAAAGGAGCCAAAGTTCAAGCCAGTTTTGCCTGAGCTGAAGCAATGCTGCATCCCAGTTGCCAAATATTATAATGAGTGCCCAGTGATGGGAAATTTTTGCTTCTATATGTGTGTCTGATTAAATCTTTTAAATAGGTTACTATTTCTTGACCTAAAACACTGAAATGTAAGCAGTCAGTGCAGCATTGGGTTAATCACTGGGGTTTTCTGGAAGAACATTGTGGCCCCACAAACCTTCTCTGCCCAGCAAGGCTGAGTTCCTGGGTGGGAACTCTGATATGCACTGCCAGGCTTAAGAAGAAATAGTGATGGAGAATGGAAGGCAGGCCAGGCAATAGCTACCAAAATCACTGACCCCCAGAGAAGAATTGGTGTATCTTGGTGACTATGACAGTTGTCTTCAAAATCTTGTCACAAATTCCCAGATGAAGAGAACTGTGTTTTTTCTACACCTTTTCTCTGCTCCAGCAGTGAGATTTGAATTTACACTACTAGGTACAATATTCAAAATAAAACTACTGAGGTCAGCTGAAAGTGTTGACAATGAGATTTATCTGAGGCTGAAGTAGTTTAATCAGAGTTTTACCTTCATCTTAGTCTTTTGGTAAAAGGAAGGCTCTTTCTCCAGGGTGTATCACATAAACTGGCAACTCCAAATTTATTTACAAAACTTAATTAAAATTGTGCAAAACTCTTTCAAATATTTTTTTTATCAATGTCATGCCAATATAAATCAGTATAAATTTCAAGGTATGCAAATAAAATACCACCCAAGCCTACTCTAGAGACTTTTCTTATGCTGAGTGGTAATTTATTTTTTAACTTTTTGTCCATTTCTGTCAATTGCCAGTAAATGTCCCAAGTTCTGTCTGTTGTTTCTAATAACAGGAGCAAGACTCATGCAAATTTGGAGAAAACACATAGTTGTAGCCTTCTAAAATGGGGAAATGATGGATTTCTTAACAGGCTGCCAAGCTAATCTTGCATCTCTGTATAGTCAGTCTTTGATGAAACTGCCCATTGTGACGCCAAAAAGAAAGTGAGTTGTGATTATGAGCCTCCCTTTAGAGATTGTCAGCTATAAGCCTGGTTCAGGCCATCTTCTGCTCTTACAGGAACATTGTACCTTCAAGAGATGAGGGTTATTTTTGTTTGCTGCACCAGCACTAGAAGATAGGATGAGGTGTGAATATATAATATTTATTTATATAGACTATCTCAAACACCTGATCTAGTGTATGAAAATGTTATGCAGAGGAGTGTTACTTGGAATGCTATTTTAAAAACACCAACAACTGAAGCATTGACAGGTTTCAATGACTTGTCTAGGCTGTATAGGAAAATTGTGGGAGTCTTAAAAACTGCCACACATTTTCCCAAACTCACAAACTCATCTTATTCACAGACAGGTCTCTAGAAAGGATTAATCTAAATGCTATGTTCCTTGGAAACTGAATTCCAATGCTCTTTCCTCTCTCCATAAAACGAGAGGTGGCTGAAAGTACTGCATGTTAAACATGCTGCAGCAGCTGTACTGTGCATCTTGTGGGTACATGCTGCTTGTTCTGCATTCCTTTAGCAGCTGTCATCAATGCCCATCAGCAAATGTTTATACGAAGTTATCATTATTTTGTTTAAAATCTGACACATAACCTCAAGGATGAACACTGATGAAAATGCAAACTGTCAGATACTTATTCAAAAGGCTCAGGACTGCTCATCTGGAACTAAGGGCACCATGAGGTCAAGTACTTCCCCTTATTCAACCACACACAATACCCCTGGCTGCTTTGTATTTGTAGTTTTAAGTATTTGCTATCTTTGGTATCAGGTTGTTCCACCAACAGTCAAGGTTTGAAGTGAAGAGGAAGCTTTTTTGGAAAGCTTGTTGTGTTAACTCAGGCACTGCTTGTTTCTTGCAACTAGATTTTAAGGATGGCAGTGGAAGACTTCAAGCTGCAAGTAAAGCCAGGCCAGTTCTGTATGGTTTTCTGTAAGAGTTGTAAAACTGCAGGTAGAGAGGCAGAGTATAGCTGTGGGATTTTCTAGGGCCCTCTTCTTGGAAGAACAGAAGTGTGCTGACAAGCAACATCTTGCCTGGCTTGTGATGCCCCTTGGGATGGTAACAGTATTAGTGGCTCTTTGGGTCACTTCCAGTCCCAGCACTGACATTTGCATGAAATTTTAGAAGAGATTCCTCGCTGGTCTTCTCCTTTTGCTATTTTAATCAATGAATGAGGATGCTTAGGTAAATGTGCCTTCCTCTGCTGTGCTGGTAACCCAGCCCTCAGAGTGATGGGTTTGAACCTGAGGACTTCCAAGTGATTCTGCTCACCAGGAAAGCTGTCACTGGCTGTCTGCCTCCTTCAAGATGACCACAGTGCAGTCCAAAAATTAGGTGCTCAGGGAAGTATGGGCTGTTTACCTCATATAAAGTTCATATAATGTTCATATAAAGTGCCTCATCCCTCCTTTTTTTTGCTTTTAGAAAGAAACATGGGTGAAATTTCTTATGAAGCTCTGAAGATCAAGCTGTAGCCCGCATGGCTGTATCTTGTGCATTGCTGTGATATGTGAATATTTTATTGAACTCTGTAATGCATAATGGCTACTGAAGCCTGTGGTATTTTCCTCTGCTTTCAACAGGCACTGGAAAGACATGGAGAACATTACTGAAGAGGGAGGAAACATTTTCAAATAGTAGCTGTGTTACTTCTCAAGCCAAAAAAAAAAAAAAGAATGAAAAAAGGCATAGTTAAATGTCAGGAAGTGGTTCTTAAGGGGATAATTCTCCCAAGGTCTTGTGCCATTTTTAGCCCTGACCATGTAAGCAGAGCACAGCGGCTCTCGAAGGACACATATGGGCTGCTGGCTCCTGGGGCATGTGCAAGCATGCTGCACAGTCTGAGTGAAGAGAGGGCACCTGCATGCCTCTGGGGAGGGGATACCTCAGGTGTAGAAAATGTCTGTAGAGGATTACAGATGACTAGATTGTTTCTCTTGGAAGTCTAGAGAATTACTTCTTGTCATTGACCATAATGTAGCAGAGTTCTCTGGTTTTGTTATGATTAGAAATAAAACCTCATCTTGTGCCAGAGTGGCTGCAGTGCTGGTTGTTCTGGCCAGCAAGGGGCAAGGTGAAGTTGCACACTCTCATCATGTTCTCTGAAACACAGACAGTGCAGTGGGACAGTGCAAGAGCCAGTCCTGCCTTACCCAGCTGAGATGGAGCCCTTCTGTTTGTCCCATGTGGGGCAAGGGAATGGATGCAGCTCATCTGTGGCCAGCCGTTCCTGGGGCCTTCACATGGCTCTTCCCAGAAGATGAGCATTTTTCAGGCCCTTTCCACTGAAAATGATGCCAGAATGATTTTTTCCTTTTCTTTTATATACCTTTTACACAGTTCTGTGTATCCACAAGTATTAGCATGCAGACTTGTAACCCTTCACTTAGTTTAGTGCTTAGTGTTTTGTAAGAGTTCTGCAGGCCCTGGGACTGAACACCCCAGAACTGCAGAGCCAGGAAGACCAAACATTCCTACTATCTCAGGAAGCCAAGGTCTCCTGACAGGAGGATTCTGTAAACTAGAGGTTATCCCACCCCATCCCCACTACTGGGCTCCCTTGTTAGATATGATGATGTGTAAAGTCTATACCTGGTGTGTGTGATTGATGGTGGGTGTGCATTTTGCCACGCATCACCTGGGTGAAGTGGATGCATCAAACGGGATCCTGATTAAAATACTGAGGTAAAGACCCCAACCCTCTTAACTTTGTCTAGTTTCCTTTTCATAACACCAGGAAAAAGGCATCAAAAAGAACTGCAAGGTAAAAGCGCAGTTGGCTCAGCACAAAGCAAAAGATTGGGTGTGCTCCCTAGTGCATGGTGAAAAAAAGGTACAGCTGGGTAGGCTGCTAATCACTTGGTGGAAACATTTCTTAATTATGCAACAGGCTGCCTTAAATAACCTCCTAGAATAAAGGCAAACACTTCTTCCCTTTTGATGCCACACCTTCTTAAAGAGGGAGAGAGCACTGAGAGGCAGCAGAGACAGGCAGCCTCTGTGAAGTGCTGTGGGCTTCCCAGAGCGGCTGTAGAGCCAGCAAGGATTGATGCTGAGTGTTTGGGACAGAGCTGGCTGGTGGCTGGTCACGGAGCAAAGTGCTTGATCGCAGAGGGGAAGATGAAATGCAGCAGGCAGGCAGGCCAGCTGCTGGCCAAGCAGGCAGGGGAAGGCTGTGACAAGTGAGGGGAGGCAAAAAAAAAAAAAAAAGGCTAAAAGAGGAACTGGGAAGGAGAATCTGCCCACTAGAAAACTTATTTTAGCTGCCTACTGTGACAACTCTCACTGCACGGCAGCAGCTGTGCTGGCCATGGGCGCTGCCCTGATGCCTGAGCTGGCTCAGCATTCTGAGCACAGCCAGCCTCTGCCTTTGGAAAGCTCCGACACGGAGACATGGAGATGCCAGAGCAGATGGGAGACCGTGCACATAGCAAAGCTCTAGAGGTCCAACAGCCTCTGGAAGACTGTGGAGAAGTGGGAACTGAAGGCATCATCTGAGGACATTGGATGAGTGTGCAGGATGTGCTGCTCCATTGAAGGCCTGCTTCCCATCTGACTTCTTCTGGCCACAATCACTTTTGAAATGTAGAAAAGTACCTGTGACATTTTGAAAAAAAAAAAGAAAGAAAGACATTATTTTCATATTGCTTGGAGAGATGTGGCTGGAGATAAGAATGTGTCTAAAACAACTCATCATGAACTGAAATAAAGAATAACTGAGACCTATGAGTGTTTCCACCTAAGGTATTTAGAAGCGTGAAAAGTACCTAGATAAAGTGTCTGAAGAACTGTAACTACTTTCACATAGGAAAGGAAGAGGTTGCATGAACCATTATATACTTCCAACTTAGATTTTCAGTAGAGAGCTTTTAAGGAGGAGAGATTTAAATTTTGCAGAATTTGTTTTTAAAACATCCATCTGTGGAAATCCTAGGCTTTGGACAAAATAAAAGCAAAGTGACAGAAATCAGAATAAACCACTCAGTCCAGCAAAATAGCTGCACGATCTACTAAACCCTGGCTTGTGATGACAAACCACATGAAATCTGTGCAGATAAGCCATCACCCTGTGTCTTACTGAGAAGAAGTGGGGAAGAATATACGTAATTAATACCCAGGGGAAATGTAGGGAACATCTGGTGAACTAATCCCTCATTACATTCAAGTGGGTATTGATCAAATGAAATAAAATGTAGTTTTGTAGCAATATTCCTCTGGAGAGGGTCCAAGCAGAAGTAGCAGGGGAGCTGTGATGAAGCCTGGTGAAACAGCATGCCCCTTCATGCCTGGAGGGGCAGAGGAGGTGGGACAGGGGGAGATCTGCAAAGAGGAGCCCATGCACTGCAGTGCTGATGGGCATGAAGGCAGACTCAGTCTTGGTGAGTATTGAAGGGCAAATTTTTAAATTAGGTTTTTCACATGATCTTTGATTAAACTAAAAGTAGGAAGACTAAAGTGAATGCTTGAAGGCTGGAAAAAAAATCACCTGCAAGGGAAGTTTCTGGGTGTGGTGTGACTTATCTTTTCCTGTTTCTCACTGCTATTCAGTGAGAGGATGGTTTTGTATTTGCAGTTATTATCTTTACGTGATAAACTTAGTTCTGGTGACAAGATAAATAATTTGTAAGCAAGACCTCATCTTCCTGTTACCTGTTTCTTTAGTTAAGTATCTTAGGTAAGCTATGGAGGAAAGCAAGGTGCAATGCAAATATACCCTGTCCTCTTATCCAGTCTTTCAGTAATATTGTGTATTGTGCTAGGTAAGGACTTAATGTCAAGGTTTTGACATTATTTTGACAATGATGTTGCAAAAAGCTTATGTTGCTTTGACAGAGATAACTTTACAATGATAAGCTGCAGTCTTAAAAAAACCCCAAAAGCAAAACTATCTGCTCAGTCTTTCTTGCCCCTGAATTTTTCTGGAAAAATCCCTTATGCCAAATATTGCCTTTTAAATTTGTAATTATGGTTCCCTTGAAATTTCAGAGCCTGTAATTATTTAGGGCACAGATGCTCTGGTTCATGCACTGTGAAGAAGGCTAAGAACAGCTCTGCACATTGGTCTGCGACAAGTTACTGGTGCAGTGTAAATGTGTCCATCCACACTCATGCCTCCAGCTCTCTAGAGAATCTTTCTGAGAAGAGATGAATGGATGAGCCAGAATTTAATGGTACAAAAGGCTCTATCCTTGTGAGTGACTGGGGTGATGCCAGTGGTTAGAAACTCAGATCTGGCTCATGCTTCACTGAACATTTTGGACTGGGGTGAATGGCTGAGTTGGGCAGGAGAAGCACTGCTGAGGTGTTCCTTCCTCTCATGCTGGGAACACACTTGTCTGGGGACTTTCTGAGACATAAGCTTTCAAAATTCACAGAAAATGTGACAAAAGCTGAAGAAACCCCCAGCAGATTCAGCCAAGACTGTGTTTATGGAAGCAGCAGATAAAGAGTTTTCAAGAGGTTTTGCCATATACCCTAAAGACCCTGGGCTGTATTTGTGTGATGTAGGGGAAACTGACTGAGGCTGCATTGAGATCGGGGTGAAAATAGGATTCAATGAGCTGACTTTCCCAGTTTTCCATACTGCTTAGGTCCCAAGGGGAGTGCTGGGGCCCTGGCACTCAGGATCACCCAGGGCATTGCTGGACAGGGATTGGTGCCCTGAACTGCCTGAGTACCCTGCCAGGAAATGCCTCAGCTTACAAACACAGGGACTTCAGGGTAAAGTGGCAGTGTTAGTGTTTGCTGGCATGTAAAATGCATAGAGATGAGGGAAAAAATGGAATCCTGCCAAAGGTGAGGTGGCCAGGGGCCAGCTGCACAGAGTTGTGCTGAGCTCTCCCAGCACCACCACACTGTCCAAGCACCTGGACACTGGTGAGAATCCCTGGCTGGTTCACCCAAATTCTGCCCAGCAGTCTGCCCTGAGAGTCAGCAGGTGCTGTTGTTGTAACTAACAACTTTTTATGCAGGCAGTATGGTAATCTCCTGTGGTCACAGGTGGGAAACCCCCTCTTTGTGTGCCACCTTGTGAAAGCACCACTCAGACTCTCCCCAGACAGAGCCTCCAAAGGGAAAAATTCCTTTTCAGACCTATCAGGCATGATTCTGTTGAAGAAAAATGTTCCTGAAGTGTCCTTAGTCCTTCAAGTGCAACTGAAAGTCCTTGGAGCTGAGAGAGACAGGGAAATCCAAAATGTCTCTCTTGAGTTAAAGTCTTAACAGACTTTCCTTGGATTATGTCCAAAGCCAGCTCCAACACCAGCCCACCACTGAGTGGGGCCAGAGTGTGTTTCTTTCCTGGAGAAAGAAATACCTACTGCAGAACAAGGATTTTTCATTTCTTCTCTGGGGACAGGCTATCCTATGCTCTGTCCAGGTGAGCTGCATCATGATCTGCTCTATGGCAACAGAAGAACTGCTCTGCCACCTGCTCTGTGGCAACAAAAGGACTGCCAGGAAGGACTGCTGATGGGACTCATGACATTTGAACACAACCCAAATTTGGGCTGAGCCCGCAAAAAGGCTTGGTGCTGGGCAAGGGGAACCTAGCAACCTGCCTCAGGATTCAGCAAGTGTAGAGAAGTGTAGATCTGGTCATGCTGACTTCTAGTCACCATGGAGTACCCCACAGCATAGAAGCTGATGCTAGTTGTCTACTGTAAATTTGTCATTTTTAATTTCTTTTAGTTAGAAAAAAAAAATCTTATTTCTTCATAAGCTTTTTTTCCTCCTGCATATAGACTAATCCAAGAGCTATTTAATTCTCGCTTACATGGCACTTTTTCTTCTGATAGCAAATATGCTGTAAGTTCTTTTACTTGTGTTCCTGTTGAGTCTTAATACAAATGTATGAACTACTTTCTTTTCTTTTTTTTTAATTAATCCTGCCTTCTTGAAAATTTTCAGTGACCTGATAGAGGAAGCCAACATCACACCATTTACTCATATTTATTGTGCCTGCAGTTCATTTAGCCCTTGCACAACACAACAATTGTGTAGAATTAAAAATAAAGAGCATCACATTTTCCAGACTGGGGGACCAAAAGGTCCTTCCCTTGGCTGTGCTGGAGCAGCTCAGTAGCCAGAGCACAGCAGTAGAGTTGCGTGGATGGTGCAGACATGTAGGAGTAGGGAACTTTTTGCCTTGCCACATAATGCCAAAACTTGACGCTTGAACCCTAACCCAGCACCCTGTGTGTCATCCATTTGTTCTTATGACATCTGACTTGTTTACAGCATGAACACATCTCTCCCACATATGGGGACTGAAACTCCCTGATGTCTAACTTCAGATGCCAGGAGATAGGGTGGGTTACACCTTTTCCTCAGAGGTACGTAAAAAATTTTACCTAGTATGAAACTTTTTCAAGAGTTTGACTTTGCTTATTTTTCTTTTTGGATTAGATAGGTACACTGGGGCTACTAAAGGTTAATGACACTGGAGAGCCTTTATACTGTAGGTGATCTCCCTCGGTCAATTTTTGACTGAAGTCAAAATTTCTTGCAGCTCAGAACTGAAGGTCAATGGACTGTGTAAAATGACCTTTTCAAAGGAATTCTGCTTTATCAGAACATGAACATTAGTACAAAGATGACTTAAGGAACATTTTGTGTACCTTCCCATGTCTGAATTGCGCCCACATTGAGGGAAATCTAAAAGCAATTAAGGATTTTTTTATAATCCAATTAATACCAGTCATTATCCTTTGGAGATAATAATATTCTAAGCATAAAAGGGGAAAATGTTCAGCAAACATCATGGTTCTGTGTCTAATATTTCCCTTAAATAATAATGTAATTAAAATTATTGTTCATATGTGGTACAAGTAAATGGCATCACTTCTTCTTGAATGCAACTTACACCCACAAGTCCTAAAAGAGTTGCTTGAAGAAGAAGGAAAACAGCCGGTGTTATTCTATGTTAATTATTAGAAAACAAATTTTCTTTAATAAATGATTCAATACTTTGCTGATGACAATTTCTAGCCTGGTTGATAAAAGCAAATACATAGACTTTTGTGAGATATTTGTTTTGGTATTGTAGAACATTTGGACAGAAAAATCTAGCAGTTCTTGCTGGCAAAAAACCCCATGCCCATTAAAGTGAGAACTGATGTCCTGGTCTAATTAATAATATGTTTGCCATAAGAAATCTTTATGATGTGACTTCTCTAGTTATTTTCTGCAGAGGTCAATGCCAGATTTGTTCTCATTCTACATTTTCATCTCTGTCCAGGAAGAAAATATGAAGTCATTACTTAATATTTTTTGGTTCAAACCAAAGATGCCAAGAAACAGGGAAAATTAAATATGGAGGAGGAAGAAAAGTCAGACAGTGTAAAATAGATGTATTAGCAAACTAGACCCACTGAAACAAATGCAGTTTAATACAGGGAAGTACAAAGTGGGATATTACATCCTGAGAGCAAAAAAGAGAATACAGGGTAAATAGCACAATATGAGCTGACAGTTTTACGGTAGTAAAACTGTTTGGGGATGTCTTGGCAAGCTAACAGAAAAGGTGTTTCTTGCTCCCATATTTCTCATTGATGAGATTTTTGTTTTCTGTGTTTAAAATTTAGTAATTCTAAAACTTTTTACTGGCTCTTCTCAGGTCTCACTAAAATAATAATTTTATCCTTATTATGAATATTTTTGTACTACAAAGAGGGTGTTTATCCCTTGATTATGTCAGTAAGTCAATGCAAAAATAGTTAAAAGCCAGAGATTAATTTCTCACTTCACTTCCTTGTTCATGCCACAGTGATTTATTCTCATCTCCCTTGATAACCTTGAAAACCTCAGAGTAAACAAGTGGGCCATCTATTTGCCCCAATTTATAACATTAATCACCATGTAAGCCATATACACATTCCCTGGTACCTCTCAGTTGTATTGTGATTCAAAGAAGCTAAACTCTGATCTGCAGCCAGTTGCAAGTGGTGTACAGAAAATTGAGACTCAGTACTTTTCCTCGTTGCTTGAAAAAAAAGAATATTTTTATTTTGTCAGAAAAGAAACTGGTAACGGAGCCAAGTAGATCTTTGATGCAATCCCATTGACTACAGAGGAAAACCCTATTTTCTTGACTGCATTATTAATGCACACGAGGATATATTGGTTTTGCCTACTGCCTTGCCATTAACACTTACTCCAAACAGCCCTGTCCTGATACATCTCCATTTGGTCTGATTTTCTGCACTGAGAACATGTTGGCCCTGAACTAGGAAATTTTTGAGTATTCAAATACACTATTAAAGCAACCAAGGAAATGCTAATGAAGCAATGGTAATGAATGGTAATTCATTAACATTTAGATGTTATTCAGTGCAGACATGCATACGGATTCGCATGCTCCCTTTGGGCAAGTTTAATTTTGATTCTTCTATATCCCATGAAAGAAAACAAAACAAAGTGACTTCAGAAAAATGGAAGTGTCTCAAAAAAGTGAGACTCAGTTATTCCCAAATTTATGGGATTGTTAGTGTGCAGTGAGTACATTCTCAATGCAGATAGAAAGAATTATTGTTATTTACATATCAGACCTTTTACCTCAGAATGTCAATGCATATTGTAATCATCAATTAACTTAATCTCCTAAATGCTGAGGAGAGCTAAGTGAGTGCTATTTCTCCAATTTTATTCAGAACAAATATTTAAATGGAAAAAGTGAGAGGTTCCTGAAATGCAAGGCATTTAAATGCCTAACACCCAATGATTTCAGGAAGCACTCATTGCCATCAGTTTTGAGTGACTGTCGTTTGCCCAGCATCAAACTGATTAGTCGGGAAGCTATGCAGAAACAGGCAACCTGTGTATTGCCCTGATTTTCCAATTTTCTCCAACAGGAAACGTCACCTTAGAAATGGATTGTGAGATTCAGCTCATCAAACGTGTCACCTTTTGCAGTGTAAACATCTGCATCTGGACTAATCATCTGGACACTCCTTGTAGTCAAGGCAGGGTAAGGCAACAGAGATGAATTCCACCCTGTGTGTCTGCATCACAAAAGCGGAATACCAAAACACAACCTACCCCAGCTGTGGTCATCCACTTACCCTTGATATACAGACATTCACTGGAAAAAATTACAAAACACATCCAGGGGATTTCCACACAGTCCTTGATGTTATCTTTAGTGTTCTAATTCAGTTTCGGAATAAAGCACTCATTTGTACTTTTTCTTGTGTCTACTTGCCTCTGCTTCAACCAGCTCAAAACAAAGGGATTTTAAACATTTACTGGCTCCACATGCCTAGAAACTTATCATTTTCTCATTTTTATGATGTCTCTGATGTCTGTGATTATTTTCCATTTATTATAAGCTTTTCTGTATTAACTTTTCTGCTGATGATATTTTCATCATTGCAGTATTAAAATAGTGATTCAATCTTTTATGCATTAGAAAGTATTTTTAAATAGTTTATGGCTTTTTTACTGGGGAAAAATAAATCAAAATGTGATCTAGCTAGACTTTCTCTGGAACTGAAAATATTTAGTTACACCCTGAATTACAACAGAAAAAGCGTATTGATAAAAGATTAAGCACAAACACACCTCTGGCAGCTGTAATACAGATGTTATTTTTACAGACTGAGAATTCAATGTCAACAAGAAGAAAAGAGATACAACTTAACCCTAACTGCTGTGATTGCTGCTGGACTTTGTTGAGAGCTTAATTTGAAGATATTTACAAATAAGAACTGCTGTTAACTCTAAACAATAAGTACTGTGAAATTGGGAAGGTTGACCCTTTGCAAAGCATGGCCAGACTTCTGCATTTCTATAGATAAATCCATCTGCAAGACAAAGAAGGCAAGCATAAAGAAGGAGTATTAGGGGCAAGAAATTTTCAGGAACATGCATTTGTTACCCTCGCCTTCTCCAAAGCCTCAGGGAGTAGAAGAGCATGATGCCCCAGGAGCTGTCTCAACAGTGGGAGAAAATGAAGATGCATCTAGACCAGGATGATGGTGGGAAAACAGTGAAGCAGAAACCTCTTTGCACTGAGAAATGCAATCACAGGTACCTTGGGCAGTTGGCTAAAATTGGAAATGCTGTGTCATCTATTTAGCACATGCAGATATGGAAAATACAACAAAATTCTGCATGTTTTAGATAATATTGTTCCCAATCTCAGCTGATGGCAAGTTTCTCTTCTGGGAGGAGAGAGTGAGCTTGTATCAGAGGACAGACATGTGGCAGTGAGCTAACTCAACATTGTGGAAGTCAGCTTACAGTGTGCAGGCACATGAACAAACCAAATCCTCAGAAAAAATCTTACCTCTCTGAGGACTCAGTGTATCACAGTGGAAAGCTGGTACAGCCCCTGTGCAGAGGAGATGTGCAAAGATAAAGGTATGATTCAACACCAAACTGTCTAAACTGAAAGTTGGCTAATTAAATCATGAAAGCCCGGTGACAAGAAATTCTGCCTTGACAGGTCCTCTCTGCTGAGTGCACAAAAGAAAAAGCAAGAGGAAGAAATTCTGGTGATGAATACGTTAAATTTGACATTCATGTAGACTTAAGGTTTGGCCGGGCCTGATGGGGCTGAGCTACATATTTCATGTGAGTAATGCATTTTGAACTTTAATGGTGCACATTTCTGATATGACTCAAATGCACAGGAGTGTCAGCAAGCACTGCAGGTTTTCCTGCCTCTGAGCACCTGACCTGGCACCAACCTTCAAAGAGAAGGGCTCTGCCAAGAGTTATCATTTATTGTTCTATCACAACTGCCCAAACTTCTCTTTTTTCAAAAAAAGTCTCTGGAAATGATGACTTATCTTTTAGGCAGATGTAGGCTGGTCTAGCCTACCCATGATTGTGAAAAAGCCATGCAATATCATCCTTTTCTTTTAGACTGCACTTTAATAATACATAAATTAAAAATAATGCAATCTCTTCCAGTAAAAATGAACTTTGTCCTCATGGCAGGTAATAAGTTACAGGATAAATAAGTTATAGTATGTCATGTTGAAATATCAGTGTGTCTACTTTTGTTGCCTTATAAGTAGCTGTGCATTCAGGACCACAGCAAAGGCTAAAACACCTAGTTCCCATTAAACTGTAGCAAACCACCAAGACATGCATCTGTTTAAATGCAATTACTTTAACAATGAGATCTCAGATAGGCATGCCTCTGTGGCATGAGGGTACCAATAGCAAAAATTAAAGGTGCATCTTTTCCCTCCAGAATGTATAAAAGGAAGAAAGAGACTTATTTTTAAAATGTTATCTGACCAAATTTCCATCCTATTTATTCTACAGAATATCTCATTGCTCAGGGACTGGCTGAACATTGGCCAGTGGTGAGCATTTGTATTGTTCCTCACTTCTTTTTCTTAAGTTTTATTCCTCTCTCTCTCCTTTTAATTGCTGTTGTCATTATTATTAATTTTTATTATTATTATATTGTTGGTTTTGGTGGTGGTAGTAGTAGTAGTTGTAGTAGTAGTAGAATATTTTACTTTGTTTCAGTTATTAAACTGTTCTTATCTCAACCTGTGAGTTTTAATTGTTTTTCTGATTCTCCTCCCTATCATGAAGGTGTGAGTAAGTGGGAATGCATATTTTCACTCCAGAACATTTAAAAGAAGTAACAGACAATTTTTGTATGATAGCTGGCCAAATCCCCAATGGAATACTTGGAGTAAAGTTGCAGAAGCAAACCAAATTATTACAGCTTTACATGAATATAAATATTACTGGAGTTTGCAGCAAGACGTTCATCCAGCATCACTGCAGTTTACACTCTTCTGTCACCAGAGTCAGGCAACAGGAAATTAAATGAGTCCTGCAAAGAATAATGTCAGCATGTGGGATTTCTGACTGGACAATCTCATGCTACACCATACTTCATGCCATGACCAAATTCTGCCCCACAGAATGTGCAGCACATCTGACTGAGGTCAGTAGGAAAAGCATTGTTTTCAAAGCTCAAAGCACCACAGGGAGTTGTGCTCCTCTTAGCAGATCCCCAGCTCACTGGCTTTGCTTTACATTGTAAATGAGAAGGGGATTTTGACTCCTTCTTGTGACATGACACCCAATAGTGGCTCTTGTAAAAAACAGTACTGGCTGGGAACTGGACAAACTCATGATGTGCATTTCTATGAGCTCATGTGAATCCCTTGACATCAAGCCACAAACGGAGAACAAAACCTAAGATCCCCCTTCCCCGGTAATTCACCAGGGGAAATCAGAATTCCTGCCCAACACCACATATGTGTACTAGCGTTTAACCCAAAAAAAAAAGAAAAAGAAAAAGAAAAAACTTGTGGGGAAAAAACCAGCCAAACCAATAACAAAAAGAATCATTGCTGTCAGAAATCAGGGGTGGTGGGAGGGAGGAGAGTTTGTGTTCATAACATTCACTTTAGTGATGCTGAAGGAGGGGGCAGTCTGGATAGATGTCTTTCAATATTAGACAGAGGGAATTTTTTTGAAAATTAAGATTAGTACAAAAAGAAATAATCAAAAACTCCCAAGCAAAATTACCTGCTCTTATTTTAGCTTTTTCTTTGACGGATGGTACAATAGGGTTTTTTTTAGTATCGATATATGTATATTCACACAGAGGCGTTTTTCCAGTTGATTTTCTTCTTGACAAATGGAGGTGTAATCACATGGGGCTGTCCAAGTTTTCTACAGGAGCTGTTTGGTGGAACACCTTGGCAAGGGTGCTGGGCTGCCTGGGAGGCACTGGGTGGACAGCCATGGCTCTGACCAGGCATCAGTGGCAGGCAGCTGCTGGAACCTGGACAGACTCACTGAGCTGGCTTGACCACAGCTTAGGGTGGGATAACATTTGTGTGCAGGACTGGGCTGTGAGGTACTTATAAGTGTGTCCTGATGCATCGAATAGCTAGATGAAAACTCACCTGAGACCTAGCTCTCTAACTTCTAGTCTTCTAGAATTCTTCTCCAAATTAACCATGGATGGTCAAAGAAAGGGGAGTTAATGAAATAGCAGCTCAATTAAACCCCTTGACTTTCTCACTGCAGTTATGACAACCCTTTGGAACCAGGAAAGGGTTGCTGCTCAGAGTATTTATTACTGATGTGGTAGAAAGGATCAGCACAGGAATGACTGGAAAAGTTTAGTTTAGTCCATTGAATCCGCTCCCATTGGTGACAGGTTTGCTGCTCTGTGTGTCAAATGTGGAATCTGAGAAATGGAGCACTCCAATGTACCTTTAACTCCAGATTTTAAGGGGCCTTTTGTGTTCAATATAATCCAAAATGATAACTGTTCTGTGTTGTGGTTTTCTATTTCAGTGATTTTCTATTACACTATAGTCTACTACTCAAGTATTCAGGATAAAATGATGCAGCCACTTCTTCCCTGTGGCTCTCACCTGAACAAATCCTGCATTATAGCACTATGATGAACTCACATGCACAAAATTATGCTCAGCATGATTTTTTGGGGGGCATTTATACCCAGAACACATATTCACACTAGGGAAGAGTCCATGAATCCTCTCAAATACTGCCTTCATCCCCCAAAGTCCTTTATCACCTCTGTCAATAAAATCTTCAGGTACTGAAGGTATCTGTGGAGAGTCTGTGTCCCAATTCCCACTGCAGAAGCCTTCCTGCTGCCAAAGTCTCAGCAAGACTCAAACAAAGCATCAACCTGCACACATGAACTGCCAGATCTCAGTTCTTCCAAATATCCCTGCTTACTCCTTGCCTCCTAAACACAGCTAGAGATGAGCAGGCTAAGTTTATAATTTTTGTTCAGTAAGTTCACTACCCCCTTGACATAGCTGTTTAAAAGTCCCTGCCATGTCTGTTCAGAAGAGGAGCTGAGCATCCAATATCCCAGTCCCAGGTGGGAAGGACACTTATCCCAAGAGCTTTGGTCTCATGATGGGGGCCTATTTTTGTGTTTATCCTTAACACTGAGCTGCCCTTTCTCCTTTGTCTATCACCATCTGTATAAAGGCCATAGCTGCCAGATATGAGTGGTTTAACTGACTTCAGGAGTGGGGTGATCCAGATTAGGACAGTCAGCAGCAAGTGCAGGGACATCAGGATGAAAAACAGCTGGCAAAAAGGCTACCACTTGTGATTCAATCAAGCACATAAAAAGTAGATATGGAGCCTCTCCTACATTTACAATAATTCTGTCCAACATTTTTCATTTCCATTTATTGCATTCCTACTTGCTCCAGGACATCTGTGGGTCAGTTGGAATCTGTATACAAAGCTGCATGGCAAACAACTCACAACAGGCTCATCAAATCACACATCCTTAGTTCAATAACCATTTCTCAGCATCTGCCTTGGAAAAGGATGGTTCTCCTGTGGGTTTGCCTGCAGTGAAGAAGCTGCAGGCTCCCTCTATCTCCAGATAACTCTTTTCCTCCACTCTGCTGTGCGAGGGGGAGTATGGTGAGGGGTGAAGGTGGGGCTGAACAAGTGCAGGAGGAAAGGGTGGGCAGATGGCTCATAGGCCATCAATATCTGCCTTTCCCTTCTGTGTTCACCGAGAAAGAACATCATAGCCTGCACCTGAGAATGTAACAGTGGGCACCCTCTGTCGTGGCTTTACCAGCAAACTGCTGATCACACCAAGTCCTACCTAAGGCTCCTAGGATACACAGCTGGGTCAGTAGCTGAGTGTTAGGTGTTTTGATCTAACACAGTACCTGCTGTTTCATGATCCCAGACCTGTTAAGTGGCCTAGTACTTTAGATCATGCCAAAGACTTGCCAGGTAGACCACTGAAATCAAGAGATAAATCAATGTACTCTCTACACTCAAAATGTACTAAGTGCTTTCTTCTTCTCTGTATCATGTTACCTATGAATTGAGTGGTTATAGCCTTGAGAAATCCAGAAACATAGATAATATTCAGATCATCTTCCATTCATCTAAAAGTATCCCTTCTCCAAATAAAATGAATGTGTAAGCCTGCACAGCAGTCTCTTCCTGCACTATATTTCAAGGAATTCCATTATAATACAAGTAGTCATTAAGCCATTTGTTTCATATTGGGATTTTTTTAGCCTGGAGAAAAGGAGGTTCAGGAAAGACCTTATCACGTTCTACAACTGCACAAAAGGAGATTGTATCCAGGTAAGAATCAGTATCTTCTCCCAGTAAAAGTGACAGGACAAGAGGAAAGGGCCTCAAATTGCAGCAAGGGAGTTTTAGATTATGTAATAGGAAAAATTCCCTCACTGAAATGATGATCAGGCATTGGAACAGCCTGCCCAGGGAAATGTTTGAGTCCCCATCTCTGGGAGTGTTCAAAAAAGGTGTGGGTATGGCACCTGGGGACATGGTTTAGTGGTGTTAACAGTGGGACTCAGTGAACTTAGAGATTTTTCCCAATCTTAACAATTCTATGATTCTCTACTAGTTCTGCCTTTCTGCTAAGAAAAAAAAATCTCTGCCTGTCAAAGATATGTGTCTGAGAAAAGAGCCTTTTTTCTAAGTGAAGTGGTCACAAAAAGGGAGACTCCAAATAAAAGTTCTCTCTTGCAGAACAGGAAGGAAAAATAGATGAACTTGAAGAGTTGTCTGGGCAAAGAGCAGAAAGCATCAAGAGGGTCAAAATCCCCTAGGGACACAAGGGAAATACCGGAGTATTTAAAAAAAAAGAAAGGCCCCACTAGCTTTAATGTTCCCACACAAGTAAATCACAAGAGACAGGCTGGGCACTCATTTACATGGGAGCTTCAGAATGAGACCAGCCTCATGTGACACGGGTTATGAGTAATGGGCCCAGAAAACAGCAGAGAAAAATTAGTGGGATCTGGGGCATTCGATCTGAAATCCTTTCTCTCTGCAGAAGTTGCAATTAATAGCAAGTGGAGTAAATGAGCCTCCTGACACTGAGGGTGTCATGATGGAGGTTCTGTCTTTTCAGTGAGCAGGGGCTGCTGGCTGCCTAGAGGGGATGCCATGAGCTGCCTCCATCTCCTGCTGCCTGGCTGCAGACACCCCCCCATCCCAATCTTTGCCTGTTCTTTCACCACTGTGTCTGCCTGGTGCAAAGTTCAGTGAATCACAGGGATGTGTGAGCTGCATGTGTTGTAAAGAAGGGGAAAGATAGGTACTGGTCAACAGAGTCAGGTTTTGTAAAAGAGGAAGATGCTGTAGAGACAGAGTTGGTAGGTCCAGCAGGCTCTGGGGGGAGTAGGCTGACTTCCAGGTTGTATGCTCTGAAAGGAGGGATAAGGTCTGTGAGTGCAGAGGAAGCTGGGCTATGGATTAAAGATTTAACCAGGACAGACAGCAACTGGGCTGAGAGGTCAGCCTTTTAGGAAAAGGTCCTCAACTGCAGCCTTGACTCATATTTTTCTTTCAGGTCACGAGCAATACCTAAAAGCCATGATAGTGTACAGTATTGCCTGTCTAGGCAGAGGTCTGAAACACCTGAGTGCCAGTACAGGAGTTACAGTGCAGAAATCCCCTGGCAGGGAGGCCTGGTCAGGCTGAGCTTGGGATGAGAAGAAAACATTGCTTTCATGTATTTTTTCAAACAGCAGCTGGCAACTTGCTCTTCATGAGCTACTGAGCAACTCCAAGGCTTCCCTGCTGTCCCTGGCAGAGGGAAGCTTGTAGGCCTGGTCTGTGCCTTTGGGGCTGCACACACAGCTGTGTGGAGGCTGGGAACACGTGCTGCCATCACCACCTCCAAAGGTGGCACTCAAGCACCACATGTTGGGAATTCCTGAAATAACGAATGGATGAACAAAGAAAGCCAAGTCAAGTCAGTGTAGCTTAGATTTTGTTGCAGTCTGCTCCTGCACCATCCATACTCTCCCACACTCATTCTTCTGGGGACTGAAAATACTCTGCACCCACAGGAGCCAGCTCCTTATGCCCAGGTCCTTCAGCAGAGCCCTTCCTGAGGGAACACCCACTTACAGCAAGTTATCTTCTCTTCAAAGCACATGGCTACATCATCTGCACCAAGAAGCAGTCAGTAACAATGCTGAATGGTAATGCTGAGCAGGAAGGCTTCCTTCAGGGGGTGTCCCATCCTTAGCTGTGCTGTCTTGCATAGACATAAAAATAACAAACTCAATCCTTCAATAATTTATTTCTTTATACCAGAGAAAGTTTTTCAATTATACATTTAAGTTTGTAACTTTCAACACTAGAGTAAATATATATAAAAAAAATCCTAGCTGTGCAAATTTCAAATTGCATTGTTTCAAATAATATAAATATTTTAATAAAACATACGTTCACATTAAGGTTCACAAAATATATAAAATTTAACAGAAATAAGTCATGAGTTATTTAATTTTTTTTCTTTTCAGAAACTGGTGTTTTTTAATAACTAGAAAAGGTTTCTAAACTTGAGAAGCAAGTTAGAAGAGGTATCACCTCAAAAATCATAGCAGCAAAACAGATGCTGAAAATTTAAAAGGTATGAAAGGAGAAGAGAGAAGCAGGTACCACGCACAGTGGTAAAGCTGAGGTTGCTAAAGAAAGTACTGCAGATTGAGAAGAGGATGCATAAACTCCAGGAGTAAAATCTGAACCCTGAAGAACACTTGTTACTGAGCTCCAAGCTGTTTGTGTGACAACAGAATGACATTAAGGATGACAGAAGGTGTTACAGAAATGGGGACGGAGGGTATGAACAGCACACATACTCCTGACAGCTGCAGTGCAAGAGAGAGAAGAATCAATCTCGTTTCAGAAGTGAAGACAAAGGGCTTTGGGTTTTTCTGGTCTGTTGGAGGTAATTCCTTCCACACAAGTAGGAAATAGCAGGATGCATTTTTCCCATCACATGCATTTCTTCTGTAACTTCTGTCTTTCCAGCTGTCTTGGGACTTGGGAAAGGATCTAAATACTGGTTAGGTTAAGCATGTTAAAGGTGCAGACCAGCGCTGGTCTTGTTTCTGGCTGTGGTTTGCTGAGAGCTCTGCAAACACAGAATCACTTGCTGATATCACCCTAAATGCCTGCAGGAGCTCCCACCCTGGCGAGCTCTGTAAGAACAGCACGGACATGGACAACCCACATTTCTTCAGATGTCAACTGCAGCTGCATCAGTCTGTCCTGGGTAATCCCTTTCAGGAAGAACTTGCCCCTGATTGATGTATGCAAACCTAACAAAGTCCTGCACCTCTGCCAGTAGACATGGCTCCTTGCCTGGGAGAGGGGAGGTATTGAGAAAGAGGCAGAACTGGGAAGTTGTTTGGATTCAAATGCTTCACACATCCTCCTGGAAGTCCAAGAATTAAATACGGCATTGTAGGAGTTTAGTCACGAATGACAGCTCTGTGCAGAAGGCAATGTGACCTTCTCAGCAGTCCTTGTATGCAGTGTTTAGAGGAAGTAGAAATTTATTCCCATTCTTGGGAATAAACACGATATGAGCAGACAGCTTATGTTTCCCCCTGCCCTCCCACTCCCAGGACTGTTGAGTGTTTTGGACATAGCACCATTTCAGGGAAGGAAGTAGCTGGCACTGCTTTCTTGCTCCCCACTAGCCATAGATCTGTTTGAACTGGTAGCACTCGTTGCAGTAGCCATTGCACTTGGCATTGCCATAGTGGTCGCAGGCGGGGGCTCGGCAGCGCTGCTTGGGAGGCTCCGGTGCCGCCGGCTCCCTGGCACTCCCCGGCAGTGGGAGCTGAGCCAGGCGCCGGCACTCCGGGCACAGGTCACCACTTCTGCAGGCCAGGTTGTTCCTACACGAAGGCACAGCACACTGCCTCTTCTGGGTACTCAGCGCCGCTCGCTGCACATCTCTGTGCTGCCCTGTTCTCTTGAAAAAGATTAGAACACATTGTCAGTCGCTGTGCTGGCAGCCCAAATGGCTTTTCATTTCCTTTTTACTCTGCTCGTGGTTTGTATACATAACCAGTTGGGGACTGTTCGCAGGCACTTCTAGTAAGTGCAATACCAAGAGCCTAATTGAGTTTTACCAAAGAAAATCACAAGTTCTGTCATTTCTTAGAAAAAAACATGGGCTTTTTATCTTTGGCAACCCCCAATTCTAAAAGGATCAAAACAAACCAAATTAAAAAAAAGCCCTGTCTGGAACAAAGGCAATCTGTAATGGACTCAATAAAAAATGCACCTTGAACCTTTGATGTAGCTGCACAGCTCTAAGGGTAAGAATGAAAATCCCTCCCTAATTAACAAAACAGCCTAGCAATCGGTCCAATTGCTTCCACTGAAATTGCTGGCAAAATCCCAGCTGAGGTAAAACTGACCATAGCCATGACAACCCTGAACTGAGAATGACTTTTTAGGAACACTGCTCAACTGCAGCAGAAAAAAAATCATGATATGCTCTATGCTTGTCCTTCCATGACAGTTAAGATGCAGTCATTTGAAGATTTTCTAGTATGGATCCCAAGTTATTCCCACAAGAGAAAAACATGCAGCACTGAACAAGAGGAAGATTTTGAGAAGTTCACACTTACTTCTGGCTGTCTCACCAGCTGTTCTTCTGTCCTTCTGGCTTCTTGGAACCGCTGGTTCTGGGCTATAATGAAGCAGTTCTGGCAGTAGCCCTCGAGCATTGTGCTGCCCAGGGTGCCGCAGTCGCGCCGCTGGCAGGACACAGTGTTACGGAAGCCAGCAGCAGAGCTCCCCGTCTGATCTGCTGCTGAAGACTTCCTCTGAGATCTCCTCTGCTGGCGTAGCAAAACACTGTCTGTAATGCAAAGCATGAACAGGAGCAGTTGGAAGGTGCCCAATAGATCTGATGACCCAAAGCAGCTCCCCACCTTAAAAATGAAGATAAACTAAAAATATCTACTAGCCTCAAACATGCGTTTTTGACAATGCTGAGATCCCCCACAACTGATTTATCTTTCTTCATGTTACATAAATAAGGATGCTAATGCAATAAGTTGTTGAAACAGATGTTTTGGGAAAAACTTGCCTTAAGTGGGAAACGTGGATCCCACTGAAGTCAAGATGAATTTCACCTTTGACTTCACTTTGACTGTCACCTGTGACCTAACTGTTTCAGCCTCCCCTATTTCAGTCACATCAGATAATTGAAGTACAGGGGTACAGAGCTTAATGGGAAAAAGTACATTATACTTTTTAGTCTCATGAAGCAACCTTATATATTCCACTATCAGAATGAAAAAACATTTCATTGTGAGCAATGCTGGAAAATAAGGTATTGCAAGCTGGCATAGAAGTTCCCTAATCTGAATGCATGTGGAAAGCTCAGTGCTGTGAAAGATGTCCCTGCCAATGGCAGGGGGGGTTGAATTAGGTGATCTTACAAGGTCCCTTCCAACCCAACCTATTCCATGTTTTATTATTTGTATTGGTAAACTTATCAGCAATAAAACAGTTTGAAGAGGTAAGTAATAATTCTCTCTTATGTATGCCTTTCAGCCTCTATACCTAAGGGCTTTCTACCTGTGAAACAGGACAGCAGCATGAAAGATAAAGATTTATTGACAGCAGCATGAAAGATAATGATTTATTCACAGACTATTTGCCTTTTTGAAGGTCAGTCTTTAAACACACGTGCATCCACACACAGGGTATTACCAAGGAAGATTTCAAGGTAGAATGTAACAACACACTCCTAAGTCACTCCAAAATACAAGCTAATTATCTACAGTCAACTTCTACTTGCTCTGCTTGTCAAGACAACTATAGTGGTTTCTCCAGAGCGTTATAACAGTTACATCCAGAACAGATAGAGATCTACTAATTCTTCAAAGCTTTTTAAACACCTTGCTAACATAACTGATTTTTAGTACCTTCTATACATTTACAGCATTTCCCTCACTGACCTCCACAACTTGACTAGTTGTGAAGAAAATTCATACCAAACTATGATTGCAGTGGATGATGGTGAGGTATCAAAAGCCACCCCCTCCTGAGTGAGTTTTGCTTCCATCAAAGCTGAAAGGAAGTTTTACAAGAGATTTCACAGATTTCTCACACTGCTGCTATGCCACTTTATGGTATGCTGATTTTGGCTGGGGTAAAGTTAATTTTCTTCACAGTGGCTGGTGTGGGGCTTTATTTTGGATTTGTGCTGAGCACAAGGTTGATAATATTGAGATATTTTTGTTATTGCTGAGCAGGGTTTACACAGAGCCAAGGCCTTTTTTGTTTTTCATGCTGTCCTGCTGGCAAGGGTGCATGGGAGGTTGGGAGGAGACACAGCCTGAAGACCTGCCTGCCCATGGCAAGTAGTGAATTAATTCTTTGTTTGGCTTTGCTTGCATACACAGTTTTTGCTTTTCCTATTAAACTCTCTTTATCACAACCCATGAGCTCTCCAGCTTTTACTCTTCTGATTCTCTACCTGAGCTCGCTGGTGGGAGAGTGAGTGAATGGCTGTGGGGCTTGGTTGCTGACTGGGGTTAAACCATGACAATGGGATAATAACAGACAGAAAATTATCTTCTCAGACTGTTTTCATCACCCCCTGCCTTCAATCACCCAGAACTTCACAGTTCAAGGAGGCTGATCTGCAGCTGAAGTGCATCAAAACTCACTCCCATCTCCACTTACCATGGTTTTCCCTGTACTCAAAGAAACACAGCGTGCAAAAGCCCTCATTTTGTGATGTCCCAAAAAACTTGCAACCAGGTTTCCTACAGAGGTTGCCTCCCCTGTTCTCGGGAGGCAGTGCTGGTGGCAGGGGCTCTGTGACATGGCTGTTGGGAGCCTGATGGCAGGAGTGCTGGTGGAGGATCTGAGAGATCTGGGATGGGTCAGATGTTGATCTCTGGTGGCAGGTGGGCAGGAAAGCAGGACTGCCATTTGGGGTCTGCTCTGCCGACCTTTTGAAGCAAGTGCTGCATATACCATTAAAGGTCCTCTTGGCTTTTTGACGGCACATTTTGCATGTGGCATAGTCCAAGTGTCTCTGATCATCCAAGTTGTTGCAGGGACCAAGCTGTCTGGAGTTGTAGCAGCGTTCACACAGCCCATTGTGTTGCACATTCAATGTGAAGGGGCAGTCTGGGGTCCTGCACTTCATGGCTGTGGTTTCACTGTACAGGAAAAGGCTCGGAGCGGTCGGAGGTGCAGAGCGAGGCTCTGTTACAGGCCCTTCAGATGTCCATCCCCCAGGTTCACAAATATTCCCACGGGAGGAGCCTGACCCAGCTGCCTTCAGCTTCTCAGGTGCTGCTTTGGAGGTCTGCTTTCTTCCTTTGTTTCCTTGGGATCTCTGCTCAAAGCATTCGTGGCAGTAGGGCTGGGTGTTCACGGACATGTAGAAAGGGCAATTCGGCGTTTCACATTTCATCTGTAAGAGGGAGAGCTGGGAAAGTGACAGTTCCTGCCTGTTCCTGGAACATGTCTCTCTTTTAGCAGGTTCAGCATTCTCCTGCCACTTCTTGTACTCATGCTGTACCAGTTGAAAGTAATCTTCCACAAGGTTTATTTCTTTGGGTAGGTTGCCTTCATCTAACCTGATAGCCAAAAAGGGAAGATTGCATCAGTGGTTGAAAAGAGCAGATGGCGGGGGTAGAAGCAAATGCAAGCAAATGGGGGAAGGAAATTTACATTTAATGCACATCCATATTACTCAGACAGAAGATCTGGGATGTTACACTGTTGCTGTAAATGGAAATAATCTTAAAAGTAGGTGTTCAGTGATGGAGACTTTCCCATCTGAAATAAATGTTCTGACACAATGCTAAACAGAAGTATTCTTAAAAGGCTTTCTTAGGTGAGAGGTTTCTGTCTAAGAGCCCAAAGAATATGGGTAATCTCTCAGAAGCAGAAAGTCCCCCAAATGGTGAAATTCTCTGAGGATCAGTGCTCAACAGTGCAGAGGTTAGAGTAAAAGAACATGCCCTTCCAACAGTGGGCTCAGCATTTCATGATGCATTTATCATCATGAAATCTGCACCTGGTTCTGCCCTGTTGGGTCTGTATCTATCAGAAGAATTCTTCAAACAAATGTGGGGCTTCAGTGTGGTGCATGTAATGCTAGCATCCATCACACCATCCTTAATCTGCCTCCAGCTGCAGGGAAAACCCTACACTGGAGCTTCACCATGCCACAGTCGGTAGGATGAGGAGCTAACATTTCTGGTAACACTCTAGAACAGTGGGACTAGGGAAGCAGTGGGACTAGGGAAGCTCAAGTGCTACCCTTTACATGTGCATATATCCTTTGGGCAGAAGGACTTCAATTTTCAAGGCTCCTACACCAAAACAAGCCAACAGCATAAAGATTCCTTTCTGTGTGGTAGTGGGAAGCAAAGGCAGAGGACTCATGGAGTTACTTCCCTCTGTCAGTTGTGAGGGAACTGGACATCACTGCCAGTGTCCACTAATATGAGAAGCTGATGGATGTTACTGCTGCTCAGACATCAGGGGGATGAGCAGGACACAGTTCCTCCACAGCTTCCTGCCTACTGCCACACGGAACAGCCCAGGGTGCTGAGGCCTCTGTGCTCAGAACATACTGGCAAGTACTTTCCCCAGGGCTGCCAAAATTACACCAACTGCCCATTATGCAATGTGCCCTTACACAAAGCACAAGAGCTTGGGCTAATTAGTTCCTGTATTTAACTACTTTTAGGCCACACTCATGTGTAAATCCAAAAGTCAGTGAAACTGATCGAATGGATTTTTTCTTCTAAAAAGCTAGTTTCAGTTTGCTAAGTCTGAGCACATTTTTGCCTCTATATTTGAGACTAGCCTCAGCTTATACTACTTCAAAACATATCAAGAGTAATGTCAATATTTCATATTTCAGGTAGTAAACACACCACTTAGGAAGGAAGGAAAGACCAAAAGAACACACTTGGCTGCCCAGCTTGTCCCACCTCTGTAAACAAGATAAATTTGAGGAAACAGGAATGACACTCACTTTGCAGCATTAATTAGATGAGTTGTACCATGATCCCAGCCTTGTACTGGAATTTCTATCACTATCAAGTAGTCTTTTAGCAGCTGCTCTTTCTCCCTCTCTTCTGCATCTGTCAGAAAGTGCACATTCAAATCCTCAAATCTGCCTTGTTCACTGGTGACCAGAGGGACAGCCCGGATTTCTGTGGGGAAACAAGATGGATTAACACACACACACACATACATATATTCACATACATATCAGTTAGGAATATCCATAAAATGCAACACATAAAATACCACCACTAAATTTTGAGAGAGAACAGCTGGGCAGAGCAATCAGTTTCTATATAGTACCACTGGGAGAGGTCGCAGAGACACCTACATCACAAACTTAGCCCCATCCCACAGTAGTTTTAATGTCCCCATAGCATCTATCTTCTCTGTGTGAGCAGCACTGTAGATCTTTGTTTGCTATGTCTTTCTGTGGGATGATGCTGTAACCTGAACCTAGAGAACTGCTGTTCACTTGGAAGAGATGTGTTAAAAATGGTAAAGCATATATTTCATTATTCCTGCCAGGCAGTGGTACCCTGCTGTGAGACTGTATCCTTCTAAAGCTTCTTCTCTGTTACAGAATGGAAAGGAGGCCAGAACACAATAAAGCAGAGGCTACCCTTTGACCAATTCCAGCCTGCAAGCAAGTTAGTTGCACTCTACTTTCAATCAACATCTTGAAGCCCTTAGTTTCTACTCAAGATTCACAGACAAAGCTCTTTCTGCTCACATTTTAAGAATATATTTCAAGTGGACCTTATTTAACTTTAAAAACACAAATCTAAACTAGATCATATTTTAACTGCTTTATCAGTACAATGGTTGTGAAGAAGTACTTGAAAATACCAAACAAAGTACTTGAAAAGTACCTGGCCCGCTGTCCTTCAGAGTTACCAGTGGTGTAAAATGCATGCTGTCATAGCCAAGCACAATTGGGTATCTGTAGCATTCTTCAGCAGGCCACAGGAGAGGCAAATAAACACCACCAACATTCAGAGGAGCAAAACTGGAACCTGACTCCAAACTTCTAACCACTTTATCTGCACAACGAAGAAATAGAAAACACAAATAAGTATGTGTTACAGGCAAGAGAAAATGTATGCTGGGCGTTTTAGAATAATTGCTGAAAACTCTGTGTTCTCAAATGCATCTACCTGAACACAATAGTTGTTGACCAAGATTATTAACACAGCACAAGAGTAACACAATGGGATGACTGCCCAGGCAACTCACCTGCAAGAACAATGACTGGCCTTCTGAGGATGTTAGCAAGGATGAAGATGTGGATTTCTTCCAGTGCATTATAAGGAAGCCTGTTTCGAGCCCCAGATATTTCTGGGGACGTCATTTCAATGAGGTATTCCCATTCCTCCTCCCAGTTCTGAGGAAAGAAACAGCTGTCACCAATGGTTCAAAGACACGGAGATTAGGAGCCAGCTGCAGCACAGCAGTGCTCAAATAATCACATTTTCCCATTTCCTCCAAAGGAAGAAGACTATTTCTGTTCTCCATTAATAATGGAATCCATGAAGCCGAAAAGCAAACAGAGTCAGCAAGGCAACGCTGGTGAGCACTCAGAAAACAGCAGCATTCCCTCAGGCTGCCTTACCCGGGTGTCATAACGGAGCCCTGTTTCCACAAACTCCTGGGATTTAACAGCCTCCCGCTGCCAGCGCAGCTTGAAGTTCCGAGTGTCAATCTCCCTGAGAGCACTAAACAGTGTTTTCCTTAGGACAAGGTCGATATCTTCAATACCCCACATGTACTGCGATGCAGCATGCATAAGGCAATTTCCATCACCTGCAAAAACAGAAAGAGTGCATTGTTTTCAAATGGCTACTTAAATAAAACACCACAAGCCTGTGGGATGTAGGATTACACTGCACATATGCATATTCCCTGTGCACTTCTCTCTAAGCCTCAGACAGAAGGGCTGTAAAGAGAGGGACCAGAGTTATTGTCTCTGTTCAGTGACATAAAGAAAAATCTCCCCTCCCTACTGGTTTTGTCTGTACCAGTCCAAGTTAAGCTGTCATTCAGCAATGCCCCTTATCTATCTTACTTAACTTTGACAAGTATCACAAATTAAATTTTCGGGGC
The DNA here is from genome assembly GCA_025920805.1 of Petroica traversi. Classification (NCBI taxonomy): domain Eukaryota; kingdom Metazoa; phylum Chordata; class Aves; order Passeriformes; family Petroicidae; genus Petroica; species Petroica traversi. The sequence goes on along the minus strand of JAHLSL010000012.1, from coordinate 16,177,768 downwards.
AACTAAAAATGTCAAACACAGATGAAATAGCTTTTTAAACACAACAAAGTCATCTTAAAATTACGGAAAAAAAAAAAAAAGATGTAAATCTCCTTCATTGGTGTATATACAAATAGACACCCAATGGCATGTGGCTGAGATGAAAACATTAAGAAAATATTATAGTAACAACAAGCCTCAAATCTCCAGATGAGCACTGCTTGGCACTTGGCTGTGCTTGATGGAGGAATTGTCATAAAAAAGGAGACAGAAAGGGAATGGCAGGTGATTTATGTAAAGCAATCATAGGAACATCCCTGGCCTTCCTCTCAGAATGACAGTGTGTTGGGTCGTTACATATATTATTTAGATGGCTTTTTTTTAAAACACAAAATTAAAACTAATTCAAATGAAAAACAATTATTTGATTTTCATTTACACAATCTCCTTGCATTAAAAAATTCCTCTTTACAGGTAGGAAAGATTGTGACATTCTGCAGTTTCACAGGGGAAACGGACTCAGAGGAGTTAATTAACAAAGTTAAAAGGTCTGATAGAAGATATATTTGTGACCAGGTTTCAAATTCTACCTGTAACCATCTTCTTCAAATGGGGATGTCTCCCTGGAAAAGGGAGACATCAAGAATCATTACTGTCATGTCCTCAGATGCAAAACTAGGTCTGATGTTTACTACAGTAGTAAACAGATTCACCCAATGCTAAGAAACCACAGCAATTTTCTTGGAATAAAAGATATCCAAGAACTCCCACAAAAGAATTAAACCCTACTTGCCACACACATTATGAGTTCAATGACACCATTTGTGAACACTTTTGCTACTTATTCTGTAAAATTGCAGAAAAAAAGTCTACAACAGACTCCAGTTTGTGAATAAGATATAATTTGAAATCTACTTAATGCTTCAGAAATTGTTATGGGATTGGTGCATATCAGGTTCCTGCAACTGCCTTCTGTTTTCTGAATAATGCTGCCTTGCAAAGATTACTTCAATTCTGCAGGCTGCTTACTTGAGCTCAAAAATCAGGGAACAACCAAGAAGACAGAAAAACTGACTGGGTTTCCTTCTGACCAAAAAGGATGACATATTAATCCCATTAAAATTTTCCCTTTGCAAAATCTAGAGCAAAGATAAGATTAAATTTTTTCTCTCTCTGAGAGCTCACTTTCAGTTCTTTATTGAGAAGCACTGCCCAAAATTCCTTACACAGCACTTGGAATTCCCCAGCACCGTTTGACTAGCGATTGAGCAACAGTTGTACTTTTTGTTCTGCGGGTGCAGCGTAGCCTCCCTCGGACTTTCCCAGGGGGTGTGGCTCGGCGAGCTGGAATGATTGCCAATTCATTACACAAGTGAAATCTCTACAGCCAATAGATGCTGGAATTTTTAAATGAAAAAAAAAAAGAAAAAAAGAAAAAACCCAAACAGTTTCGATTTTTATACCTCCTACCGCTTTCCTTCTATCGTTCATACAGATGTCCGCAAAGAAATACGTGGTGATTCAAAACAGCTTTTTTAATTAAGAAAACCCCACCACTCCACAGATTCACAAACATATTAGGTAAAATATACATCAAAAGATCCTGTAGGAGATACTTTCTCTGTTTTCAACAACTACAACTGCAATCAGAAAAAAACCCGGAATTTTCTGAAGAAAGCCCACTGTTGACTGAGAGAACTAACATATTCCTCCCACGTCTATGAGTTAAGCAGCTAAGTGTTTAAAATATATTTTTCATTCCACATGGCAGAAAAAAAAAAAAGTAGTTTTCTGGAATAACACAAGGCTTCTCCAGGCTTCTGCACTTCTTTCAGAGATCCTCTCCTACAGCCTAATCTACCTTCTTTCTCCTGCAAAGGTCCTTCAATGCAACTACTTTGCATAACCCACGGGTTTCCAAAGCCACTCCTCATGCACTCAATGACCCTGAAGCACTGAACTGAAGCCTCGTTCTTCATCTGCTCAGTGTATGGGGAGACCACAAACCGAGTCCTTGCTCTGCTTTCCCTCAACCTGCCCTAATATTTCAGCATCTTGTGCACTGGTATGCCTGCTCACGGGTGGGATCCAAGTTCACACTACTCCCACGTGTAACACTGGCCAATGGTCATCAGACAAAGAAAGGGGTCAGCACTACTGAATGAAATGTGGTCACCAACAAGGGTCTGTCAAAGCAGCATTAAGCCCTGCAGGATTTGTACTGACAGGAGATGGGGGATTCCAAAACTGTTACTCTTTGCCCCGGGCAAGAATTTGTACGTTGTCCATTTTCCTAGAAAATCTGTTAGAGTGAAGTTTTTAAGATGCAACACTTGAAGTGATGTTACCTTCCCAGTACCTGCAAAGCGCTGCCTGTCCTAGCTGCAGCTCAAGATTCCTTGACTTCTGTGCACACCCCTCACTGCAGTCACAAGAATTTTACACCAATGCAGAGGCAGCTCAGAAAGCCCACCTCTCTACAACGCTTACAGACACTCACATCAGGACCAGGCTTTAAGTTGGGCAGTGACATCTACTCAGTGGGTCCCTTTTTATGGCTTCTGTACAACATAGCTGCGTACAATCAGACTGAGAAATATGGCAGAACTTGGAAAGGGAACAATTGGTATAGGAAGATAAGGGCAATGTGTATACAAGCAGATATGAAAAGAGGCAAACACAGAACACAGCAGGGACTTCAACAAGGCTGCAGGTCCACTACACTCTGTGTTTCTATAACTGCTGTGATCTGCTCCTTGAGCTAAGAATACGTATTTTCCATCCTCTTGAAATCCTCACTGTACCAGTCTGCTCTTCCTGATTAGGGGCAACCTATGCTGTAAGGAATCCTGAGTCCAAGCTTGCAGCTGCGTGACCATAAGTCATAGACATTACTGAATCTTTCCTCCCTGAATGTGAAATGCCTGGTGACTCTTACAGTCATATGCCAAGGTTTCCTGCTCAAGACTCAAGACTGTGGACAAATGTAATCTGTTCAGGAAATCTTGGCACTACTGCTCTGCCTTTTCATTTATAGCACTTGATGCAATACACACACAGAGTAACCCAAAAGTCAAGTCCTGAAATCAGCACTGACTGATGAAAGAAAAGGGCACTTCAAACTTTGTGTTGCACAAAGATGGGTGTTGGTCTCAAACACAGGAGTTACTGGTGGGCCCTGCCAGAAGGCAAGAGCTGGCAGGGAGCTCAGGATGAGGGAACAGCCCCAGTGTGGGGTGCTGACCCCAGGGACAGCCGTGTCAGGTTCCCAGAGGCTCCATGTTCTGAGTGCTATTGCTGTCACTGTTGTTAAAGCTGGATCAGCAAGCAGGCCTTCCCTGCCAGCTACAACAGCAGGGCTTATTGGAAGGATATTAGCTTCTGCTAAATATACATGGGAATGCATCCCTGGTCACTCAAAGCATCTGAAGGCTCCTCTTGCCTGGCATTAAATGATGTCTGGTGCTTCTGATGAGGCAGCCGACATGTAGCAGTAAGATACATGGGAAGGTGAAAGGCTCCAAATCAAGTTTCCTTGCCTTGTTCTTGACTCTGAAGTGCCACAGGTTACTGACATTATGAAAATATCTGTGAAATACGGGCAGGGGTCTTTCCACAGTACCTCATGTGGAAAGAATTTTAATTTACAAAACTAAGAATAAAAGGTAGCACATTTTTAAAGCCATGTGCTTCTGTTTCAGAAATGTGAACTCAGATGCTATTAATAAAGATGCTACATTTGTATGACCTGCTTTACAGTGAGTGCAAAGACCTGCTCATAACTTACCATTAGTCTTCAAAGGAACAAGTCTCCGAACTTCCCGGCACCAGTTGAGCTTCCTCTGGCGCTCCAGTGAAGTCTGGGTAGCCTGGTCAGTCAGGGACTTCTGAAGCGTTTCCCGAAACTGGGGACAAAACTGGCACATTCTGAACATCTCTATGGTGTATCTGTGCATAGTCCTGAAGTGGTGAATTCTGCCACTGGGAGGTCTGACTAGATCCTCAGGTGTCCTCTCTCTGATCTTCATAGCCTTCAGCATATTGCTCTGGTACAAAGCTTGAGGAAGGATGTGTTGGCCAGCCATGTTTCTGGAAGACATCTGAAATGAAAAAGGATCCTTTTATTGGCACGTTAGTGTCCTTCTATCATAGTGCTATCACTTCTGCCGAGATTGAGAAGGCACTTTCAGGGTGGGATTCTGAATGAAGTTTTGCCTAAAACAAGCACAAAGTGGATGCAGTCCAACTGAGCCTTTCATAAATAATGTTTTTTTTAAAGCTCATATTCACTAACTTTTCTGCATTACTCAGATATAGACACTGGTCAGCGTATCCCACTTGTTTGCTGATATAATGTATTGTGATATTAAAGAGGATTTATTCATAACTAAGGAAATTGCATCATCTTTCAAAAAAAAAAAAGCATTTAAATCAAATTAAGTGTAAGAGAAGGCAAGATCAAGAGAAAGAAAAATTATCCTGGAAACTTAACTAATTGATAATTGCACAGTTTAATTCCTTGCTGAATTTCAAGCTCTTGTTTTGCTAACATGTCAAAAAAAAAAGCAGTTAATGACCACTTCAGATTTTCACAGCCTGAGCAGTGATGGTCAGTAGAGTATGGAAAGAGCCCAAAGAATTGCAAGCTGTGCTAGTACCCATCCCACACTTACAGTGGCCAGATATGGTAGATGAGGAATTTGTCACTCGAGGACAGACTTAGGTTACTTTTCTTGAGGCTCCTTATATTTTGTGAGTGGTAGAGCTACAGCTCAGAGGTGCTTGAGCCGTGTGTGGGGGTGCAGACTGCAGTGCCACTATTACTCAGTGGCAAGTCAACAGAGCTGAAAAAGCATTTCCATTTGGCTCAAAACCCCCAATATATTTCCACTGTAGGACATGTAATGTTTACTGCCCTGCATCCCTTTCTTTAGTAACTCTGGCCTCACAAGTACAGCAAGAAAAACAAAAAAAGAAACACATAACCTCAAACCTGCTACACTCTATGAAATATTTATTCAGAGGACACTAACTTTGTGGCTTGTCAGAGCCAAACATAGGGACCACATCTCTCAAAACCCCCGTGTACTACAGTAAGAAAAACAATAACAACAATAACCTGTTTTTACATGGAGAGACTCTCCATGCTGTCCACAAACATTCTTGCTTTGTTTAAAAACAAAGCAAAGTTTGTATTAAGAGAAATAAAAATATGCTTAGAGCACACATGTTTAGAGCACACATTAGCCACATTAGGAGAACCTACCATTGTGATTATGAATCTAGGGACAAGTGTCAAGCCATACATGTATATCAATCCCTGGACATCAATACAGAGAGACAAGAAGGAACTAAAACTTGTTTATGCTACTATTAGGAAGTTTTCTCATGGAGATGGGATTCAGCAGGCATGGAGAGAGGAAGAACTCCAGTCTGACAGACTGACCAGGAAGGCATTTTCAGGATTACTGAGGCAAAAGGACTTCAACACCTCCCTCCCTCCAGTTGTTCTCTTCACCCAGACACATCCATTGGCAACATCCACCTCCAAATGGCCAAGCAAAGCTTTCAAAAAGATCCTCTCAGGGTGAGAGGGGACCTCAGACTCCAGGTGCCAAGAGCTGACCTCTATAACCTCTCTGAGAACCAGGTGATGGAGACATACAAGCCCTAAATAGAGGCAGATAAAACAGGTGATGCTATAAAGTCCTACTTTAGGGTGATGTCATTCACAGACGCTAGGGACTGTGCACAGAGCTGTCACATCTTGCAACATAAGGAAAAGCTTTCCTTTAGGTAATAAAGATGGCATATTTGTATCATTTCCCCACCAGCATATAGCCTTAAAATGAAAATAACACATTTTCTCATTCACTCTCCTCACCAATATAGTTTTACACATGCTATTTATGTAATCTGTATTTAAATGTATGAATGATTCTAAAAAGGGAATATAAACAACCCCTTACTAATCTGTATGATGACCATAGCTCTACTTTGCTCTGAGACGATCAAAATACTGAATTCATTACTTATGTTAGTAGAAACATTGAGTCAATGGGATTTTTTTACACGAATAAAGACTAATCACATGACTAAGCACTACCGGCACTAACCCTTGAAATGGTTATTTCCAGCTTTAAGTAACAAAAAGTACTGAGTTTACGGAAGCATTCACTGAAACGACATTATTCGATACTGTGTTCTACCGGCATTTTCTCCCCTCCACACGTGGAAATTACTGCCTATGCTATTTACAGTCATAAATGTCAATCAAGGCAAAAGCCAACCCTTCTTTTCAAAATCAGTGTGATGAAACAAACAGAACTCAACAGCCATCTAAGCTGCAGATTTAAAAGTAGAAAACTGAGCTCACTTATATTAGTTTACAGTCTACTGTGCTTTGCTGTGTGTTATGGTACTTCAACCTTCTGACAAGTAATGACTGGGAATTCCCAGAAAAGAACAGCTGTAAATAATAATCAGAGACAGCATCCTTCCTAAACGTGAGAATACTGGGCTCAGGAAAGCTGTATACTGTTCGAACATCTGCCAGTGGTTTCATAAAGTTACTTTCATTTTCTGTCCTCTATCTGAAAAAACAGCAATTAATAAACTTCTCCATAAGGTGCCAGAACTTCTAAAATAAACATGCTTAAACCTTTTAAGCCCCCATAGATTTTTCTGCCTGGGTCTTTGCTCGGTACAAACCAAAACAAAGTACTACTCTTCACCAAATCAGCAGGCGAGCACCGAGGCTATTTTGAATCCCACACGACTGGTTTACACACAGCAAGTGTTCCGCGTTCTTAGCTCCCTGACCTACAGCTCTGCTGGGCGTGCAAGGCGGAAAGCACACAGGATCCGGCTCCCCAGGAGCAGGAGCCCGCAGCTCCAGGGAGGGATTCCCCGAGCAGGGGGGCTCGCAGCCGGCCCGG
>JAHLSL010000012.1:16128613-16170451 GCA_025920805.1 Petroica traversi | reverse complement strand
CTCCGCTCCCGGCACGGCCCGGAGCCGAATGGCTGCGTCCGGGACAGCTCCTCTGTGTCCCTGCGCAGCCGCTGAACGCCGGCCGGAGCCCTTCCCGTGTCCCCATTCCCCCGGGCACGCGTGGCCAGCGCCTCCCCCGCACACAGGTCTGGGGATGCAGGTGCCCAGTCCCTGCCCCAGCATCCCAGCAGGACATTAAGTCCCATGCAAAGTATTGCTCTTCCAGACTGTTTTCAAGGTTTTTTTTTTTTTTTTTTTTAGTTTCTATGTGCTCCACAGTTTTGGCTCTGTAAGTAACCACAAGTGACTTCATTTCTTTAATTAGCGGTTAGGCCAATATAAAACCCCATAATCCCATATTCTGGCGTTTTCGGCCGGAGATGTTAATGCGCTTTAATCCAGCCATGCTCGAGAACAGATTGTTGTAGGTAAAGTGCAGAACTTTGGACTATCAAACCAGGAAGATCTTAATGTCTGAATATGTTTGTAAATTCTTTACTGCAGCTAGCAGTTTGTAGGAATCATTAAATTGAATTATTGTAAACGATTCACACCTTTAAACAATGTCCTAACATCTCTGCAGTTAAAAAAATCACTGAATAAAACCCCAATATGTAAGGCCTGTTAATACGATTTATGGGTGGGATTTGTGCTGGAAAAGGGGCAGGTTCTTGCTCAACAGCCTTACAGTCCGAAGGCACTCAGAAATGAAATTCAGTGCAACAAAGTTTCTTGCAGTAATAAAGGAATTCATCTTCCCAGGTGATCAGCTTCTGCCTGTTCCCACGAATTCATGCTTCCCACTCATCCCATGGCGGGATGAGAAGCCAGGGTTGCTGCACACCTTGAAATCAGGTCTTAAATACTGACTCCTTCAGAGAACAGGTGGATTTTGGAAGAGTTCAGCCTTGAACTCCTTCACCTCACCTCCAGCAAGCAGCAGCTGGCTCAGATCGCTGGTGTCACACAACAGGGTTGTGTGGCAACGTGATCTTTCCCAGGGTTCACAGGCTTGTGCAGATGCCATCCTTCTCCTCTGCCTTTGTTCAAAAAGAAGTCAGGGATATGGCTGGAAAAATAATAACCCCCTCCAATTTTTTTTTCCTCTCTTTGGAGAGTTTTCTATTGAAGATTTTTGTGGGTGTGTTTGTTTTGTTTTGGTTTTTTTCCTTTTTGTCCCCCTGGCCTCTCTGCTGCCTTGGAAAGTGTAGTTGAGTAGGAAGGCTCTGCATTTAATGATCGATAGCCTGAGGGATGGCTAAAATCAGGGGACTGGATGCCTGAGGGAGCTGGCCCTGAGTGATTGCTTGCATAACTAGGGCAGCATCTGCACTGTGATTTACACAGTATGTGTTTCTGTCAGCGTCCTGCCATTCCCTTCTCCTGCATATTTTCCCCTGTCCTCTCATGGGGACTGAGGTAGCAGATTACTGAAGTGATCTGATTAGAGAAAAAAATAAATTGTTTTTTTTCCAAAACATTTCTCTCATGTGATGTGAAGCCCAGCCCCTCACAGAGCTTTACAGGGAGTATCTGAAGTGATGGAGGGTTTCACTATGGAGTCGGAATTATGAGCTAAGGTGGGAAGCAGGGAAAAAAGAGCTGATTTGTACTCTGCTTTGTGTATAAAATTGCAGCAAATAAATTAACAAGTAATCCTAGCTGTAAAGGAGATGCTGAAACCCAGGAACCCCTGAAAAGGCAGCAGCTTATTTTTGTTTTCTAAATGGTAAGCACGTCTGAATATTAATAATTACTGTTTACACCTTGATAAACTGAAAGTTGATTGCACATTGCTACAGCTGATATTTATCAAACAGGTCTGAGCAGGATGGCAGGAATTCATTTGATCTGAGTTTGCACAGCACAAAATGAAGTTCTGTCTTTTCAACCATAACTCCTCAGCAATATGGGAATACATTAAAAACATCAGCAACATCAGTAGTTATAGAATGCGTAAATATACATTCCTCTTTTCTGAATGACTCCTGGGGGTTTTTTTTGTAATCATACCCTATAGTTTATCTCATCATTTATGGTATAATGCTTATATTTAATGAAATATAAACATACATACGTATGTGTAAAGTAAAGGAAAATTTTCTTCTTTGAAGTGTGTGTGTAAATACACACACATACACATACACGTAACTATATACATGCACACATGTTTTTAGGTGTAAATGCATGCCTGTATCTCTTGAGGGAAGGGAGAAGTTCTTGGCATTAAAGATAGAATAAGAAATACTTTAAATTTCAGCTATCTACATTCTGTTTAAGCATAAGGGTGAAAAAGTTATAAAAGGTAATGTTTACATAACTGTGGAGAAAGCTGTCATGGGGAATTGCAGAATATCCATTTTTTGGTGAAAATTTAAGTAATCAATTTCCTGCACATCAGTCAATAACAATCTTTATTGTACTTGGGAAAAAGAAGAAATCTCTCAAGGCCCCATTCAGCTCTATATCTCTAAATTACTTTAATTACTTTGCTTCTTTTTATGGTTCAGGAAGGAGTAGCTCATGTTCACTAAATTAAACCAAGACCTCAGAGTGTTCAGAACACCATTGCCAAATTTTTCAGAGATTGCACTAGGAAAGAGTCATTGTTAAGAGAGTAGTCATATAATAGTCAATGCTAGGATGTTGACTACGGTAGTATTTATGGATAATAGCATTCAGTCTTTTAATAGTTCAATCATTTGCTGCGTCTTTCAGTATCAGATAATTCTGTAAGAGGTGTGATTCATCTAGAAGGGAGGAAAAGGATCATTGAAGGGAAATCCCTTTTAATGCAACAGCAGTGCTTGAGGTCATGCTTGAGTTCAGCATTTCTGTCTTCCAGAAGCTCTTCCGTTGCTTCTTTTCCTGGTGGAGAAGTGATAAGAACTTGTCAGTGCAAAGGAAAGAGAAGGGGGAAAATCCCCTGAACATCTATCAGACAGAAAGATGGTGTTTATTACTGAATCAAGTAATGAGGGAAAAAAACCCCCAAAAAACCAAATCATGTCTGCCACTTAGATAGCAAGAGCTGAACTGGTTTTGTGATTTTTTCCATTATACTCATGTGAATACAGTAAAATAAACTAGATTCCCAAGAAGACTTTTACCAGGGTATTCTGGCAAGTGACTGTACTGGAAGTAGGGATTCTTATTTATTCCCCTAAGCCCTGGCTTCCTCTGCTCTTATTTTTTTTTGCTTATTTTTTCTTTGTGTGTGTGTGTGCATGCACTCATTTTCTTCTTCTTTTTAATATCTACAATAGAAGTGTCAGAAATAAAGGGCTGGAACTGCAGTGGGTTTAAAGAGGCTGAAAGTTCAAATCTTGCCTTAGACCCTTTTCTTAAGCTGAAGTTTAAATTGTAAGAGTGGTATTCTCCAATTAAGGCTGGTGAAACAGTGTGAAAAATGACCAATGGAGGCCAACGCTTGACTTTTTAATGAACAGATTTTATTAGCTATAAGGGGATTAAGTATGGCATTAACCACCCAGAAGACTGGCCTTCACTGTACTTGCCTCCTGTTCTGGAGGTAAGTTTCAGCACTGTTTTGTGTGAAATGCATGAAAAAGTCTTAGGTGGTGATGATAAAATCTTTGTAACTTGATTTTTACTCCTCTGATATCTGTAGATCCTGCAGCAAGCCTTGGGGCCCCTAAGAACTGCAGACATAGCTATGTATAGCTACATTTGAGATGGCAGCACAGCCCAGCATTACTGAGCCTCTTCAGTGCATAGTACAGAGAATTCCAACAAGGCCCCAGCAAGAAGCAAGAGGAAGACCAACATTATTTCTGCTTAGGAGAGCAAAGTGATTTCAGTGGATTTTTTTGCAGGCTCACACTGGAATTGTGGCTATACTGAGGCAAATTAGAACAGCAGTAGTCAGCCAAATCAAGGGCCCATTAACTTCACTGTCTTGTTTCTCACAGAGCTTGAGAAGGTGTCCAGGAAAGAGCATAGAAAGAGGCTGGATTGTTCTCAGTACTTTTCCATCCTGCACTTTGTTACAGTTTCTTGTGGGATTTGGTGCTATTCTGGTACCTCAGTTTCTCAGTTGTATGGTAAGTTTGTGAATGTTTCTTTCATCACACTTTTCTGTTATCATGCTTGTTTAACTTTGACTACAGACTCTTTAGAATAGAATCTTTTCTTGTGTTGTGTTGGCTGTACTTCTACACCTAGACACTGGTTATTTACCATCAGTGAGGACCCTGCTTCCACAGAGTTGCCATCCATGTGTAGCAGATTTTACTTAACTGTTAACTACTATTGCAGGAATGGTCTTTGATTTAGGTTGAAAGCATAAAGCACTGCATAGGTAACACTGCAGAGGGGTGGATTCTGCACAGGGATGTCTTCACTTTCCAAAACTGCCTTAATGCACAGAGCAGGCTGGGTTTAGGTAGGCTGGGTTTAGGTAGTGCAAGCCCAATCACTGTAACATTTAACTTAATCTTTAGGCTGGCATAACTGCTGTGCAGCTAAAATGTCAGTGCACACCACAGCAGGGGACTCTAAAGCAGAGTCTGGTTTTGGAGCTGTTTGCTTCAGCCAGCAGTTCAGCATCCATGAGTCAGCAACTGATTAACAAATAAATAGCTAAAGATAATACCTCATGTGAAATCAAGCAGGGACTGCTGCTGTTTTCGTTTCTGTATTCCTATCTGATGAGATGATCAGCTGTTCCAACTTTAGGAATGAAATAAGCATTTAGCACAAAGCTATATCCTCTGGGAGTGGATGGGAAGGGTCAAGGAATGCAGCTAGCAAATACTTGCTCACTTAATTAAAGCTCTTACTCCTCTCTCCTCTGTTCCTCGAACAACTTCAACATGTAATCCAGTCAGTAAAACTTTCTTAGATAGAACAACCTGCTTTTCAGCAGACTTGCCAGTCTTCCAGATCTTTAGCATTTGTATCCTTTCACAGTGAATTCTAGTTTCACTGGAAGTTCTTACTTTCTCCCAAAATATAAGCAGTTTGTACAATCTGAATGGAAGAAAATTAACTGCAAACTGTTCTCATTTATTTTTTATACGTCCAGTAATGTATTTTGTTACCTATGTTTCCATTTATTAAGACACCCTTACACACTTTAAAATCAGTAAAGCTATTTTGATTTGTGTTTAATATCCATGTGCTTGGTGCATACATGAATGACTGACTATATCATTCCTTGCTAAAATGGGAGAACTGCTGATACTGTTTTCTCTCAAGATGGAAATGTCTCTTCTCAGCAGTTCTTAGCAATGGAATTACATGGGGAGTGCTAAGTGAATAAAAAGTGATCATGTGAAGGTAATCTTTAGTCATGAATCACTGAGCATGAAGCTTGTCAATCTTTTCCCTCTGTAATTTTTGTAATTTCCCCAAATTATCTAAATGTGGAGAAATAGTCAAGAGATATCAGTTTCTACAGTACTTGGTGAATGCTTCTGGCCAGCTTTTTATATTCACAATTGTCTAGTCTGACAGACATTAACACAGTCTGTTGAGCCTCTTGGGATGTTTCTCTGTCAGCCTCATAACTACTGCCACATGGTCAACACATCTTTCAGGAACAGACTATTTTGATTTTGTTAAAGGGAAGGATTGTCTGAGGGGTCTGGTACCCACAGTGCTTCCTGTAAATCCTGTTTCAGAGTTACTAGTTTAGGTGTGAGAATTAATCTTGGTTGGCACACCCTCAACCAAACTGTTCAACTGGGGCTTTATCTCAAAAGCACTAAGCATTCAATAGGTTTCAGAATCTCGTGTGTTAAGAGGTTAACTGCATTCTGGGTCTGTTCAAAGCTCACAGCCTTCAGTGACAATGAGGAAGTGAATTAATTCCTGAGCTTTCAAAAGCAGGGGAAAGACATTTCCTTTGTGTAGAGCAAATTCTGTGTGTGGGGAATAACATTAGAGGCTTTATGAGTGGTCAGAAATTCAAGTTAGCTTTCCAAATGTAGAGAAAATCTATTTGCCCTGTATCAACAGAGCCAGAATTTCCCCAAGAAAAATACCTCCAAAGAAGGATATTTATTTATGCATGGGAATTTACCAGCATATGCTGAACTAAATAACAGAGCCCATAGATTTTTTCCTAAAAGCTAACAGTCATCTCCCATCTGGGAAATTGTGAGTTTGCTTTGTAAACATGGGTTTAGTCAATGTCCATGACGTGACTCTGATCATGTGTTTTAGCTCAAAAAGTATATTGTTTTCTTCTGATTTCAGAGCGAAGGGACTCCCCATTTTTGCAATGACAGCACTTGTTAGTAAGACTAACATAATCATTGATTCCTGACTTCACAGAGAGGATTTTTTAAGATTTCTGCTATATATATGAGGGAGTCTTCATGTCATATGCTCCCACTTTTGTTATTTTTAATTCTTCAGAGGGAAAATTTGTAGCTGCTTGCTACAAATTCCAATTTACTCATTCAGGTGGAGAGAAGTGGTCCCAGGCAGATTTGGGAATCATACAGGAAAAGGTAGTGTATCATGTATAGGAGATTCTTTAGAAATATAAGCATCTGTGTTTTATGTGGAGCACCCCAAGTAATTGTTTCCATCCACGTTTACAGAGCATTAAAACAAAGGACTGCTTAATCTGGGTCACTTGGACCATGTAAATGCATCTCTCTATGTAGACCTTCTTAATGCCCTTTTGATGGGGCAGAGGTGGAGTCCAGACTGTACAGGACAGGCAACTTCTGAGAGGCCAAAGGTTTAAGTTTTTTTGGTATGTCTGTAATAGTTCATTGTCCAAAAGCATTTCTTGTGCTTTCTAACTGGACTGATGAATTTGCCTTACTCTTAAGAGAAAGCATTTATGTATTTGGTAGACCAGTTTTACAGAAATTTGCTTTTTCTATTGCAAAACCACTTTTTTTTTATTTTAATGAGAGAGTTGCTGAAGCACTGATCAGCTCCTCACCATTGTCATCAAAATAATTTGCCTTTCAAGTTCTTTCCATATAGAAGAATAAATGTTGAAAAAAAAAACCAACCAGATGCTTTTGCATGATATCTAAAGATAGAGTGAAATGAATACTGCACTGTGGACAAGACAAAGACTGAAAGTTCATTGCCAAAAATTTAAATGTGGTATGTACTGCTTTATCCTAGCTGAGTCATGCCTGGTCTGTGGAGCAGGAGTCAAACAATTTAAGAAGATCAGCACACATCTCGTGCTGATCTCCTCAGCCTCCTCTTTCTGCTGTTTTGCAATTTTTTTCCCCTTTTATGGTTATGCACTTTGTCCAAACTAGTTCATTTTAAAAACAGATGAAAGGGAAACAGTAACTTTAAGGCGGATTCTCAAATAACTTGTCATGAAGTTTCATGAGAACATGTGGCAGAAAAACAAGGAGCCCATAGTCAGTAACTATTCCATGGGATTTATTACCACAGTAAAGGCCTGCTCTGGCCTGAGGTGTTTCAATGAGATCAATACATCTGCCTGCAGAGGTTTTCCCTGGCAGTTGAGCAGGTTTGTGGTATCCTGTCATTTCCAGGACTAAATAAAGTAATTTAGATATACATTTTGGACCAGCTATGATATTCTCCAAAAAAAAAAAAATCTGTATTTTAGGGTTGGTTTGTGAGAGAGAATGAGCATTGAAGGGTGCCCAGGGTCACATCATGGGCTGAGAAAAGCACAACAGTATATGCTGGGTATGTGTGTAAACAGCAATTATTCTATTAAGTAATGCATGGGCTGTATGATTCAGTAAGGATATACATATATGCACATATGTGTCACAGATGGTAGAGAAATGGAACAGAGAAGGCTTAATCATAAGGTGATAAAGGCACAGCAGGCAAGCAACAGGAACAAAGACTGTGGCACAATATTTTCAGAGGGAATGGCTCTCACAGTCTCCCCATGAATTCTTTGGCACTCTCAGTAGTAGCTTTTCAGCTCTTCCCTGTGAATCCTTAGATCCTTTGTGTCTTTCTATTCTTATGAGTGCAGTATCAGGATACTGCACAGCAAATCTGCAGGCTGTACCTATGGGTGCTCCCATCCCTGCTGCCCAGGTCTGCCTGCATTGAGCACCCCATAGCTCCTGACTCGTGGGGTAGTCAGGGCAGTGTAAGACCAAGTCTGTCTGCCCTGATAGCATCATTTCTGTTCATCTCACTGCCTGAGCAGGCAAGTTTCTCTTTTAGCGTATCCAGTGGTTCTAACAGTATTATGATCAGTTATCACCATGATTCATAAACTGCATTCTGAGAGGGGCTTAATCTGAGTCACTTCAGTGTGATGGAAAATCAAATTGAGTGATAAGTGTCAGGCTTTTCTAGTGATCCTTCAAGACCATCAGTCCTAAGGACACCACCTCAGTATCCTCAGTATCTTAGTGGCTCCCTAGGTATGCTCTGACACTGTCACTCTCATCATGCCCCTGCAAGTACACTCAGCCTGGATGCATCTGCTTTATGAAAGTTCTCCACCTGAAATAACAGTCATTAGTTGTCATTAGGCCAGACCTAAGCATGCATCATTCCAGCAGTCCCTGTGCTTCTATCACTGTTTACTCCTCTGGCTGCAGGTCCATTACTCTGGCTGTGGGAGCAGGTATCTGTATGATCTGTCTGTGTTCTCTTCCTATGGTACATTGAATCCCTAGAGGTCTAGGGATGAACTGATCTCTGCACACTCTGCCTTTTTGGTAGATCCTTGTGGAGATTGCAGAAGGAAGATGGATTCTGCCCCCCTTGGCTGCTCTGCTTGGCATGTGTGCTATAACTGGGCATTAATGAAAACAGGGTTATCTCCAACCTCATGTTGTGCAGAGATCAGTTCCTTTACAGATAGGACAGATGGCACCATAGTGGGAGTAGTTTACAACAGGACAAAGTAGAGTTTGCTGTAACTTCAAAGTTCAAAATGTGAGTCTTCAAACTCTGGAGAAACTTCCTGGTACCAGAGCCATCCCAGGCAGAGAGGGGTGGCTCCTTCCCAGGAAGTCCTGCACGATTCTGATGAAGCTCTGAAGTAATTAGTCTACTTCCACTGAACTGTGCATAAACCCCTCACAATGCTGTTGTAGTGCACAGCTAATTTAACATTGGATTGCTTATCAAAGCTAAATCTCCTAGCTGAACATTCAGCTCTGCATGAGCATTTTTGCAGGTTAGAGGCACCTACACACTCTTACCCATTTCTTGCCTTATTTCAATACTCAATATATCTGCTTGATGTTAAGCCAGCACTGTTATCATGAAGAGAAAGTTGATAGGTTTCTCAAGAATGAAATTGGAACACGTGTTTTCGTCTGATGTCCTAATTATAACCACAATCAGGCAAAACCAGTTTACTGAAGTGTTCAGCATTGCTGGTGTTAAAACCCAGTTTCCTGGGTTTTTTCCATGTTTGTCAAACCCTTTTTTTAAAAATAAAAGTATCTTAGATTGGTCTCCACAGTGAATTTGGTGACAGGTGAAAAAGAGGGAAACCCTGATTTAAGATAGGTAATTCTTTCATCGGGACAAGGCTAAGAAAAAAATACATAATTTTGTCTTTTTAAAAGATGCCATTAACTTTTTATTTAAATTGATCTGATGATCCAGTCTTAGGAATAGAAACCTGATTTCTTGCAATAAAAAGACTAATTCATCGGGGACGTGCCATTTGCCACTCAAAGAAATGTCAGCCCAAATCTACTGCTATTTGTACTTGTGGATGGAGACTTTTTGCCTGTCATCCAAGAAATATGCTCTGGTTGACCTGTAACTGTCAAGAGTCTGATCAAAGACTTGCACCTGGCTTCAGGGTGAAGGCAAGCAGAAATACCAATTCCCATTGCTGTCCAGTGGCTCGAGAGAGGTGACATGTAGCCAATGTTGCTGTTCTGCCTCTGCCATGGAAAGCAAAGTGCAGACAGGGGCAAGCCTACCTTCCCTTTACCCTTCTTGGTGATGTAAGGAAACCTGCAAGCTATGCTGTAACACAGAGAATGCAGAAGGAGTCTTTCAGTCTCTCTTTTTCAAAGCATGGCACTTAATTTTTTTTAAAATTTTTTAGGTAGGAGGGAAAGCGCCAAGGAATTAGGTTTCATCATAAACTAACCATGAGAAATCTTACTGAGGCTATTCCAGTTAAGAGTTAAACATTTCTGAATAGGGTTCGTGACTCAACATGCAAGGTTGGGAGCACCATACCCTAGACTCTATTATCTGGTGATATTAAATGTAGAAAAAGAGTCTGTGTCTCCTCACATCCCAAAATACTAACCAAAGGCTCCTTAGTTAAAAGGTAGGAGGCTATACCACTGTCTCCTTGTTCTTTACTTTTTGCCCTTTGTTTTTTATGTTTCCAATGCTGCAAGTGAAAATGAAAAGTTTTCTAATGAGTAAAAGTACAGCTGATTATAATTTTTTCAGGGTAATAAAAGGAACAGAAAAATCTGCATTTTCCCACAGATCTTTTACTAATTTTTTTGTTCTTACACTAAACCAAACCAGTTTAATCCAGAGATGGAGTAAATTGCCATACTCTAACTGAGGGCTGCCCACAGTGTGATGTAATATGTTCTATCCCCTTACAGATCCAACATTGCCCAACATATGCAACTGTTCAGGATGACCCAGAGGTTTGCTCCAGCCCAGCCATATAGGGGCAAGGCTGCACATCCTACAATTACAGCTCCTCATTAGTCCAAATCGAGTTGGGAGACAATAATGATATAGACTTTGCAAATGAAAAGGTGGAATTTGTCCCTATTTCATACTTTTAGTGCCCCTTGTCTTGCTGGTCAGCATTGTAGAAGAGGGAAATATCTGTGACTTGGAAAGAGCCTGGTGGTACTTGAGTAGCAGTTGTGACTGGGTGATGATTGCTGGCAACTAAAGTTGGAGAACACAGCTTCAAAGCTGGGGAGACTGTAGAAGTGGAACAGATTCTGTGGGAGATGGGAGAAGCTGCATACAGGAAGCGATTCAGTTGATAAATTAATTCATCAACACTACTGGAGTAGAAACAAACTGGGATTGGGAAAATAAGTGATGGGAAAAATATTTTAGCTCCTCCTAGGAGCTAAAATATGGGGTAAGAAAAGGAAACAACTGGAGAAAAAAAGATCAAGTAAAGGAAGAACTGAGTGGATGGGGATAGGAGTAGTTTAGGGAAAAGGCTAGGAAGAGGAGTCAGAAAACAGAAAATGGGACAGTGAAGACTATCAACAAAATGTCCAATATTATGAATTTTGAAGTGATGAAGACTTAGTCAAAACGGCTAGAAGAAGACTGGATCTTGGTAAAGCAAGGAAACAAGAGCTTGGTGGCAAAGCTTGAGGAATGGAGACGGAAAGTAGAAGACAACAAAGTTAGAGGGATAGGAAGAAACAAGTGCAACCTGAACAAGGAGGTATGAGGAATGGAAAGGGGAAAACATGAAGCAGTGGGCATAGACATCATGTGCCCCACTGCACAGGCTGTGCTTGAGGATGGTTTGGTATTCCAGCTCACTGAGTTTTGCCATTTCTACACCAGGGATAGAATGTGACCATCACCTTTGTCCCACACTTACTATTGCTCTCCCTGAGAGAAAGAACACTAAAGTCGCTAAGTGTGATACAGAGGAATGCCTGATCCATCACATAATACATTTGTCCTGGGGGAATCAGGGATATGTGGCAGAGAAAAAAGTACATCCCCCACATCTCCAGGACTTCCAGGTTGCTTGCTGTCTTGTTCTGAAGCTGCAGGCTGAAGAGGGATTGCACCAAGAGCAAGCACGGCATGTGGTGAGGACGGTCACATGCTGCCCTGGGAAACTGTGCTTATCCTCCTCTTTGCCACAAAATTTCTGTGTGGTGCTGGGCAAATTTTTGAAACCTACCTTGTCAGAGGTGATGACTGACTGGGTGCTCCTTGTATTACGCATGTGTGGGTGGAGATTTTGTATCTGACGTGAAGGAGTGCTGAGTTCTCACAGCAGAAGCTGAGGTAATGCATTCTGGGCTTTGGAGACAGAAAGTAGAGTACTAAACAAACTGAGAAATCAAGTCCTAGGGAGTACAAAAAAGTAATGGAAACTTTTGACCTTAATCACTTTGTGCTTCAGTTCCCTATGTGTAAAATGTGGATTGTACCACCCCCTCATGCTGCAGGGCTTACTAACAAAGATTAGCTCACTTTCAAAGATACTCAGATGCTTTGGTGATGAGGCAAGAGCAAGAGTCCCTGAGTAATTTTATTTTCAGAGCCACATATGAGGAGTAGGTAAAGTGTGAGGCTAAGCACTAAACAAAGAGTAGGACATGAGAGCCCAAAGGCTGCTCACCAGATAACTAGACTTGCTGCTGTGCATGCAAAGAGATGGCAGTGGGGTGGGAAAGAACTCTTTCCTAAGGGAACATAAATTTTACAATTTTCTATCCTGAGTGTTTGGTTTGTAAGTGCCCAATAAACATTTTTGTGTGCAGTGTAAACATGTGTTGGCAAGATGTTTGGTGAAGTAGACATTTCTCTCTGCCTATAATGTGTGATGAGTGAGGCTTTCCTTGTCATAGAGTAGTACATTGTGTTGGTGAATAATTTTTATATTAATTTGATGATCCTAATTAATAGATTTGCATTCATAGTAGTGGGTTCTTAGAAAAGCAAGCAAGTATCATTACTATCTTACAGAAGTATTCTATCAAAATTTGAAATGTGAAATTTGAGAGTTGGGAACAAACACTGGATCCCTGGATCTTGCTCTTTTCCCTAAAGATGAAAGAAGGCATGCATTTTTGTTCCAATCACATTGAGTTAAAAATACTGCATAATTAAACAGGACTGCAGTTTACCTTGGAATCCAGTGGTTGTTTCACCATTTACTATAACTAGGGTCAGGTCTGGGATAAATAATTATTTAGGAACACTGAGCATGGCAGAGGAAAAATCCAGGTCTGATATTGAAGGAAATCTAAACAAATCTTGATTTTACAAAGAGATGGATGGGTCTAATTATATGGAATCAAAACAGCTTTTGGTATCAACAGTTGATATCCAGGGACATGGATGAGGAGTCTGGCTTTGGGACTAAAGGCAGTTTCCTAGAGCTGACATTTACCTGTACCTTAATGAGGAAAGGGGCACTCCTTTTGATTGCACCAAGAGTGTGTGGAATCCCCTCTGATAAATGATAATGAAACTGTCACTGATAGCTTTAAATTCACACATTTGGTGGTTTGTTTTTTTTAAATTTCTGTGAGTCACAGGAATCTGTGAGGCCAGTTGGGAGCAGGGGAAGAAAAAAGAAACCCTCTACAATGTAGGTCACTAATTCTCAAAAAAGTTAGCAGAGAAAAAATAAAAGCCCCTAATCAGTATGAGTCCTTGCACTAGTCATTATTTTGGGTACAGATACATTTAATTTCTGAGCAGAAAAGAGCTCACACCTTTGTTTTCTTCTCCACTGTGATTGATTCCAAATGTCATTACAGTCTGTATTTTCAGAGAATTGAGTCTGACACCATGTAGAACATTTATTAATATTTAGTAATATCTTAAAGCTAAATATACATAATTTATTGGTGTTTGTCTTCACTAGAGGCTTCTCTTAGTCTCAGACTTGAGTTTTCTCTTTTACATACTCATTCATAGCAGAAAGAACAATGTCTTTTCTCCCCCTTTTAAAAACTTCTTGTAATATTTAACAGTATGGCTTAAAACTAAGGCCACAGTTTTCTTTAATTTCACTGTGGAAGTAATGAATAAAAGGTAAACTAAGGGACTGTGCTGTTTCTTACCTTGTCTTCTGCTCTACCTACAGCTGAAATTGTGAGCCTGACATCAGCAACTGGAAAATGTTTAATATGAGTTATTCTGTGAGTAGAAAATGCTATAGGCCTTGACCTGTAATTTTTCTTAACTATAATCTCCTTTCCTATCTCATGTATCTCCTTTAGGCAACTGATTCTCTGCTGCATTTGCTGTTTTGGCATATTAGCCCAGGCAAAATAGACCTGTGTGCGTAGACATTGAATAGGAAGTCTCCTTATCAACATCCACAGCCTCTCAAACAAAAGCAGAGTGAAGCATCATCCTGTTAACCCACTCGGAAAAAGGAGGAGACATATCTCTTCCCTGTAGGGACTGTATCCAGAGAGCACTTATGGGTCATAAAGGTGCACTCACATGAAAACTAAAAATGGCCAAATTGGGTAATAAACTTCCTTGTACGGTTATATTTTAACTGAATGAGACATACACAAAAATAGCACAAGCCTCCTTTGGAAAGTATATTAAAAATCCTTTTTAATATAAGGTAACAAGCAATTATTTTTTGAATGGGTACCTTTGCCACTCAGATCTTCAAATATTATTGTTTACTTTGGGGTGTCTTTTTTTTATGTACTGGACATCCAAAGGAAAATCAAAGAAGGACTGTAGAAGGATATTCTTGGTTTAAGTACTGCTCTGAAAGACATCAAACAAAGGCAAATGAGGTGATCAGTCACTTTTGAATGGTTTGCAGCACCATGGAGTGAACTTCTGTGTGAACATTGGCCTGCATTACTCCTGGGTTGCTGAAACTCTGATTTCTGTGTTTTTCAAACACAGGTGCTTAAAAGTGCTGCAAGCCTTTAGCATTTCCCTGCCTAGCAGTGATGACAGATGGTTTTATCTTGTTGCCTCTGGTCAGTAGTGTGGCAAGGCTTCCATGGCTGGAGAGAGAACATGCATAGTCCTCCTGCTGCTCTTTTATCAGTAGGGGAGAGTGCTGCTGTTACATGCTGCAGTTACATGCTTGGAAAATTGCGCAGGAAATCAGGTTGGTGATGTTGCATCACGGTAATGCATGTTAGGTTGCAAAGTTGTTTTCATCATGGCTTTAAGCAACAGTGTTTTTCTCCTAGTAGGTGCAGGTTTAGAGAATTAAAAGAGATAAGTGCAACATACTGATCTAGGAAAGAAGGTCAAACTTCTTTCATCCTTTCCTATTGTCTTCCTTTTTTTTTTCCCACAGCATTTATGACTTTCTCTTCAAATAATAGTCCTGCTGCTGCAGACCTTTAATCTCTCTTAACCTCACAGATTCTTTTAATACCTGTCAGTGGCCACAACAGACCAACTGTTGCCTAGAGACAGCTATTGGCATCCAACTCATTTTAGTTGCCTTAGCTACATGATCTGTGTCACCCCAAAGGGGATTTATGTGGTTCACTTGCTGATGTAGCTGCGTCAAGAAATGGCAGATTGGTACACTGGGTATCTGTCTTGTGCTGTCTGTGCAGTGGAAAGGCCCACTCTTGCTTCTCTGGTCTGGAGCAAAACTGTGTGCTAAAGATATAGGCATGTGGGAACGGAGAACCTCTGTGAAAATGAAAAACCACTAAATTCTTAGAAATGGATGGCCTGTGCAAGTGGTGAATGGAATGGTCAACCATCTCAGCCCACTTTGTGTACCACATGTAGGAGGATGTGTCCACGCCGGAGAACATTTATATAGGTATAGGCTATTTTAATATTGCTTGACTGCTTTCTTCTAAGCAATATCTTTCTCTCTCTCTCTCTCTCTCTCTCTTTTTTTTTCTTTTTTTTTCTTTTTTTTTTTTTTTACAGAGGGGAATGCCAGACTTGACTAACAAAGACAAGAGCAGACTAAAAGTTTCCTTAACAGGAAGCCGCTTAGCAAGTGGGGAGGAAAAGCCTTTAAAAATGTTCAAACTTTCTTATACAAATTTCAGTTACACACAGGTTTTGGGAGAACTTATTCAATGGTGAATTGAACAGCCTCTCAGTAATTATAAATGCCCGGTACACAAAACTGTGTGCAGCATAGCACTGAAATCTGAAGGTGAGGGTGCTTTCAAGGGTCCCAACAATGAGGGTAATATCTTTTCTAAGCATTAAAAGAGCTTTAAAGCAAAATAAGAGCATTTAAAGGCAAAGTAATGCAGTTCCTCTAGAAGAACATGGCAGTTTCTCAAATGAAGGCATTCATTATGGTTGTAGTCAGATAGTTTTAAATGACTGAAACACCTACACATACGATTGCCATTATTAGAAAATGTCCCAGAGCCTTCTTAGAGATCAAGGATGCTTTCTAGCTGCTCTTCTCTTATCCATCAATGAGATAATTTTTATCTCCAGACTGTTCTGCCTTGGACCTGGGAGCTGTATGCATACTTTCTTTGTGGTGATGCTAATCATATGACACAAAGATATGCAGATGAGCAGTAACTGAAGCTTTGTTCAGTAGCAAGATACCATCAGAGGGTAAAGCAGAAAGAATGGTGAGAGATTGTTAACAGGTTGTCTTCTCTCACCAGTCCTCGGTAAAAATGAGGCTTATGGATGTGAAACAGTTCTGCAGAACTAAAGAGCCACTGCAGCTGCCATAATGGCCTTCCTAGAAAAGCAATGTTGGTACCAAGATCTCTTCCCTAGACCTCTGTCTATCTCTTGCAGACAACCACAGAAAATCTTCCTGTATGTTTCCATTCTGTGGGACAGCCTGCAGAGGGCAAGGGCTTTGGTGTGTGTGAGATGTTACCTTATAACTGCACTGTCTGACACACCCCAGAACTGAAGTTCATTGTGAACGGCTGTCAGAGACCAACCTGAGGCTCTGCTTTTATCCAAGCCAGTATCTAATGCTCCTGTGGAATGGATACCACAGCTGAGTGTCAGGAGGTATGTGTCCTCCCTTCACCTCCCACCCTCCTACTGTCAGGAAAGCCGGCAGTCGCTTGTACAACCAGAGGATGCCTTTTTCATTTGAGTGAGCTACCTGTGGCTGAGGTATCTGCCAGCTCAAAGCAGGCACAAAGCCTCAGGAGAGTGTTGCTTCATGAGCTAAAGCTTCAGGGTGAGGAGTGTAGTCTATAATTTTTGCTCTGAGACCAGTTTCCTCAGCTCAGCCACTTTACAGATCAAAGCCACAGTGTTTAATCATGGTGATATAGCCATTCATCTTCACAAGGACTGTTTGCCTACTCACCAGCTCTTGGTGAGCAAGACCTGGACTATATTCTTGCTTCTGCTATGTTATCCCTCTGTCTCTGTTTCCTCATCCATCAAGTGTGGATAAGGATGCTACTCTCCTTTATGAAGTCTGTTGCTGTGTGGATGAAAGCAGTGCACAAGAGAGAAAATTGTGAGAGGGCACAACTCAGTGCTGGCTGCTGCAGCTTGGAGTGTGCTGCTGTGCAGAGTGACAGCGGTAATCCTTGTCAGACAAGGGGAGAGGTGGTCTCTTTGCTCACTTTGCTCATCTTCTTAAGAAGCAACCGCTTTTATCCACGTGGCTGACATCTGAGAGAAATTACCATTCTCTAGGGAACTGTTGGTACATTGGAGAATTTTGTTCCCTAACAGAGAAGCACAGCACTTTTTACCTAGAAATAACCCTGGGCAAATCAGCTGCCTCTAGCTGTCCACAGCCTTAGGTTATCACACAGCTACACATGCCATACACCAGTAGATAAAGTACATTGGGCCCTTCTGAAGAGTGGGAGATGGTTAAGGGAATTCCTGGTACTACAGATGGCAGCAGTGGAAGGAATTACTCAGGAGGCAGCAGGTTGTTTTTTTTTTTTCTGACTCAATGCTGATCCTTTACCTCTGCCTGTTGTTAGACAAACTGTGTTGTGCATAGTTACTCTCTTTGTTATGGTGTTTAAAGCTGATGTTTTGACACTTTTTAGCACCAGCAGAGGCTACAGCGCTTTTTGCAGTATCAGGTTGAGATGAGTTTTTTATGGGTCATGACAGACAAGGTAAGCAGTTTGGGCATTCAGAGGTGATCTGTCCTACCCCTGCCCTGAGACCAGGCCTCAAAGACCTCAGCTGATTGTGACAGATACCCTTATTACCTGTTCATAAACACCTACAGTGAAAAGGCTTTCACACTTGCTGTTGGCAATCTGGTCCAGCATCTCCTTAGTTTTACTGACTGGGGGTGACTCCTCATGTTTACCTTGCAGCTCCCTAACTCATGCACTCTGCGGTTGGAGCCAGGCAGTATAAACATCATTTGGCATCAAGCACTTCCACTTTGCAGAAAGTAAGCAAATTATTCTTTATCCTATTAAAGAAATGTGCAAGCATCTAATTTTGGAATTTGCTTTCCGTCTTTATATTGAATAGCCTAGGAGAATCCACCACTGCAGGCTGGATGTCTCAGGTGCCTCTGTGCCCCGACCTGCAGATAGGACAGTGGCAGCACCAAGCCTTAAAGCCCATGTGAATGGCACATTCTATGACTGCTGCTGGGACCAGTCCTGGCAGGGGCCAGTTCAATCAGCAAGGCCTGACTCCACTTCACTCTGGCATTTCACAAGTCTGCAGCAGAGCTGGAGGCCATCGTGATGGAGGTGGGTTAGAGCATAAGTGGGCAACTGAGTCACTCTGTGGTGGCAGGAGACCAGTACTCACATTTGGCAAGCTTGTTCTCACCACCCATCCCCAAGCATTTTCTCACCGTGTCCTGGGTATATTTCTCTTTTTGGTTGTGTGAGGAACAAGTGGTTCCTGATGGACATCAGTGGTTTCACCTGTGCTGGGCAGTGGCATTCAGCAAGTGCCCCACAGCACATGAGCTGGGTGATCCCGGTGGGGTGCTGGCACCAGGTGGGGTTTGGGGCACAGCCAGGGCAGCACAGTGAGACAATTCCTGCCATGGTAACACCATAAAAGTTGTTAAGGACTTCCTGCAGAAACAAGCACAAATGAGGTCAGTATCTCTTTTGAAAGCCTTCAAGGAACTTCAGATCAGGTCCTATGCCCTCTCCAGTCCTACAGACTTATCTTTTAACTTCACTGTTACTACCCAGATAATTAAGCAAAAAGCTGGATCCTGAATAAATCAGAACAGCTTCGCTGAAGTCAACAGCACAGCTATGTTATTTTAGCACCAGCTTGTGGTACAAACCTCAAATTAAAAATTAATTTATTATCCGCCTGGATATAAATTCATGGTGCAGTTCCTCATTTTCTCATATTGTCCCATCCTGCTAAAAATGCCAGCAGACAAGTTTGTCTTGTTTCAGCATGGATGTGTCTGCAGTTTTTGCTGCTGTGGGTCATAATCAGCAGGCACTGCCTAAATAGCAATTCCCTTAGAAATTTTCTTTTTCAGGGGTGGTCACTTTACTTTCTCCTTACCCAGCAAATTTATGTCATCAAGTATCAATTTCAAACATGTGCATCTATCATAAGTCCACTTGTATATTGATTCATTCCTGTGCCTCTGTGTAATTTAGCAAGAATTTTGTTAGCCAATCTCTTGTAATTGCGTAATTGCAGAAAAAATACAAAAGAATACCACTTGCATCATTTATAGTGCACATTTACCAATATTCCTTGATGCATCTATTTCTTGTGTACTAAGTATGTGGCAATTTCACACTAACTGACTGCTGCTTTACTGAAAGTGACTTTTAGCTATATGAACCAAGGAAAACCACCATTATTTTTCATTTCCCAATAACCAATTTAGTTCAAAACTGATATTTTGTAATAGCTGAAATGAAGATATTTTCTACTAGACTCTCCTAATGTCTTTTTACCATAAGATGGGCAACACTGGACAGATGGAAGCAGTTCATTTCCGCTCAGAAAGGTCATCAACCCTATTGCAAAAGTGGTCAGTTCCAGCTGGACACATAATGACTAATTTTTAGTGAAAGTATTTTTCAAGTTTGTTGCTCATATTTACTCTACACTGACTTTCAACATTTTCAACTGTTTTGACAAGAGCTCTAGAATTTCTGAATTGCAGCTGTTTTCTGCTCAGCTCTGATTCTAATAGTTGCCTAAAAGCATTTTACTTTTAAGGGCATGCAGTCCTGCAGATAGAAATGTCAACTCTAAAGAAGAAAGCCATTTTTCCTCTTTTTTTGGTTAACCCATTTTTGACCTGGCAAACATAGGTGTGATTTAGGTGATCTCCAGCTACAGTGGAGGACTTGTTGATCTTGCTGCAGCTGGGGCCAGGGGCTGATCTGATGAAGGTTGTTTTTACAGGCGTGTGACTCTGCTGACGTCCTTTGGCTTCCTGTTCAGTGAGGCTGTGCTTGACATCCTCGGATTTAGGCACAATGAGAAGTTTCTTAGACTTCACCCTCCAGTCCTCCTTTTGTTTCATCAGCCCTTCCCTGCCTGTGAATAATGGCAGTGATCACATCAGGTGGTGGCTGTGGGGAGGGAAGGTCCCCTCTGCTGCAGCGCTTTGGGTGGGGTGGGTGTCTGTGGGAAGGAGAGGGAGCAGTTTCAGGTGGTTTCTGGTAGCATGTGAGACATGCAGTGCGTGGTGATTCACCCCCTCAACACCATTAAACCTTCAGATTATGAGTGGGCTGAATCCTGTAAGGTCGTAGGCACATTACAAAAATAAATACAGACCTCTGAGGTAGATAGGTCACTGGTGAGGGGGCAGTATCGTGGATAAATCAGATCATTCCTCTTTCTTGTAAACACTGAGAGCAAAATCAACTGTTCCTACTGCCAGGCTCTAAGGCTTTGCCTCCCCTCAGCATTGCTGGCACTGGTGCTATAGTGCGTGTCTTTGACACTAAGGAAAGGTCCTGCTCACACAGAACTTGAGGGTGTTTGAAGGTGCTAAGTGCTGTTTTCTGGGGCCAGACCACAACAATAACAAATGGGCTAGTGAGGAACTTCTCTGAGAATTACTGAGTCCAGAATTAAAGGTCATGCATGCTCACACTTTTGTTTTGACTTATTAGTTAGGGAGGGAAGTAGATGGAGGGGAGAGATTACCCCCCTCCACTCAGGGCTCATAAGAGCACATCTAGAATACTTTGTCCTGTTTGACATTCTCTCCCTCAAATACAGGGAAGTTGGAGCATGTTCAGCAAGATGTTAAGGGCTGGAGCACTTGCCCTGTGAGGAGAGGCTGAAGGATTCAGTCTAGTCCAGCCTGACGCAGAGAAGTCTTTAGAAGGACCTGAGCAGCCCCCCAGCACAGTACAAAGCGATCAGCAAGAAGACTTTGCCACAGAATCATCACAGAATTACACATTGGGAGGACAAGCAACAAGGGACTGAAGTTGAAACAAGAGGCTCAGTCTGGACATAAGGATATACTTCCCCAAGGGCAGAGTCAAGCATGGGACCAGATCACCCAGTGAGATTCTGGGTGATCTTAGAGTTTTTCAAGACTGGTTAGACACAGTCCCAGGAGACCTGGTCTGGGCTTACATCTGTGTCTGCTTTGAACAAGAAGCTGGAGTAGAGACTTGACATCTCTTCCAGCCTGATACTGTGTGATCCTGTGTTTAGGTATCCCATACTCCGTGGGTCATGAAAAGCTTTAGGTGAAGTTTTTGGGTGAAGGGTTGGAAAGGTAAAAAGAGTGCATTTCAATCCCTTTCTCCAACTTTGACCAATTGAATTCACTCCAGCAGCAGTGATACTTCCTCTGCTTTCTCTAACCATGATCAGGCAGTGACTTGTGTAAATGTCCTGGCAGCTCAGAGGACAAGGGTGCAGGGCAGAGGGGATAGAGCACCCACTGCCCAAGGAGAGCAGGGTATTGCTAAAGCAGGGCTTAATCAAGTGGGATTGGCTGAGCTTTTGGGGATGCTTTGAAGGCTCAGAGATAGGAACAGGAATCCAGCTTTGCCCAGCAAGATATACCCAGTGGGCTACCTTGGCAAGTAAGCTGTTGATAGAGATACAATGCACGTAACATTGGCCAATTTTGACAGTTTTAGTCTCCACAGATTACAAAATCAATATCACACCACAGCATTAAAACAATTTCCCCAGAATTCAAAATCTCCTCAGAATGCAAAATCAATATCATTAAAATAATTGCAATTATTTGCAGTATTTCACTTTCCAAACTAAAATTAGCTGTGTGCAAGTTCATCACCAAAACTAGAGCACCCAGGTTGCCCGTGGGGCAGTCACTGTGCTCAACAGTGCCACTGTATCATACTTTTTCCTTCCTTCCTTGCAGATCAGAAACTTGGTGTGGGTCTCTTCCCTCCCTGTGGATACAAGTGTTGAGAAGCCAGCAGCAGTCAAGAGAAGTCACCGTGTTTGTGTGTTGGTGGTTTTTTTTTCATGAATGCAGGAATTACCACAATTGAATGAATAATTCATTCATGAAAATGGCGCTTGAAAAAGAAAAGTACTCTTCTATTATTCTTGGAAATTGTTAACCCAGTTGTTTTTTTTTTGCCTTTGCTGTGGTGGGAGCTGGCAGCGGCTGTCACTGAGAGCCAGTGAAAGTGAGTGAGTGGGGGGGAGGAAAGATGCAGGCCCTGCCCCGCTGTCACTGATGGCTTTTGTGGGTGTTCTCAGAAAGTCCTGCTTGGCGTCCCGGGTGAGTCACCGGCAGCTGACTGAGGCAGGCAGGAGGCCAACAGCCCCTGCACAACTGGAAAGTACAGAGCCATCCCAGTGTGTGCTAGAAAAAGGAGAAGATGATATGCAGCAATGTGTCTGTCTGCCTGTCTGGTCTGTCTGTCACAAAGCTAGAAAAAACAGTGACTCTGTAGGATTTATTTGATCTTGGTGCTGTGAAGTCACCTTTGTTCTTGCAAGAAGGACTGTTGGATGGTCACATAGAGAGGTGAGGAGCTACTGAAGGCTGTATTCAGGCTTCCTGGCAATCAAAACTTTCTAAGACATATATGGTCTTTCATAGATATGGTATAGTATCCCTTTAGGGCCAGGGTCAAGTTTGCTCAGTCAAAACAACCTTCTCCCTTATGAAGCTCCTCTTGCTGCTTTCTGACAGGCGAGTGATGGATACCTAAAGGGATAATGCACATAAAGGGGTAGAGGTGTAAAATACAGCCCAAGTCTCACCTTCTTCACATGGGGCTCTGAAGAGCACATTTGGATAGCTCATTCTGTGTGTTCACCCTGGAGCTCATGAAGCTTTTTTCCTACAGAGCTCTGCCTTCAGCTTTTGACAGGCAATCTCTGACTGAAGGTCTTCTTGTGATGGGCCTCTTTACAAGATATCCCTTCTCCATGGACGTCCACAAGGGAGGTTCTCCTCCCTGCAATCCTTGCACCACTCACCCAGTCAAACTTTTCTTGTAAAACTGGAATAATTTAGTTTTCTTCAAAACTTCTATCTATCTTTGAGACTTTGGCTAACAGGCTCAGGGCAGCCTGGCAGGGTATTTCTGAGTGAGAGGACAGGCAGGAAGGGCAGGAGTGTCAGGAACAAAACCAGACACATTCTGACTCCTGTCACTTTGAAAAATAATCAGGATGAATGGCTGCAGATGGTGACCCCAGGTGGGATCTTGTTGCTGCCTGGACAGAGCTGAAATTCACAGTCCACCAGCTGCACGTGCCTGTGGCTTACACCAGCAGGCCTTACCTGAACAGCCTGGACATCCCAGAAATGTGTCTGACACTGGTTCCCTCATCAGGCATGATCCCAACCCACCCGCCTACATCCTGACCCCTTTCCTGGGGAGTTTCCCAGTGCTGAATCCTTGCCAGTTCCTTCCTGGCCCTGGATGCCTGTGGCTCATTAACCATTAAGGGTCACTGGTACTTGTCCCTGCAGTCCAGTTGCAACTGCAGCCCAGCCAAGCCATGGTATTTCAGAGGGCACCCTCCCCCCAGCTCCCACTGACACCTACATTATTCATCAAAGGCAGGAAAAAAGCCTTCCTGGTATCAGGCCTCTGGGGAAATGCTGGGGCATGGCTTCAGCATGACAAAATTCAGAACAAATGGTGATTCAATTTTGATTCAAAGCCCCTGGTGAAGGGCAGAGACAACTTGGCATTACCTCTTTTTACCTTGAAAGGGCAGTTT
Source organism: Petroica traversi (assembly GCA_025920805.1). Taxonomy (NCBI): domain Eukaryota; kingdom Metazoa; phylum Chordata; class Aves; order Passeriformes; family Petroicidae; genus Petroica; species Petroica traversi. Next base: position 16,146,709 of record JAHLSL010000012.1, on the reverse strand, counting down.
TCCACCAGTATCACATCGAGGGAGGGACAAGAATACACATCCTCCTTCCCCAGGCTAAAAGTGGGAGGGTTTTGTGAGGGAAGTCCATTGAAATGCCCACAAAATCCACATCACTTGTCTCCAGCTAACAAGTACCATTCAGCTGCTGTACCATGACTCAGATTGCATGAAAAATGCTACAAACTGCTTTCTGGGGGTAGGAATGCAGGTATTCCCTCTTCCAGTGGGCAAGGTGAAGAGGCTTGCTGGAGTACTACAGCTGCTCTTGCTGATACTCACCTTGAGAGCCCCACAAGTGATGCTCCAGGACAAACCTATGAGAAGTTTACATAACAGCAATTCAGGCTGGGGGACTTGAATCACCACTTATGTTGCTGTCCTAATATGGGCAGGATGTAAAACTCTGGAGTTTAAGGAAGGAACTGACACTACAGTGTAGGGATGAAAATAATGAAGTGTTCCCTTTTTTCAGTAAGAGTGCCTGATCTCCATCTGAGAGAGGGAGTTTTTCAGAGTGCAGGGACATGCCTTCAGTGGTTTGTACCACCTGACAACCATTGAAGCTAAAAAAACTGTCAAGTAAGTATTTTCTGTGGTGAATGCAAGAGAAAACTGCAAAGCAGCCCTTGATAAACAATTGATGTCTGCAAACGTTCAGTACTTGGTAAAATCAAGGGTTGATAATGCCTGTGTGGGAGCAACTCAGTTTTCAGCAGGCACTGTGTAACCTCTGCTGCTGAGATCCTGGTTCCCAAAGGTGGGGATGGAGAGGAGCTGAGGTGTGTAGTAGTGTTTCAGATTTTAGGAGCTCTCTGAACACAGACACAGAGCCTAATTTTAGAAGAGATTGTTTATTCTGTGCAGGGTGCAAGGTGGATGTTTCCACAAATCAAATACAACAAGTGGTAGAAAGTGTTTTTTTTTATCCAGCAAAATTTACATGAATTCACCTATTTAATACATATTCTCCGCCTACTTAATGCAAATTTACTTAGGTGGAATAGTCTTACACAATGCTTGAAACACCAAGTACTTTTCTTCATTAAGCAACTTCTATTGTAGAAGTTATCTGATTACATCAACTACATTTACAGAAGGTGAGAAAAGTCAGCTTGAAGACATCAATTCCTTTTGTAGAATTAAGCCTGGAGACAGATAATTCAGCTTGAAGGCATCAATAGCAGGAGAACCCTACAGGGATCAAGGAGGAACCAATTAGTTTTCATATGCTTGCAGTAACTGAAACTTCTTTCTTTTTCTGTGGGTGTTCTGTTTATTTCTTTACCCTTTACCCAATACCTCACCAGTGCTGAGTGCAGGGGCATGATTCCAGCCCTGTGCCTGCTGGCCACACTACGGTGTCATCTGCAAAGGGGTGCCCTTGATCCCCTCATCCAGATAATTAATAAAGATATTAAACTGGGCTGTCCCTAAAACTGAGTCCTGGGGGCACCACTCATGACCAGTCACCAGCTGGATGTAGCTCTGTTCACCACCATCTCTGGGCCTGGCCATCCAGACAAATTTCACCCAGCAAATTCTGCACCCAGCCATCCATGGGCTGCTTTCTACAGGACAATGCTGTGGAAATGGTGTCAGAGGCTTTACTAAAGGTAACATCCACAGCCTTTCCCTCATCCACTAAGCTCCTTGTCAGGAAAGACCAAGTTAGTCAAGCAGGACCTGCATTTTGTGAATTGATGCTAGCTGGGCCCATGTCCTGCACATGCCATGTGATGGCTCTCAAGATGATCTTTTCCATGGCCTTCCCTGGCACTGAGGTCAGATTGACAGGCCTGTAGTTTCCTGGGTCCTCCTCCTGATCCTTCTTGTAGACAGGTGTTGCACTTGCAAACTTCCAGTCACCTGCATCCTCCCAAGCTAGCCAGGAAATCTGGTAATCATGGAAAGTGGCTCACTGAGCACTTCCACCAGCCTTGGGTGGATCCCATAGACTTGTGCATGTCCAAGTGCTGCAGCAGATCACTGACAATTTACATTCAGATTCCTCCTAACAAGTATGCAGCCAATGAATTGCTAGAACACTTCTGGTATAGGATGTGGGCTGAAATGTCTCATCTTAATTCATTCCTTTGGATTGAAAGGGCATGCCAGTGTGTTAATCAAAGGCAAAACCCTCGGCAGTACATGGGAAAACCAAAGGCACAGAGGAAATTCCCTCACACTGGTTTCACAGTTCCCCTTCAAGTGATGCCTAAACTGCAGGAGGCAGCTTAAATAATCTCCTGTATTATTGCCTCCATCCACTGCTCCATTTCCTTCTGTTCAGTTGTGAACTTATGTAAACCAAAAGCCTACAATATTATTTTTTGCTGTGTTGCAAAGACAGTACAGGGCTAGCTGCTAAGCTGTGGGGAGCTGAGTAGAATTTCTTCTTAAGAAGAAAAGAGATATGAAAATTACTGTGGGCACATTAGCTATGGAGAAGTCTTGGGGGAAGCTCAAGGTTTTACTTATACCCGTACATCCTGCTTGTAGTAATATATTCAGATTTTGTAAAAGATTTAAACAAACATAAAGACACAAAGGCTGGAAAAATACTTCCTGGCTGAGCTGGGAGTGTGCTCTAGAGCTGGAGCAGGGAAGCCAGCTGGAGGCAGCAGGACAGTAATGCCCTCTTGCCATGTCTGGGTTTTTTCCCTTGAGACTGCATGACTGTTACTGAGATGGTGATTCCCAGCAGTGTGTCAGTGTGATGCTGCATGGCAATACCTCACACTGAGGGGAAACCTAGCAAACTTTCTGGTTCCCACTCCTTTAGGGAAGCTTTGCTGTTGCCTTGATGTTCAGTAAAGAACATCTTTTCATCCCTGTAATTTACTTGCATTCTGGAGAGCTGCACCACAAATAACATTGCTTTGGCTGGTTTCATTAGCAATATATGAGAGTGTTCCAAATGTAGTTCATGCAAAGTTCTGTCATATACCAAGAACCACCAAAAACTTAAAAATGGTCTTGAGGGCTCTTTGCAGACACCTGAGTTTCTGTGGCCAACTTACTTATTACTAGGAATAGAGATGATATTGCCATGGTGAAGCTCCTGGAGTCCTACTGACAAAACCATCTGCATGACATTTGACATTACTGTCACTCTAATGTCTTTGGCAGTGCATGGGCTTCATGCAATGGAGTGATTGCAAGACAAACTGGTACAGGCCATGTCTAAACCTAGGAGGAGGAAAATGAGCAAGGAGTCCATGAAAGGGGAAGCCTCTAACAGCTGAGCCTTTATGATGCTTAGCAGAACAATTGAAGATTCCAGGCACTGGCAGCTCTCTACACTCCTGCTTCTTCAGCAGACCTTGTCCTCACTCAGCAGAGCTGGTGGATCTGGATCCTGTTTATGCCTTTGGCATCCTTGGTCCCAACTCAAATTCCAGGGTACCTAGAGGGTTACCATTTATTTTAATAAAGTACCAAAAGTGTAGAGAACAGCAGTTTCGTGTTAAGATTTTGATGACTGGGCAAATACTCTACTCTTTCTGCTTCCTCATAGGAGTGGAAACCTCTGGCTTTGGTTCTCTGTTGTCCAGAAGAGTCAGCATTGTCCTGGCTGGATTTGCCAGAATGTGTCAGACTTAAAAGGAGTAACAAATTGGACTTTAATTAAATTGGCACAACTTCACTGTACAGAGTTTCTTACAGTGCTGACCTAAAAAGGAAGCAGAAAATAAAAGTTTAGAGTTCCCCCAGTTCCCACAAATCCCTGGGCTCTGATTCTCTTTTTCTTGGAGGTCTGGAAAATACATCTTTTTTTCTTCTGGAAAAGATTAACTCCCTATGGATTTCAAACTATGTTTTCCCATCTCTGAGTTTATATTGTCACAGTTTTTAAGGATTCCATCCCTTAAGTCATAAGGCAGAAAGGTGAAAAACTCAGTCTGTTTCAGCATTCTCACCATCAGGCCACATCAAATCCTCATAATGAATCTGGGCTGGGCTGAGATTTTCAGGATGTTCCCAGAGAGAGTGCCATGGTACAGTAATGAAGAGACTACCATTCCAAGTGTCTAAGTAATTACTTGATTTATAGAAGAGTGCCACTCCTTCTTTCTGGCTCTGTGGAAAGATTGGTGCATTCCTAGCAAAGCTCCCAAAGACACTCGTGATAGGTGAAAAGCTAACATTCTGTTTCCAGGGGCAGGGGAAGGTAATTCAGGCCAGCTGTTGTTGGAGCATGAACAGAGCATCCTTGCTGATGGGTGCCGAGTGATGGGGGTGAGGGGTGGGGACGGGGAGAGCGGGGTGGTCCCAGCTGGATGAGGAGAGAGGGTGGGTGATGGAGGGCACACAGGGAGTGCCCTCTGCATCAGCAGAGAGCTCTGAGACCTCAGAAGGGATCTGGAAGGATCTGGGAGGAGAAGAGTGCAGGAAAGAGGAAACAGAAGTGTGAACAGAGAACAGAACAAGCAGAGAGATTTGCAGGGTGCATGGAACAAGATCTGCGTGGAGGATTTGGAAGAAAGCATGTGGCAAAGGCACAGTGCCAGAAGAAGAAGATGAACATTTTTTGGGCTGCTTATGCAACAAAGCTGTACCTACAGGTGCTGACAACAGCCACTACACCCATCAGTCTTGGTAACCAGTGCTGACAGCAAACAAAACATTTATATCAGTTCCAAACCAACTGAACTGGTTACAGGTCAGAGGAACTTGTGATGGGGTGAGCTTTTCGTGGAACTGCATTTACAACACTGGTCCTGATCACCTTTCCTTCTGTGCATCTCTCAAAAAGTATTCAGGGAAGTTTTATCACCCTCAATTAAGTGAGCTTCCCAAAATGTAAAGATCCCAAGATCATAATGAGAAAGGTCAAAATATTTACAAATACGTATTTCCTTGCTGAGAAATTATGTTTTAGCAAAATCATTCCTTGATTTGGGATTTTGTAATTTCCAGGGAAAAGTCTGTTTTTATGTGGGAAATGTCTAAATAAAACTTGAAATATCAGGTGAATTTAATTTTCTTTCTGTTTATGAAAAAATTCTTCAAAACTATAATGAATCAAGGAATAACATGTATTCAGGGTTTAGAAATGGAAGTAGAGATGCTTGTATTCTAGATCAGGGTAATTTAAGGGGTTGTGAGGAACAGTACACTGCAACAGTGATCAAAAAAATCCCTGTAATGTACATTGTTTTGTGCATATTAGCCTTCAATGACTTTCCCAGACTTTGCTGACTGCATTCTGGGAGGGCACCACCAGGTCATGTTTCATTTTCTCTTTCCTATTGCAGCTTTCAAATCCCCCTCAACTTCAGCAAAGCTAGAGAACAAGTAAAAAGAAAAGACGAGGGAAAAAAAAAAGGCAGCAGTCTAACACTGGCCCCAGGGAAAAGTGAAAAGTTAAAGGTTAGCAGGTTTGAATAGTTATCCACCACACATTTTCCCCAATTGGAGACAGTATAAAAACTGGAAAAAGAAAAAAAGTAAAATTCTTGTTGAAGGAATTCTACATGAGAATTCTTTTCACATTTTCACTGGCAGAAAGAGCAGGCAAAGGGGTGCTACTATTATCAAGGGAAAATAGTTACAGTATTTGAAGAATATGTGTGTAGGTTCACACATGCTCTCACATACACAAAAACATAGTCCCCTGCTGTCTGCAAAACCAAATACCAACCTCCCTTTTCAGATAGATTTCAAATTCATAATTGATTTTAAGGCAAATTATTTGCTGAGGTGCAATAGTAGGACAACTTTTCACAGGCAAAATTGTTATTAATTTTTCTGTTTCTTTACAGAATTTCTTAGAGACTTTATAGAAAGCAGAAGTGGGTCCATATCAGCACGAGAAGGACTTGAGCTTTATGAACATTTAAATATCTGACTGAGGGTTATGGGTGAGAGGATTTCTATTAAAATGTCCTTGTTAGGGCTGGTTTTCTCAGGAGACTGGTTGTCTAAAACAGTAGAGGGATTCACAATTGTTTTCAAGAACAATGTTTCCAATTGAGAAAACAGTGTCATTATGAAAAGCAGTAAATATGCATTTTCCTTCTCTGCCGCCTCAATGTTTCCTTGCAGACTATTCCAGCAAAAACAACTTCTGTTTTGAGTCTTTTGTTTTGCTTTTAACGTCTTTCATTTTCTGCTTCCTTCCTTTTTGTTTCCTGACCTTGGCAAGAAAATTTGTGTGACTGTCTGTTAACTTGAATTCACTTTGGAAGGGGGCCAAATTCTCCACAGTGACTTTTGGGTGCATATAAAGACTAATTCCCCTTTCTGAGTAAGAAAGTCTCAGTTCTAAACTCCTGTAACTAAAGACTGTATAACTGGAATTGATTCTCAAAATAGAAAATAGAAAGAGAAAGAACTGTGAAACAGAAATAACGCACAGTGGGAATCTTTACCTGGAAGTTCTAAAAATAAAGTCCAATGCCAGAGCGTGGATGATGCTTAGGATGTTACGCAGCCTTTTGATTTTGTTGTACCGTAATTAAAACTTGGAGTCACTCTGGGAGATGTTGCTGTCAGACCAGTCTCACTCTAACTTTTGTGGCCACCTCCCCTGTCCTTCCTTGTTTGCCTGGAAGTTCCCAGCTTGCGAGATTATGGCGTAAATGTAGGAGGGACAGAGGGCAGTAGGAAATGAGTGAATCAGTTGTCTGATGTGCTGTGTGTCACATCACAGGAATGCCAATACCTTCAGCAGTCCTTTTGCTCCCCGGTGACAGCATGGCTTTCTCTTTCTCTTATATGGTCCTTTTAAGACAAGAAGTGGTGCCTACTGCTGCAGTGCCAGTATTGCCAGAGCTGCTCCCTGGATCAGTGTCATTTTTTGATGACCCTGGCTTTGCCAGTGAAAGTCAGTCAGAGGCAGCCAGTAAGAGTGGCTGCCAGCAGGACCACACAAAGCTAGTATCCCCTGAGCAAGGCATGTAACCTGTGACTGCTTCTGTTTGTTTCAAAACTGCTTTAGAATAAGCCTCTGCACTTCTACAGCAACACATAGTGCTAGTACACAAAATTCATGTTGGCAGAGTGCAGCTGTCTTCCTTTTTCCTCCTGTTTCCTTCCTGTCCTTCTGATGGTGTTCTGGGGGGAGCTTGGTTGGAGGCAATGACATGAAGGACAGCAGGCTGCAGGCTCCCATACAGACATTTTATTTAATCAGAAATAAAAAGGGCTTCAAGGACTCACTCGTGTCAGTTTAACCTCACACCCAGAAGCAGGAAGTATTTTGTCCTTTAGTCAGAGACAGGGTCAGTGATGTTTCTTTCTCTGATTATGAAACAGTTAATGTTGCGTTCACCACTTGTATTTCCTGATAACAGCAATACAGAGTTGTGTTGTCAGATACCTCTCACTGGGGAAGGAGGTGCTGCCACATTTATCCCACTGCAGATAAATGGACAGAGCAGGACCAGGATACCCATCTTGTGCTTCCCAAGCTTCAGCATGCCCAAGCAAGCTCTGGGTTGCATTCCCAGCCACCCCTCTGCTGTAGGAAATCTCAGTGGATGGGCACCAGGTACCAGGAAACCATGGACCTTCTATCCCCCAGAAGAGCTCCTGTGAGAGCTCCCACTGTCATGGGGAACTCTGAGCTGCAGATGAGGTCCTGGTATCTTAAGGAGTCAGCTACCTCTTGTTCTTTCCAATGATTAAGCATATTATGCTTTATCACACAAATGCATGAAGTGCTTCTGGGATGTGGGACCAGCTGTGGGAGTGTGATGGGATGTGGCTGGCCAGAGTAATTTCACCTCCACTGTCAGCGCTGAGCTTTTCCAGCCTGTGGAGAGGAGACAGAAAGAGGAATTAGCTCAAGGAGTGCAGAAAGCACCTGGTGGTTTTGACTGGGCTTTTTGGGGATGAATATCCCAGAGGAAGAATGTCCCCTGGATGCCTTATCTTCCTTCTCACCCTTCCTTTCAGGCTCACTCTGTGCATTTCTGCCCTTTCTCTCCTTCCAAACCCTTTCCACCCTTTCCCCCTTCCTTCTTATGATTACCATAAGTGAGATTTTAATCTCACTGACCTTTTTGTTGTGGATATGACACCCCTCCTTCTGCCCAGCACCTGCCTGGTCTAGCAGTGCTCAGCCACACCTGCATTTGCAGAAGGGCACCAAGCCTCTTCTTGTCCAGAACTGCTCTGAATTTGGTGTAGCACCTGAGCACTGAGTCTCTGAATTAACTGAGGACTGGGAAACAACAGCTGTGAACAAATGCATTTTTAGTTTTTGATTATGTTTCTGACACAGGTATTTATAAAGAAAAAGATAAACACACATGCTTACACAGGGTCTGGCCAATGCCTCAACACAAGGTGATGTCTTTGTGCCAGAGAAGCCAGGCTGCCATATTGATGTCTCCTGGATCCTGTGAGAAAGCAGAAAGCTGTACCAAATTTTTTCACCCTCCACCCACACCATAGAATTTTAGAATGGTTTGTGTTGGATGGGGTCTTGAAGATCATCTAGTTTCAACCCCCATGCCATGGGCAGGGACATCTTCCACTAGACCAGGTAGCTCAGAGTCCCATCTAGCCTGGCCTTTAGCAGCTCCAGGGATGGGGCATCCACACTTTTTTCTGGGCAACCTTTCCCAGTGTCTCATCACCCTCACAGTAAAAGATTTCTTCCTTTTATCCAATCTCAACCTATTCTCTTTCAATTTGTACCCACTCCCCTTGCTCTGTCGCTATATGCTCTTGTAAATAGTCTTGCCCCATCTTTTCTGTTAGTCTCCTTGAGGTATTGGAAGGTCACAGGTAGGACACCCTGAAGCCTTTGCTTGGCCAGGCTGAAGAATCCTAATTCTCTCAGCCTTTCCTCATAGGAGAGATACTTCCTCCCTCTGATCAACATTGGTTTGCAGCAGTCAAACAAATCTCTGCTGGGAATGACATTTCCCTGGGCCAGCAGTGAGGGCTCCTCTCTAATTATAAACACTGTGGCACTGGTCATTTTTCCTACTCCATTTATATAGCATGGCACTGTATGGGAATGTTCCAAGTCCTGAGGAGGATATGGAAAAGGATATAGGAAGAAGCAAAGAGATCAGGATGATACGGTTGGCATATATTATCTTCTTTTTATTTATTTTTCTTTTTTTTCCTGCAATACATTCTCTTGAATTTCATGTGTATATGGAAATACATCTTGTTCTTCATGAAGAATTTCTGCCAGCACAAAGAAGAGCTCTGTGCTGCACTTTATTATAACTTCTATTAAACATTGTTCTCAAGGCAGAGCATCTACTTAAAGAGTAAAAACCCGTATTTCCATTTCTAGCTCCTCCCTTTTTCATATGATAAGCACTGACAATGTTCCTTGGCACAAGTGGTGCTTTATTTTCCAGGCAGTTCTCTTGAAAGAGAAGCTTCTCCCCATTAATGAAGGTAGCACCGTGGTTACTCAACCACAGCAAGCAAATGTCTGTGAAAGCAAACAAAATAAAAGGACACCAGTTGCTATGTTATGCCAGTAACTGTAAATTAATGTTCCTACAGGTAATAAACACATAATAAGTTGTATTTGGAAGGTGCTGTAGCTAATGGTGTCATGAAATACTGACAGCTCTAGCTCAAAGACATCTGCTGGTCACAGTAGTCCTGCCCAGCCCTCTGTGCTCCCTGCTGGAGCCATCTGCAGAACTGCCAGAAAGAGAATACAGTTACCTGAGACTGGCAGATTGGCAAGAGCCAAGCTAGCCCCTTGAAGAGCAATCCCCAGTTCTCAGTTGCAGGAGGATATGAGCCAGCAGGGTTGTCCTGGGGCCCAGCTGCATGCCCAGTCCTGCTCTCTCCCACATTACTCCTGGAATTTCCCCTCCTCTCAGTGTGTGGTAGGTGTCTTGTAGCCAGGGGCACAGGGAATCCTCACAATGCACTGGGGGGGATTGGGGAGTTTGTCCGTTGTTGGCCCAACTCCCAGGGACAAGCAGGAAAACTGGGATGACTCAATTAAAACTGCAAACTCAGTCCACAGAAATGAAAGCACCTTACCTGTACCCCACCCTGTCAGAAGGCTCCAAGCATGCTTTTACTTGTAGAAATGGACTTCACACCTTTAACTTTCTCGAGAGTCAGGCTAGCCCTGTTTAGATAAACCTTCAGTGATTTCAAGAGGAAGACAAGAAGCCTTTTTAGTGTCAGTGTAAATATGGCCGTCAGGCACCTCATCTATGTGGGTAACAATCTTCAGCTAGCAAGGCTTGCCTTGGGCTACTGGCTGAGAGGGGAATTTTGGTAATGTGCCCTTTGACAAAGAAACCTGAACAAACAGGGTCTGACAAATTCAAGTGAGAAAGCACCAAAAGGCAGTCATTGCCTCCAGAGGATATTCAGAAATAAGTGTAAGAAATGCAGCCTAAGGATCCCAGTCTTGGTAAGGACAGACAGACACACTTGTGTTTAATTTTTCCTAGAGTGAGTCAGGACAAACAGTATCCATCACGATTCAGCTGCAATAAGGTTGTCACTAAGAACAATGTCCTACCTGGACTGTGATAGAAAAAAAAAAAAGAAAAAAAGAAAATGCAGTTTAAAGAATTAGATTTGAGAATTGGCCATGGACTCACATCTCTGGCTCCAGCTGTGTCTGGTTACTGATCACAGCTGCTCTTTAGAGCTTTAATCTAATATTGTAAGAAGAGCTCATCTAACTGGGGAAAACCACATTTACATAAGGATTTATACTTTGTGCATGCTTTTACATTTTATTCTGCTAAAAAAAGTTACCTTTCTACCAGCTGATGGAAAACACCTCAGGAAAACACCAATTGCAACTTCCTCTCTGTCTGTCAGCAGTGCCAGGGTACTGATGAAGTGATTGGTGCCTGTCCCAACAGTCTTGTCATCCACTTCCATCATACAGCTCTGTTTGCTCTGGTGAGAGCTTTCATCTATGCTGGACACAATACTTCCCTATCCTCTCTATTCCCTTTTTTTAACCTAGCAATAGTTTTGGGAACATTTTTGTTTGCTGTCCCACTTCCCAAGAAAGCAAATAAACTTTTGTCATAGGGAAAACCCAGCATGAGCCATGAAGACCACAATGAAGAGATGGAGGGCAGAGATGAAATAAACACAAAAAGCTTGTGGAGAGGTGGATGTCTTTGAAATGCAGAAGGCCTGGCCCTAAGGCAAATGAAAGCAAGGAGAGAGCCAGTTGCAATGCAATCCTGCCTGATTTCCTTTTAAATGCGGGGAATTTTCTCCTGGTATTCTTGCAAAGTATCTTGTCCAAATATGCAAAATCCCTCCTTTTGTCTGTCATCTCTTCATTGTTTTCTTGGAGATGCCTTTTGGTTCTTTACTCCATATCCTGAATAAAAGTCACTCTACCTTTTCCATAATAGTGTAGCTTTTCATAAAAGCTCTATAGGGAACATCTCTGCAGGCTGCTCAAAAGGCTCCAGAGTCATGGGCACTGCCTGCCTTCTGTAGGACTCCATTACCTTCAAGAGTAATGCAAGGTACCTGAAATTACTATTATATTCCTTGTTGAGACCACACCTAAAAGCTCCCTTTACTTAAAATAATGGCCTTGCATGGAAGACCTGTATTTTTATTGTTTCTTTCTGTTCATATGTAAAATAAAGGAATGTAGGACACAGCACTAACTGGTCCAGCACTGGCTGCCATTTTGGGGACCCCAGTATGTGATCCCAGTACTCAGTGCTCTGCAATAACAGGTTTTGGTCTCCTCTGAGATTCAGCCCAGCCTTGAGGAATTACTTCTGGTCTCTCAGAAGCCTCTTAAAGCAGTCTTCCTACAACTACTTGCATAGAAATCTTACATGTCCTTGCAAAAATGCTCTACAAGGCATTGCCCCAAGGAGCAGCAGAGAGGACTTTGTGTTTTCAAACCTCACACAGGTGCTGTGGACTTTTTATAGGTAAAACCTTTCCAGCAATATCAGGTCAGTCACACGTATGGAGGGTTTTTACTAACATGGTTATGCCACTAAAAGTACTAACATAGATCCAGTTATACCAGTATAAATTGCTTTTTACTCAGGTTTCCTTTCCATAATGAAATAATCATACTAGAATGAACATGGAGTTTCTCTTGTGGAGTCTTTGAGCACTTTAGGCTGTTAGAAGACATGGGAGCAAAAGCTGCCTGTTTTCTGGATAGGAAGCCAAGGCTCTCTCAGTCTAAGTTACAACGAAGGCCCATTCAAAGTCATGATATTGTGCAAAAAACAGTCCATTCAAGTATTGATACTCTTGAATCTATATACAGCTTTATGGGAAAACACAGAGAGAGATTTCTGATGAAGAAGGCTTCCTCTTTACCCATAGTGACAGAGACTGAGGAGAGGAGGGAACACTGGGAGATGAGTGCCAGTGATGGCTGGAGTCTTGATCCAGGGAAGACAAGGTTTTCATGAGCACTGCTGTCTGTGAGGAGGGGAGTGGACAGATCAAGAAACTTGTTAATGAGTATTTGACTGTGAGGTTTAGCTAGGAAAGAGGTGAACAGAATCTCAGCAGAGTGCCATTTGGAGGCTCTAGACTGAAGATAATGTAAAACCCTTTTGCCAATGAGCTTAAAAAGAGAAAGGAACCCAGAGGTCTTCACTGAAAAAACAGTAGAAATTGAGACTGTTGTTCTATAAGGGCATCACATATTCAGAATATGAAGGAAAGAACCAGAGGAAAGTGAGGGTGGAGCTACAGTCAGTGTTCTGAGCCAATCTCACAGCTTGTGGCCACTGAAAGAGGAAGGTCCCAGCCCAACACCTGCTGCCCCCTTTCTCTCCTTGGCCAGATGTTGCCTCTTCCCCTGCCCTGCTGGCTTTCAATCCACTACTATAAATTCAGCCAAAAAAATCCAGGAGGAAAAAAGAAAATCCAAGCTAAAAGAAGGACATTTTCAGCAGGGTTGGTGAATTGAATTGGCCCAAAGAAATATCCAGTGAGCTGGCATTCCTGGTGATTAGTGAGGGAATGGCAGGAACTGTAAAAGATGGGGCAACACAACAGTCCCTTCCCACAACCCTGAGAGGTGAGATTGGCTACATTTTTCTGTGTAATGCCAACCTGAGAAGCTGCAGAAGGGGTTGGGAAGGGAGGTGAAGTGATTGGCTGGGGTCCTTGGGGAAAATACCAAGGCAAGACGAGAAAGGATTTCAGAAAAGAGCTTTCTGTCAACAAAAAGACTGCTGGTGGAGAGGCAGGAGCAAGAACAAATTAATTTAGAGGTGCAGAAATGTTTCAACAACGTTATGGAAGAACAAGCAAATTAAATTTGTAAGGCTGCAGGAAGTCAGCCCGGCCACAGAGTCAGTCAAAGTGATCCTCAGCTAGGCCACCTTGCAGGTAATGTGGATCAGCTGTCAGTGCTGGGTGAAGGTAAGAGCAGTGCTCAGCAATGCTGGAGAGAGCACAGTGCCTCAGAAAAACCAAGTGTCCTAAATGGCAGATGCAGTGCGTGGGAAGGCAGGACTGTGCTGGAATGCAGTGTGACAGAGTGAGACCAAAGAAGTAAACAGCTATGAAATTACAGCGAAATACTGATATTATGAGAAAGGCAGAGGGTGGTCAAAGATAGGGCATTAGGAAAGGGGGAGAGGAGATGACAGGAGAAGGAGGGAATGTGGAGTAGAAGCTAAAATGGGAAGGAGAGGCAGACCGATTCACTTATGGTTATGTGAAGAGACTACAGCACTATAATTAATATTGTTTTAGCCTTTGGCACATGACAAGTGACACACTCTATGTAATCCCAGTCTGATCCTCTGACCCTGACTCCCAGACTTTCATCGCTACCCATTCCACCCATTTCCCTGCCTACTTTTGGTGCCTGGTCCATCTGCATTTATGTAGGCATCTGCCTTCTCTATATTTCCTGGGTTTAGGAGGAGCCAGGGCTCCCCAGGTGTGTCAGCACTGTCTCAACTCTGGTGCTTAAATCTGGTAGTGCTCTGCATCAGGATTTAGCATAAATCTTTCTGAAGTCCTTGTTCTAGACATGCTCAGTGCAAACTACCCCTGGGGAAGATCCAGTGAGGTTTTTTCTGAGGATGTGCATAATGAAATTTCTCCAAAAGCTTCTATATTTTGACCAAATTTGGGCAGATTGTTCCAAGAACAGCAAAACTCCCTTCTCTGTCTGAAAGCCATTTGCTAACTGCTAAGCCCTGCTCCAGCATGTTGGCACACTACAGCTTTGCCAAAATTAGATGTCTGCCAAAATTATGGGCTAAACAGTGTTCATTATCCAATCTCACACTTGCAGAGGATTTTGGCTGCAGGCTTCTCCATGTTCCTCAGGGAAACCAGCAGCTACTTGGGCATGAACAAATTGGACCTGAAAGCTGAAAGCCTTACGAGCAGATGAGGAAGCATAGATCTTCTGTGGATGTCTTCCCACACTGCCTCATGGCTTTACTCTGCTCCTGCATGCAGGAAACATCGTCCTCTCAGCAGAGCTCTCACAGACTACATCTCTTTCCTTCCGAAATCTGCACGCCAGAGAGCATTCACTTCTCTGGTTTCTACACCCAGGGGCAGACCCTGCTCCCCTCAAGGCAGTGCAATTTGGCAGGTGCACTGGCACAGGTTGCAGGTCCCCTTCTGAGAACATGCAGAGCCCATGTGTGTTCCTGGCATCAGCCCTCCTGGGTTAGGTCTGTGAGCATGGTGGGGCAGAAACAGCTTTTGCTGCTTTCTCTCAGCCCCAACCCACGCAAGATCAGAGAACCACTTGCCCTCAAGGTGGGTGATGACAGCATGAAGGCATCTGGCCATGCTTGTGTGCCACTAGCAGGGCAGGAACAGGTGGGGTACAATGAAGGGAAGGACAGACTTGTGGTCTGCAATAGAGAAATACAGATGAAAGGTGAAGGAAGGCAAGGGAGATGTTTTCTGTACTCCTTCTCCACTGGGAATAGACACCATGCATGGACACCCCAGCAGCGCATGATGCAGGGTGCTGATGTTATCCAGCTGGAGCAGGCACCCTGAACTGAGAGAATTCCTGCCTGCTTAGTGGGAAAACATGGGACTTAAAGTTTCTCCTCTGACTATATGGGGGGACACACTCGGCTGCCACCTTAGGGCTGCTGTGCCACTTAGGAAAGCCAATGATGTCAGCAAGCCTGTGTCTTATTTGTAGCATATGGTGGGAGCAGGTGAGCAGTGCAGAGCATGTCTGATTAAGGATGAAATAACATCAAATAAACGCCTTCATTTAGGGGCTGAGGAGGCCAAAGGACCTCAGGCTCAGGTTCATCTGTGCTAGAGCCACCTGTTGCAGGACAGCCCTGACACTCGACCAGGCCATAGGGGTGCCTGGCTGAATTAGGACCTTTGGAGCTGAGTGGGACCCTTCCCTTGTAGAAGGGCATTAAATTTGCAGTGAGGAGAGTCTGAAGCACCCATGGGAACCCTAATATTTGTTTGCCAGGGTCTCAAATTTCTCTCTGCTACTCAGGGATGCAAAAGGCATTCATGGCTGTTGTGCAACCCAAAAATACCCAAAGCACAGTCCTGTTTATCTTCTTCCCTGCTCTGGGGGGAGAAGGGCAGAGAGGGGAGGAAGGAATGTGCAGTGCTTGGCTCTGGGAGTCAACAGGGCCGGCTGGGAGCAGGGGGTGGGCAGATAGGAGGAAACAGGACACCCAGGAGATGGAGAAGGAGTTTCTAAGGGTTGGGTACGGAAGTCGCTGTGGGCCCCTGGAAAAGGCAAGGGGGAATGGAGAGCTGACATGGGTTAGTGAAGAGGAGAGGAGCTCCAAGAAGCCTCCAAAGGACATGGCATATCTGGAAAGCAGGCTTCAGGAGAAGGGAGGAGGTGCCCCCAGCTCCTTCCCTGAGTGAGCAATGGATTTGCTGGCAGAAGTAGCCAATATATGGCTGCCTCCTGTGGACTTCCCAGTCTCTTCTGAGGTGCTGTAAGGTAGAGTGGTCTGTTTTTCTGGGTCAGGCTTATTTATCTAGGCAGCTTTCTTCCAGGCAAGGAACTGAGTGATAAGTGTGACCAGTGGCCATCATGGCTTGGTAGCTGCTGCTGTAGGCTTCACCTGTTTGGGAAATCCTCCAGCCACGTGGGTTTACATTGAAATGTGAACTCCCAGCTTTTGGAGCAGCTTGGAAACACCCAAGGATTTTGCCTTTGGACGCAGAAGGGACATAGACACCTCACTTTGCTTTTCCAAATATTCAACGTGTCAAAGCAAGCTGGAAAGCCCGCATGGCTATTTTTTGCCTCCTTGCCTGCAACTTCAGTGCCCACGGGCCTGCCACAGTAGGACGTGAAGAAGGAGGAGGTGAAAACAAAGAGGTGATTTCCCCTGGTGCCGTGTGCCATTCCAGCTGTGCTCGACTTCCCTTTCTGGTGGTGGGAGGGAACTGTGACTTGTTTCTTCTGTCAAGAACTCGCTGTTCCTCTTCCTACTTCACCTGCCATTTGATTGCTACAGGGTAGTACTTTAAACATCGGTGGGGCAAAAGGAGTACCTTAAAGAAAGTTTAAATATATGCTTTCTTTCTGCCTAACAAGTGATAGCTAGCTAGCTGGAGTGATTTATTTGCACCTCCCAGCTCTGTGAATCATGGTTATTCATCCCAGAAAGAGGCTTTGATCTTTCTGCATGTGCTTATCTGTTAAATAACTGATACATCTCTTGGATGGACCTCTTGAACGCTGATATAATTTTCCTCCCTTTGGCTCCTAAAATCATTATTCTAAGTCTCTAAAAATATCACTTTCCTGTTGACTAGAAATCTTTGCTTCATCTGCCTATGTTTTGGGGAAGGAAATGCTTTTTGGAGCACATGCATTAGGAGCTTTGCTTAGGAATAGGCTCCAACCTTGGCAGTGACTCTATATTTCCAGGGCTAGGATATATCTAAGATCTGGTAACGAAATGCTGTTGTTAGGTGCCAGAAGATCAGCCTGCTCTGACGCCTATAAAATCAGGATATTTTTTAGAAGGGCAAGGAGACATTTCAAAACAATGAAGGCTTTTTTCAGGACTATATTAAGCAACTTTAAAAATAGAAAGTTTTGTCAAGGCCCATCATGGCTTGCCACATGCTTCCTGCTGAGTTCATTCATGCCTACTTATCTTGTTACTTTTTTTTCTTTTGCAGCAAAGAGCTCTTTGGCCTACATTAAAAAAAAAAAGGTGGGGGGTGGGGAGGAGAACATATTCCTGGGAGCATTTTCAGTGCCTCATGCATTGCAGCCGCCTGGTGCTGTCCCATCCAGGTACTGACACTGGCTCTGGCAGCCAAGAAGTGTGAGGGCCACTCTGTGCCAATGCAGGTTTCTCTGGACCACTTCAAACTTCACCTACCACACCACCTAAACTCTAGCTTAGAGGCAGTGCAGGCATAGCTTCCTCAGTAGCCAGCTGTTCCAAGGGAGCAGCAATGCCTTTGGCACAGGCTGGGTAATTTTCCAAGGAATATTTGAGCACCAGTAAATGAACCTTTCAGGTAGCACTCCTGTTACCCTTACATGGATACAAGCGCCCAAGCTGGCAAGGACTCCCTCTGTAAGCCCTGTTCCTGCTACCTGTCACCTCCAATATGCTGTCCCATATCTTAGGAACAGTGTCTGTGTTCACATATTCCTGGCTGTGCCTGGCAGCACAGGTAGGTTATCTGCACAGCTCTTTCCACAGCCTGCTTCCTGAAGGAGGCTGGGGCAGACACCTTGGGTCTTGCTCAAGGTTATCTGGAAAGGCAGTGGCAGAACTGAGCCCAGAGGTTTAGAGCTTGCTTGACTGTCCATGGGGGCCAAAAAAGAGCCATAGTTACTGCTTTCAATTTCTTTAGTATCTCCAGAGTGCACACAAATGCGTATTTCAATGTGTTTATATTTGCAGTTCCAGGATCTTTATTTAAAATATCTGCTTCAACATTTCCACTTAGAGCCAAAGGAAACATTGCTCTGCTTTGTAAGTACATTGTCAGCCAGACCTTTGAGCAGATACTTTAGTGATATCCAGCAAATCTTGTTTTAAGTTGACCTGTTTTGAATAACATTCTCTACTGCCAACCACTGCTTCTTCCCAAACACACATCTTCTCTTGAGGCAAAAAACCCCCAGCCAAACACCATTATTATTATTATTATTATTATTATTATTATTATTATTATTATTAT
>JAHLSL010000012.1:16064089-16128603 GCA_025920805.1 Petroica traversi | reverse complement strand
ATTATTATTATTATTATTATTATTATTATTATTATTATTATTATTATTATTATTATTATTATTATTACTATTATTATTATTACTATTATTACTATTATTTTTATTTAGTTTGAGTATGTTATGAGGACTTCCCCTTCAGCAACCTCAAGAAGCCTTGCTGGCACCTGGTGGGGGATCTGAGGACTATTTACATTCCAGAGGAATTTTCTGGGAAAGTCCAGGACTCTCAAGGCTTTGAACACATCTAAGGAGAGACGCCTGATTGCTGTAACCCGAGAGGGGGCTCTTTGCTCAAGTGTCTGAAGCCTTGGTCCAGTTGCAAACCAGCTCTCTGCAAGTTTGGCTGCCTTGGTCTCTACCAACAACAACAACAACAAAGCAAGTGTGCAGGTGCTGGCCAAGCATGTCTGGCTAAGTTTGCAAGGTTACATAGCCTGTGGCAAGAAACCTCAGGTTTGCTGTTTGTTTGCCTCGTACTCAACACTGCTGTTATTATTTTACTGCCTGTAGCTGAGGTGCTCCACAGTCATAAATATCAAAGGGAAAAAAAATGTTTTATTGTTCTCCCCCACAATCCTGTTAACAGAATTTGTTACCAAAGCAAAATGATTGTCTTACAGCTACGGCCCCCATAATGAAGCAGAGCAGACTCAAAGGTATCTTCAACCACAGGTCCTTTCAGTCCTAGAGGATGCAAGGACAATCAGCTCTCTCACCACAATTGACCTTTTGGCTGCATGGGGCATAGAGAAAATACCTTTTATTGTAAAGAAATCAAAAGACAGTAAAGGCCTAGCATCCAGGTGAATGGGTACCAGTCAGTTGCCTTGGAAGTTGGCTCAGAGATTCTTAGCATTGTGTGGAAAATTGCTTTTAGTGCCATCCACATGCCAGCGGCAGCCAGCCTGAATTCCTGCAGCCCTGATGTGGAGCCAAAGTCATCGTCACACCCAGCCTACTCACTCTACAACCCTTCTCCATGCTGAACTCTCACCTCCCTGCTCAAGAGAAAAGCCAGAGTGCCTCCCAGAGTGTTGGGACTCTTCCTGTTGCCGGTTGATTTTTCCTAGAAAGACCAAAACTGATAGAGAGAGCATAAACCACAGAAAAGCACTGTGTAATCAAATATCTGAGCAGTCTTTTTTTTGCACAGCAGCAGAGCAAACACTCACTATAGGGGCATATGTGTGCTCATCCTGGAAAAGAGGTGGCTTTATGTGGTAGCACGCCGGGCAGAATGTAACCTTTTGTGTGGCAAAAAAAGGGAGGAGTGGCCATGGGCGGATTTTATCCCAAGTCTGCTGCCAGTAGATTTTCCTGAAGCAGTTAACTTCTCTGGAGATCTACAGAAAACTAATGCCTGATGCTTTCTGTTCCCAGCACTGCCCTTTAGCCTGCATTTTGGTGTTCAGAAGGGATGGCATTAAACCCAAAGTCGTGCAAAGGTGGATGACTGTCAAGGGCCATAGGTCTCAGACTCACCCTCCCAGCTGTGTTAGTTTAAGACATCCTCCCTCTTTCTTTCCCCATGCACTGATGTCTGTGCCTCTGCTCTGCTGGCTTAAGCTGCTGTGCCAGGTGATAAAAGCTGATAAACCAGATGGGAGCTGGATCAACACAGCAGTAAATACACAATTACCTGCACACATAGCAGGAACTGGTTCCTTGGCTTTGCTTGTCAGACTGAAAAAGGTTTCTGTGCCTACATGTTGGCTACCCAGATTCATTCTGCCTTTTCCCAAGGGTGTAATAATTTCCTCCCTTTTCTTTTTTAACCGTCAGGGTGAACAGTCATAGCCCTAGGAATGGTTCTTATCTCCCACTGCTGTGGTTGCCCTGTGGTCATAGATAATATAATTTCATGGGGCATTTGGAGTTTCGTGTTGCCTGGCTGTGCTCCTCGGAAGTTTTTGTCATCCATTTCAGCCTGGCACGGACATAGACCTGTGAGTAACACTGCTCCCATGCATCTCTGTGTGTGCCATGAGAGTGAACATCTCTGGTCTTGACCTGGGATGGCACGATTGAACCTGCTTAGAGCTGCTGAGGTTTCAGAATACCACAATTGCTATTTGTTTATATTATATAGCTCCAAGACAGTTGCATAAACAGGCCTTGGCATAATGTTTTAATTTAAAACACTCTGCTGTATAGGAGAGCAGGTATTACGACTTGTTTTCTTGGTAGAATCAAATCTGGAAAAGGGGTAGGAAGGGCCATGTGCTTCTTAAAGAGTGAGCCCCCAGAAAGCAGGAGCCTGGAGTGTTCAAAGGCAAATCACCTGGCACTGCAGAGCATCACTACAAAATCACATCAGTTTTTGTGACTTTGCTGTAAGCCCACTGGGGAGAGACTGTGCTTTCAGCCTTGGGTAATTCACTGGCTGTCTCTCTAAAGGCCATTTATTTTTTGGGCTGTGAAGTAATGACTTTGAAGAGAGGGGGAAAAAACCATCTTGGACTTCCCCTTTGATATCTCTATTCAGTTTGGCAATAAGCAGTGGAAGTTTGATGCTTCCTTTTATGTCTACAGTAGAGCACAAAAGTACATGGTAAACTCCTCTTTCTACTGCAAACCAGTCACACAAAAATAGCAGCATAAATTTGAGGGTGATTTCTCCTGGAGATACTTCAGAACGAAAGAGCGTAACTCCCACGCATTTAACCACCCACAAGACCCGGTGTGAGCCACCGGGGACATTCTCTGTGTGGTCTGTCACACTGACAAAAAGGGCCAGGGGATGAATAACCTCATGGGAACTGGTAAAGACCTGCTTATGATCAGCCCTCTGACCACCCCCAAACTAAGAAGTGTTCAAAGAGATCTTTAAATTCTCACATCTGGTAAGGTGCCGTGACTTCTTCAAGAATGTTAAATGAGGTAAAATTTAAAGGAAGAACGAATATGTTTGATTAGGTGAAAAACTGGATATATCATAATTTTGTAGTACTTCAGTATAGTAGTACTGTAATGAATAATCAAGCAATTTCTTTTAAGACTCAGCATTGTAGATCCATGTAAACACAAATTCCATGACCTTCAGGTGGATACATTAACATAACTTACATACTCTCTCATTTCTTGTAATAAACAGACCATGAAACTGAATGTTTTCTCTTGTTCCTTGTATAGAAGGAAAAAGAAATTAAAGAAACTAAGAAGGGAGAATGTTACTTTATTTTTATCACCCAAACCTTTTTCAAAGAGGAAAAAAGGAAGCCTTTGTCCTATAACCTTGTACCAGTTCTTTCAGCTTGAGCTGCAGATCTCTAGTACTACTTAATACTGAGAGTTTTTAACCAACTTTACAAGAAGATGTAACCCCTGTTTCAGCACTTCTTGGAGATGGTCAGAGTTTTTTTCATGTTGTTCAAATCTTGTAGTAAATTCCATCACTTAAGGAGGAAAAGGCATTTGCTTGTCCTATGAATTTTCCCATTATTATCATTTGAAGAATAATGTACAAGAAGTTTTAAGGGCCTGTCAAGAACCACTTTCACTTAAAAAGAATATTTTATAAACATGTTCTGGTTATAAATCCATTTTGGTAGTCTAAACACAAATATGTTTTGATATGCTGATTGTGTTTTCATGTAAGTCAAAAAACTCTTGACAGTATCTGCCTTCCAGACAAAAGAAATTAAAAGAGGAACATATATATGTGACTTTTTTTGTCTGTGTGAGCATGTCTGAGATCCACTCTCAAAAATATTTAAGATTGTTTTGACTCAAAATTGCCAGCCACAGACATGACCATTATTGTATTAAATAAACCACAAACCGTTTCTCCTACCACAATGCAGCTTCCATTTTTGGTGCCACCAGAAATGGGGTATTTTTCAGGCAAGGGAATGATCCTAAGAATTTCCCAGGGAATTCTGAGGGGAAATGGAAGGCATCATAATGACCTTGTCCTTGTACTGTTCAGAGCTGTGATTCAATCTCATTTGTTTTCTGACTTCTTTGCTTACCATCAGAGAAGAAAAAGATTTCCGTGTTACTCATTATTAAAATAAAGCCTACTTTTGAGTAACTTTTGGACGAGAATGATGTTTGTTCACTCAACCTTGGACCTTGTGCTTTCCATAAAAGTTTGTTGGAAATGTTCAACTGGCCTGGAAATTTTCTTAGACAAAGCCAAGGTATTATTACTATGTGTCTTGGGAACTCTGGAATTACCCAGCTTTGCAGATGTCTGTGTAGTGCTGTTGGGCAAGTGCAGGGGATCCCAAGTGTTTCCAGCTGGGACAACATGGGCATGAAATCACATGTTTTGAATGCAGCCTTCTTCCTTTGAAGTCCAAAAGGGACTTCTCGTTAATATTTGTGTTTTGTGCCCCAATTCTAACAATGAACACCAATGCCACTGTCAAGTGTTTCCAGCCTTCTATGGGTGCATCACGCAGTTTTACCTCTCCTGTGTGTCCATGGACAGGGTTTGTGTGAAGTGCCAGGGAGAGAGATTTGCAGCTCTGGGCTGATCAGTATCAGCCTGTCCCTGTCCCTGTGAGCAGGGTCACAGGTCCTGGCTGGCCATTCTGCCTGCAGGCAGTGGTAAGGCAGCTGAGCCTTGGGTGCTGAGTTTGGTGCTACCCATGGCCTCATTTAACAGGTATGAGCAGAATAGTCTTCCCCCAAAGTCATGGTTTGCTTTGAGAACTTATGTTTTGTTTAGTAATACCACAGGTTATATTTGACAGCAACATCGTGCAATGTATTAATAAGAGGCTACTGAAGTCTATACCCCAAAATCAGTAGTTTTGGGAAATAATTTTCCTAGATCTTTAAAAGTGCTGAGTTGTAATACCTGTGTTGTTACAACCAGGGGATTTATTATAACAGATACCTGTGCCTGTCTGTAGGGGTAAAGTGTGAAGTTTTTTTCAAGATAGGAGAAGGAGTACATAATTTTTGATAGTCTAACAAAGTACATTCATTTTTTCATTTGCTAAAAATGCACATGGATATCAAGCTAGGCAGGGGTTAAAGCTCCATGCTGATGAGCTGAAGCAGTATCTGCTCCAGAGAGGGGATGTAGACAGTTCTGATACCAGTTGTGGCTTCTGCAAATTGCCAGAAGAAATTATTATTTTAGTCAAAGCTGTTTGTCAGAGCTAAATGTCATATTACTGGCCGTAATCTGTTTGAAGTGCTGTTCACCACAGACCTAAGAGGTCTTGTAGTGATCTGAGGCAATACTGTGTGTGCTGTGGAGGTGGAAGGAAAAAATACAAAATGTCAGACATTACTGAGCAGTTTTCATTTTGGCTGCTCCCTGAACCAGGTGGGCTTTCCGTGCATTTGGTCTGTCACTCCTGATCCTCTCTGTGTTTCCCCTGCAGGCCCTGATGGCACCTTTATGCTGAGCATCCCCTGGCCACAGGGCTGCCTTCTTCTCCTTCCTTGGGGATGTCAGAAATAAACATGGATCCCCCAAGCCAGTGGTGGCCCCCATGGAGTGAGGTCCAGTGGGTCAGACCCTGACACCAGCTAAGAGCAAGAAGGTGCCAACTCTTCATGCCTTTTCCCATCCACACACCTGTCCTGGAGCTGAGTCACATCCTGGCGTGGCAGTGGTCTTCTGGCAGCCCCGATCCCCTGCACCACAGTGGGATAGTGGGATCACCTGGATTTCACAGCCAAGGGCTCCACAACCCCTTCCCTGTGTGGGACAAGCCTGGGACAAGTTTTCCCAGGGGTGAGCTGGGGTCTGAATCTGCCACACTCCAGTTTCCGTGTGAGTCTGCATGCCCATGCTAAGCTCTCATTGTGTTTTCAGGAACTAAGATCATTTTTCATCAGCGCCTGGAGGTATCCACGTAATTTTAGAAAATACATAGGATCCTCTGCCTCAACTGACCTGATTTTGATTTGTGGATTGGGATTTTTTTTTCTTGCCAAAACTCTTCCGGGGGTTGCAATGCCCAAATTAGGATGAGAAGGCAAAAGGGACAGTGTGTTCCAGTGCACTTTTTTTTTTTTTCTTCTCTAATTATTAATTAGCAGAAGTGAAAAATAGGACTTAAGGAAAACGATTTTTTTTTTAAACAGAATACCCATTTCTTTTTAAAAATCAACATCCCTCAGAAAAACTTGGAGAGATATTACAAGCTTTGATGGAAATTCTTTTATTGTATTTAATATTTTTTCTTAGAAAATGATTTAAAAATATTTTCCTCTTCCTAATTTTCAGCAATTTTGCTTTGAAATGAAAGCTCTTCTAAACTCAAAAAAGATAAAATTTAAGCAGTCTTTTTTTATTTTTGTCAATGAGCAGAAACATTCCCATTTGGACCCAAAAAAGAAATATTGAGAATGTTAATGAGACAAGAAAGATACATTCTGCTCTCATAGATACCTGTACATACCCTACCCATGATACTATTTCAGTGTGCAGCAGTGGCACTTTGCAGTACCTGTCTGATTTCTTCTTATTTGCTTCAAGCTTAATTCCTCCTTATCTCAAAGGACAGAAATCCACAGACCAAGTTTGACCTTGCTGTAATTCTGAATGATGTAATTTTGTCATTGCTGAATTTGGTCCATTATGATTAGAAAGTGTGCTTAGCTGGCAAGGAAATTAGCTGAGCGTATGTAGTTAATTTTAAGCGTGCTTTTAATGCTATCCCTTTTCAACAAACCACTTAGACACATGCTTAACAGCCCGTGTGCTTGAAGTTAATTAAGTGCCTAATTGCTTTTCTGTATGTGGGCCTGAATAGGGATGGACTAAAGCACATACTTCAGTTCTCAGTTAAATTGCATCCTTTTTAGCAGGGCTGTTGCAATAGGACAAGGGGTCACATTTTTAAACTAAAAGAGGTAGATATGGATTACATGTAAGGATTAAGTTTTTTACCATGAGGTTGTTAAAACGTTGGAACCTGTTGCCCAGAGATGTGGTGGGTGCCTAAACCCTGGAAAACTGCAAGGTCAGACTGGGTGAGTCTCTGAGCAACTTGACCTAGTCCAAGATGTCCCTGCTCACTGCAGTGGGACTGGACTAGAGATCTCTAAAGGTTCCTTCCAGCCCAAACTGTTCTATGATTCTAAAAAGCATTTGTTTTCCTAACCCTTCAACTTCCTTCATCCTTGCTCAAATTTATTTAATTCCTGCGGTAGCAAACTCATCCCTGTGTTTGCCTAACAAAAATGTAATCAAAACAAGTTGTGGCCCCTTCTTGCTGGCTCTAGGTATACTTGTGAATAGTTGTAATTAAATCCAGAAATCTAGTAATGTGGCATTAATTAGCCAAATGGAGAACTGAGAGAGAAATGTGGTTTCTGAGGCAGTAAACTTCTGTGCCCTGGAATACA
This sequence comes from Petroica traversi, assembly GCA_025920805.1. Classification (NCBI taxonomy): domain Eukaryota; kingdom Metazoa; phylum Chordata; class Aves; order Passeriformes; family Petroicidae; genus Petroica; species Petroica traversi. The sequence continues at coordinate 16,121,286 of JAHLSL010000012.1, read as the reverse complement.
AGGCACGCCAGTCAGAACTTGGCTCAGAAGGCCTCTATGAAATACTAAGCCTTGTCAGGGTTTGGGTTTTTGGTGAAAAAAAAAAAAAAAAGGCCAGAAAGTTCAGATTCACCAGAAGTTCTCCAGAAATGCAGCCCGTGGCTTCCCTCCAGTGGCTGGTGAGAGTGGGGCAGAGGGACAAATCACAAATCCCTCAGCCAAACAAGGCAGAGCAGCAATCCTCCATGGGTTCAGATGTTTTAAAACACGTTTTCCTTGTCCCACTCACTCTTTTTAGTGGCTGTGTAACCATTCACCTCCTGCTTTTTCTGATCCATGCCAGGGAAACTCCCTGTTGCCATAGGACAAGGGTAATGGTTTTAAACTAAAAGAGGACAGGTTTAGATTACACGTTGGTAAGAAGGTTTTTTTTTCCCACAATGAGAATGTTGAGGTTGCCCACAGAGGTGATGGATGCCCCATCCCTGGCAGTGTTCAAGGTCAGGCTGGATGGAGCCCTGAGCAGCCTGGTCTGGTTGAAGATATCCTTCCCTATGGAGTAGGGGCTGGAACTAGATGATCTTAAAAACCCTTCCACTCCAAACTATTCTGTGAATCCACGACTCTGTGAGATGGAGTTTCCTGAGTCATCCATCCATCCATCCATCCATCCATCCATCCATCTGCTGTCTCTGGTGAGGACTGATGTTTGAAACACCTTCAAGGACACCACAAGGCCAGGGACTACTGGTATTGCCTGGGTGGTGGGAAAAACAAAGCTCCTTCCTCTCATGCTCTATTTTGTAAAAGCTGTGCTCTCAGTCACATTCTGTGACTGGTGAGTACGTTGTATTTACCCTGTAATGGGCTGAATGTGTGTGTGTGTTCAAGATGAAATTTCACTAAGTGGAGACATTGGCAAGAGGAAGTGTGGATTGTCACATTACTGCACTGCAAACATCAAAGTGCCCCAGACTGTTTATCAGAGAAACCAGCAAATCACTGGAGTGATTCATAGATATTCGATAATACAAGAAAAAAAAAAAAAAAAAAAAAAAAAAAAGATAAGTTGCCAGAAACTGGAAGGCTGGAAAATAGAGCCTTTTGTTGTAATAACATTTATAGCCATATAATACTATGACTCTGTAGGCACCAAATTGTTGGAGCAGAGAGCAATTAATAAGCTGTATCACTGCAGAAAGACTTTTTTATAGAGAAATTCCCTGATAGATCCCAGCCTGTCTGGAAAACTAACTTGAACCTGAGCCCTTGCAAGATGATGAAATCTCCACCTCTGGAAAAACCCTGTACTAGTTCTTTGAATTGTGTTTTCAGCTGCCAGAGAAACTGCTGGACCACCAAGAGGACGTGCTGCACAGCAGGCTGAGATGTGTTCCTGAAGCAGGCAAATCTATTTTGACAGAAGTTTAATAGGCATCTCAAAAAGCTCAGGCCCATCTGCAGCTGGGATCATAGAGAAGGAATTATTGTTTCCCTGCACTGTGTCCCCCTGGCCCTTATCTCCACAAATTGCCCACAGGCAGCTGAACTGCTATCCTGACAGAGACTCTGCAGTTTTCCTGGACTCTTGCAGAACACCTAAGAGCCCAGGGAGCCCTGGATTAAACCTCTTCCCTGCTCAGATTACTCAGGGGTCTGCTACAGTTCAATGATACAAGTTCAGGTCCTTTGACTTCACCAAGCACCGTGTGTCTCCAGTCTACTCTGATGATGATGAGCTGTTGAGGAGCAGCTGCTGGAGCCCAGTTACCAGTAACAGCAATTTGGGGATGTGCAGTGTGGCCAGTTCTGACACCACTGCTGAGGCTGCTCTGCAGGGAGGTGCAGAGCAGCCTGCTCTGACTTTGTGCACTCCTGGTGCTGGCTGTTACCAGTGGCTCTGTCTGGCTGTCATTGCAGCACCTGAAGGCATCACTGACAAACATGGACAGGCTGTGGGGATGGGAGATGTCACTGGTGAGAGGGTTACTGGGGGAAGAGCTGCTGCTGCACGTGGTATTGTGCCACACCATGGCCATCTCCTCCTTCTGAACCACAACTGTAGCACAGACTCTCCATAGAGCTCTGCTGCTTACTGAGTTGCTCTGACCATGAGAATGTGCCTGTCTGGAATTTGCCCTCCTCCCCAGTCCTCAGTGAGTCTTGCTGGTGTGGGAGGTTATTTCACACTCTGTGCTGACTTTCACGAGGCTTCTCTCAGCTCATTTCTCCAGGTCCTCCTAGAGAGCAGCTCTGCAGTTGGTTGTGATGATGGGAGCCTGCAGTGTGTGGGGATCCTGCTGAGCCCTCTCAGGTCTGTGGCAGGAGAGTGGTTTCAGAGAAGTTGGCCTGCAAGGAGCAAGGGTACATGACCTTATGTTTGAGCAAGTCAGTGGCTTAAATGAGGGCTCGAGGAGTGAGGTGCATGAATGTAAGTGGGGAAGGAGAAAGATAGATTTGGATCACTACTTCACACCATGGGCATACCACATAAACCTCATGATTTCAGTCTTGGCAGCCCTTGTTTTTGTTTCTGAGTAAGGGGGAGGTTGTATTCTTAGTCTAGGGGATACCACCTTAAAATGATTCCTGGCCCATGTCACTGAGGGAAGGTGGCAAAAAGGAGAGACTCCTTGGCTCCTGGTTTCACAAGTGTTCTGAGCTGGGCAGTTGTACAGCTACAATGACTGCTGAGACCCTGCTGCCTTGGTGCCAGTGTCATGGGGACTTGGGAAGGTGACAAGCAACCACTGAAAGTGAGGACTTCACCCTTCTCACCAGAGCTCTGAAACTGCAGGGTTTCGTCTAGAAAATTGCATACTGTTAGTCAGATTATCTTGTGTTTTACCATTGTAATTCAAGCACACACTGATGGTAGTAGGCCAATTATCCCATAGAAGAAGGCTCCAGCTTCTGTGGAGCTCAATTTCTTGCCACCTTGACAATTCCCATCTAAGAAACATAACAGTTGTATTATTCTTGCTCGTGTGCACTCAGTACCAGAATAGCTTTGCTGTCTGGATGCTACTGTAAGATGCTGCTGGAGAGAGCATCCCCCAAACCAGTTCTGCATGGCCTTGTCCAGCACTAAGGAGGCAGCAGCAGGTCTTTCTAGGAAATAATGACTACAGTCAGAGAATTCTATTTGGGCATAGTATTGCAGACAGAGCCCCCTCATATTTCTCAGCATACCTAGAACTTGCCTCTTGGTTAGCTAGATGCCTCTCAGTTGCCATGCAATTTTTATTCTTGCATTCTTCACTTTCCTGTTCAGTATGCAGAAAAGAGAACCCTGGGTATTCCAGCAGCTAGTGGGATACAGAGTTAGTTAGTGTACTCACCAAACTCTTTTGTAGCCTCAGCCATAAAGTAACACTCAGAAGTCAGTTTAACAATCACATGCAGTCTGACTGGGGAAAAGCAATAAGAGCTTGGTTCAGCTCTGGGCTTTGCTTGCAATTATGGAAGACTTCTTTTGGGAGCTAAATGGATATGTGGTTTTAATAGCTGAACATTCTCCTAGGAGCTGGAGAGGGCCTTTTGTGTTTCTTTCTTTACTGCTTTTAATAAAGACAACAGCAGCTGGAAGCATTTCCTTGAAGACAACCCTTAGCAGTTTCTCTTTTGCTGGGGATTTTCTGGGGAGTACATGGAAAGGTTTTTCCCCCACCGCAGGAGAACAAAGCATATATAGAGTGGTATTTCTGAGCAGATTTAGAGGGATGTTCTGGTTTAGCAGAACATGAATATTTTAGTGATGAACGGTTATTGTGCTGCAATGGCCTCCCTCCCTCTGCCTTCGGTTAGGAAAGGGAAGCAGATCGGCTTTTATTTGTAAACACATGCTTGTCTTACCATACAGAGACTTCTCGGGGGCGAAAACCGGGGGGCAGCCTGGGCACCCCAAAAAGCCAAACTGGCTACCGGGTGCGGCCGCCAGGGGGGCGCTGCAGGATGAAGGATGAGGGATGCGGGATGAGAGATGTGGGATGCGGGATACGGGATGAAGGATGTGGGATGCAGGGTGCGGGATGCAGGGTGTGGGATGAGGGATGTGGGATGAAGGATGCAGGATGCAGGATGCGGGATGAGGGATATGGGATGCAGGGTGCAGGATGAGGAATGTGGGATGAGGGATGCAGGATGCAGGATGCGGGATGAGGGATATGGGATGCAGGATGCGGGGTGAGGGATGAGGGATGAGAGATGTGGGATATGGGATGAGGGTGGGGAATGCACGGGGCATGCGGGGCAGGATGCAGGCTGTGGGCTGAGGGATGCAGGGTGTGGGGTCAGGGGAAATAGACCTGAGATCCTCACAGTGGGTTTCCCTTGGTGCCTGTGCCTCTGCTCCTTGGCATTGCTTTCGTGGTGTTTGCCTTCTCTCCCTCTGGTAAATTCACGCTGGTTTTTAGAGGCTGGCCGGTGAAATGTCATCTGCAGCAGAGTTGCTGCAGGAGCAGCAGCTGTTGGGAAATTTAAGGTTCTTTGCTGAATTCAGGCTTTATTTTCTAAAGAGGAAAAAATTTCTCCAAACTGTGAACCGTGTATATGAAAAGGATAACAACATTCCCCCCAAATAATGAAGAACATTAAGAGTGTCAGGTGGCAGCAAATCAAGATACTTGTTTGTCAACACAGAGGGTTTGTGAACAATTTGAAGAGTTAAATGAATAGCTGGAAAAGTGACAAAAGACACTTGTTTCACAGGGTGTATGGGTGCTTAACCCTGGATGGCAGCAGCTTTACCTCCTAACACTGCCTTGGAAGCAGCAACTTCCCTCCATGTCTGCTATCAGAACCTCAGGACTGACCCTGGCACTGCATCAGATTTCCATGCACCAGGGATTGCCAAAGTCACTCTCTGAAGAGAGCACCCTATTTGTGTAGCTGGTGCTCACTGTGGATTTGGGTGAATCACAAGCATACTCCTCTCAGAAAGCTCCCAGTTGCTTACCTGTGTACCTTTAACTTCTGCTTGCAAACAAGTCTGGAAACCGCTGTATGAAATAGGCAATGAATGTCAGATTTTTTTCCTTCTGATGCTAAATAAAGACCTTTATATAAGGATACCAGCACCATCCTCAAAACTGGGCTTCCTTTGCTTTGCGTTGCAGGCCAGTAATCACCTTTTCCTGTTACTAGTCTGGCCCTGAGCTGTGAGCTTTTATCATTTGTTGCAGAACTGGAAGAAATTCATTCCTTAACCATTAACTCAACATGGAAGGCTTGAGTCCTACCTCATTTGCAAATACCAGGGTCAGAGCAGGGTTTTTCTGTGTGTTGGTGGGTGAGTTGTTGACACTGGAAGTCCCACAGTGTGGGAGTGGTTGTATGAAGAGGACATGGAGCAGAATGGTGTGGCACCTTTTGCAGTGCCAGAGCATTTTACAGCTCACTGGTTTGCTGATCCATCCATTTCTCCTGAAAATGCAGCTCTCCAAATCAGCTATTCCCAGTGCTTGTGTCTAACACATGAAATAAAATTAAATAAGCAACTGGTGTACACTCCCCTCTCACCATACTGCAAAAGGGAATCTGAGCTGGCCTGAGATTTCAGAAGTTCTTGGTGACAGAGCCTTGATGTGGATAAAGACACAATTTGATGATGTTCACTTCCAGATAAGAGAGCTGGTTCTTGCTCAAACTTTACCATGGCAAAATTCACAGGGAAGGGATAACCAGGGAGCTAATTCCTGATTTATTTCACAAAAATGAAGGGCTTTTTATGTCTCCCTTTTCCCTTTCTAAACTGCTTGGCTGTTATAGTCTCTGCTCCCCTGCACCAGCTGCAGGGGTGGTGGGATCTTGCAGTGGGGCTGCACCCTGAACATCTCTGTGGTTTTACCTTTTCCCTCTCGAAATGCTGCATGGCTGCATGGCCAGTAGAAGAGAAACTTCCAGAGTCCATGAACAACTCTCAGCCACTTTCATTGCTCAACCGACTTGTCTGCATCACAAGGTCTTACCAAGGGTGCACATGATTTGGGAGAACTGAGCAAAGCCCCAAGAGGATGTTCGTGTACTTTGAAGATCAGTGCTTGATCTTATACCAATCCACTTGTAGCTAAACTCTGAACTGGTCCAGTTTATCTATTCATGAATGCCGTGGTCCCACTTTGAGGAAATAGAACACTATGGAGAATACTCAACCTTTTCTGCATTTCAGAGGCAGGACAATTTTTCATGTGTGCTTAGCACCAGGACCAGAGGCTGACAGGACCTCTGTCCCTTCTTCAGGAGCCAAATTGGATATACTCATGATGTGAATGTAATTTTATTGGCATTAACACAGGTGCACCACTGTGTCTCAGCAAGACAGAGGGGCTATTTGCAAACTGTTGATGCAAAACAAGCTGAAACAACAGCATCCATCACTCCGCCAAATTGTCATTCACAAGAAGTATGGAAGCAATTTTTGTTTAGATAAAATTTGCTGGTAAGACAGCAATGAACACGAGATATTCACTATTCTAATAAAATAGTAATGCTGCAAGCTCAGCGGCTCATGAAACATTTACAGTCTGCAGCTAGTAAAGTGCAAACAAGAGATTTAAACGCCGCTGTTGCTGGATGGATGGAAACCAGTTAGAAGATTAACTGAAAGATTATTCCACACAGGTTAGAATGAGGTTCATTAAATACCTATCAGTTCTCTCATTTGCTGTAGGAGACAGGGAGGGCTGTAGCACTGCACCTGTTGAAGCAGAGCTCGTCCTTAGTGCCAGTGTTAAGCCAAATGAGCTCGTCTTTTCAGCTTGTAGTTTCTTTTGCTTCTCATGTCTCCCTGCATCAGGAGTTTCCAGAAGCAGCATTAACAGTACACTTGCAGATTATAATTCTTTATATAGGAAACTAATTAGGCACCAGACTTGCAACAGGGTCTGGAGAGTGAGATGAAGAAGAGGGCACAGTATACACAGGGCTCTCCCATAAGTTCACGATAAGCAGTACAATTAAGGAGATTTTACACACTTCCAGCCTGGGCAAAAATTACACACCAGGTAAATTATTTTATGCACTGCTTGTCTGGTTTTTAACCTTTGATCCATTTTATCAAGGACTACAGGAAATTTCAGTCATTACTGCCCCACCTAAGTGCTTCTCCATGGATCCTTCAGAGGCTGAAGGTTGTAAGAAGGGTGTTGGATGAGATCAGACAGGGAAGCACCCAGATGCCTCCCTTTGTGTTTTCTGCATTACTCTAGCTGAGTCATTTTGATTCTTTTCTAAGCAGCTCTTGTATAAAACAAGCAGCCCTTGCTTTTTGGTCTCTTAAGGGTACAACAGGGCTCATTCACCAGGCTACTCTGCTTCTTTTAAATCTGGCTCATAGTTATTAAAATTAGCATTTTAAGAAAAGCCCTGAGGCTTTTTGTGCCACTGAATATGTGAGAAGCAAACAAAACTTTTAAGCAGTAATTTCCTTCCTCTGCTGATGGAGAAACATCTTTTTTATGTCCAGGGTCTATGAACAATTAAACCCTGTGCAAACTGGTGCCTTTTTAATACTATAGACAGTAGCAATGATGGTCTTGAGTGAAATCCTGACCCTGCTGCAGTTAAGAAGTGCCCTTGCTGCAGGTTATGCCTGTCCTTAACTCTGAGATTTCGCTCTCTGTACAGAGATAGATACAATATCTCAGAAATACTAACACAGGCTTTGACTGGCAAGAAGAGACATATCTGCACTGTGTGGGGCCACAGAAAAATCACAGCAGTATTTAGTTTGAAAAGTTTCATGTTCATATATTTTAGGACTATTCTCAATCCAGAATGCATAACAGTGTTGATAAAACCTAAAATGGGAACTGTCCTGCCCTGGTTCCTTGAGTGTTTCTGAGGGTAATGGTTGAAGAAAAAGGCCCATGTTTGGGGATGAAATGGGTAAAAATTCTATAATAGACAGCAGAAAAGGCAAAATGCTTTTTGAAACTAGTATAAAGCTACTTAAACTCACAGATCACTGTTTGAAAGGCAGATGAAATTATCTGTGACACTTCTATGAATTCCTGCAGTAGGTGAGGCTGGTTGGGGTTGCCAAACATAAGGGATGGAAGTTTTCTGAAACTATTTAGTTGCCAGCAGTATGAGTGGTACAGCTTGCATCTTTACATCACAGTGGTGAGAAAACTTACAGAGATAAAGCAAACAGATGAACTGAAGCTGAAACAATAATGTAGGGACTTTGGGGCTTGGGAGCTTGGAAGTGATACGAGCTTAATTACTATTAGGAGTGAGAAATATGGAGGGAAGGATAAAATAATCTGTATTGCTGTTGGCTGCAGACTGTGGAAGGTTTAGCATATAGAAGGTCAGTAAACTTTAAATAGCTTCTTAGGGTGAAATTACAGAGATTTTGAAAGTACAGCAGCCTGAAGTTGTAATTTTAGCACCGCAGAAACAGACCTGTTTTAGAAAAGAAAAAAAGCCTTGGAAACAGGCAAAGATGAAAAGTTCAAGGACTCCTCGAAGTCAGTGCAGGGATTATAGTAGCTCTCTCTGGTTGTATGAGTTTGTCATCCTCTTAAAAACATTGCATTAAGGAAATACAATAAGAAAGGAAACAGGCAACTGTAACATCTCTGTTATTTAAAAGCAGTAAAGAGCTGAGTTAATTCTTGTTGTTGAAAAGTCATTGTCATGAAAAATTAAATCAAAACATGTAGGAGGTTTTAAATTTAAAAAATGTTAAACTAAAAAGATAATTTTGACTTAATTTTAAAATATTTTAAATCCTATCATGTTGTATTTGTTGCTGTATTTCCAGTTTTTATGGAAAAACGAATTCTTATTTTTCTCAATAAGAAGGGTGGCTGAAAGTATGCAAAATATACAGGAAATTTTTTGTAGCATTTCAGAAAACAGGACTTCTGGCCAACTCCAGTAACCTGATCAGAGCTGAGTAACTAGAAAGGTAGAGTCAATTATTAGAGCTGCATGTTCATTAAGTCTGTGTTGCAGTTACAGTGTCCTGTGATCGAATCCCAGCAGCACTTTTCCCAACTGTAGTTGAATTTTTCCTGAACATGGGGCAATTTGGATATAATCCTGTGCTGCAGGATAACTGTGATTGAGCAGGGAGGCTGGAACAGATGACCCGCTGTGGTCCCTTCCAACCTGACTTACCCTGTGATTCTGTGTTCCAGGGACCAGTCTTATGAAGGTCTGCTTCAGAATCACACAAACACTTCACAGGAACTTTTAAGAAAAACTCTGTGTATGGACTTTAAATGCTTCACATTTCTTTGAGCTCACTTTGAAATCTGATAGCCAAACCATCAAATTATATCCGATGCTCTTAGCAGTTGTTCTTACTGTTATCAATATTATTGATATAAAAAATAGCAGAAACTTCTGGCATAGGAAGTGTCAAAGTAAATCTAATTTCATCCTATGAGAAGCTTATACAGCCTCTTTTTAAAGGAATGATATTTCAGTCGCTCAAGTGAGCATGCAGAAAGGCTACCTTTAAAAGCAGAATGTTGTTAGCATATGGCAGAGAGTTTTTTTACTCAGCCTGGGGAATGCAGGCTACCTGGGTAATTATTTCCTTAGTGAGTCTGCATTAAAACTTCTATTGTGTTTAATTCCACGCAAAACATTTTCTATATTTCATGTCATGGGTAGGAATGAAAATGGAGATAGTTCATCAATGCTGATATGTGATATAAAAAGAGCTGAGAAGCCAAGGGTATGAGAGTGCATAAAAATGTTTTGTGTCCTGACCAGTACATTGCTTAAAAAAAAAATTTTACAATCAGCCCCGATTGTTCATTCCTCCCATGCAGAAGTTACTCACATATTCATTTTTAAAAGGGCAAATCAACCATAATTCAGTTTATAAACTGTGAAGCTGGTTGCGAATGTCTGGATGAATATTCATTAGAATCTCTTAATCTGCCATCGACTGTGATTCATTAGGCATATGTAAATATCACTCACTTTAATTGCCCCTAAACTGACTTAACATAATATTGTCATTAGCAAATTATTAGTTATTTGTGTAACTAATGGTACATTATGGTGTACACGTTAAATCACCAGATATATGATCACAATTATGATGATGTTTTATGCGGGGTGCTTTGTAAACTATTTGATGAAATATAATGGAGCCAAATCAAATCTGGTATGTTAATAAGACAGTTGTGGAACTTTGTTATTATATTTCTACACCTTGGTGACTGGTCTAATATGTGAGCCTTTACCCCACCCTGTGCTTCAATGGATTATGGATTGGCTTCACTTTCCATATGCAAGGCTGGCGTGACATTCCAATGCCTGCTTACCCTTTGTTTTACCTAATGAACTCAGTTCCAGTTAATTATTGGTGAAAGTGCCCTAGCTTGCTGTGGCAAGACCTTCTCTCTGAAAGGCCAGGGGGAGGGAGCAGAAAATATCACCTGTGCCACATGAAGTGTTAATAGGCCCTGCTGGGGAGTGCTGCTGTTGAGGTAGCAGTGCCTGTAACCTCCTGTTTTTTCTGTAATTTGTTAGTGTATCCTAGGATTTTGTATTTTCCTGTGCTCTTAACTCTTGACTCCTACTCACTTGTGTGATGAGAAGTCTTGACTGGAATGTTTGACCCACCCACTCTCCAGCACTTCCAATAGTTATGCATTAAACAAGCAGCTTTTAAAATGACAAAGTTATGGTGGTGAAACCTTCAATTAGTGCTGCTAAAAGGATTTTAATTACAAGGCTAATGATAACTGGAATATGTTTTTGCAAAAAGGGATGAATGGTATCCTCACAGGCTTTTATTAAGTCTTGTGTCTACATGCAAATGCATTTATGAGCGTGTTAATGTTTATAGACCCAGGAAGTTAAGAAAGGGCTGTTTCCCATGGCCACATATTTATTCAAGATGCATTTAATATGGCAGTTACTTTATTTCTTTAAAAACAGCTTATTAAGGCACATTTACTAGGAACTAATTAAAATGTAATGAACACAGATCTGTTTGCAAATTAGTACAAAGCCTCTGAAAGAATATCCTACATCATCAAGTGGTTCTCCAGCCATTCCTGTAAGTCATGCTGCTCCACGTGGGACCTTGCCCCTCAGGTGCAGCAAATTTGACTGTACCTGCAGTTGGTAACCTGGAGATAACTTCTATCAACTGCTCGTCCAGTCAAACAAGACACTTCACTGACAGTTAAATAGATGCAGATGTCATGCATGTCAGGGAAACTTTTTCACTGGGTTCAAAAGACTTTGGTACAGATGTGAAACATCAAATTATTTTTGTAATAAATGAACAAAAGGCATCGGAAAAAGATGCTGAGGATGCAAGATGGAACCACCACTTTGAACACCTGGTTCAAAACACTTATTTGTTTGCAGTGTTGGCAAATTAATACTGCAGCTTTTCACTGATTTCGTTGAAATGGCAAAAAACACAAGGGATTTATTGTGATGTGACCTTAATTGTAATGATTTACCTTAATTCAGTTAGAAGCAGAGTTATGCTAAACCACAGAAAACACCTTCAATATTTGGAAAACAAAGTAAAAAACACAAATGGGATTGTGTCCTAATTTAATGGAAATAGCCATATTCTTATGCAGACATTCCCTAAAATTTGCAGGTATCACAACTGGCCCCACTCCCAGGTGTAAAACAAACCTTTAGAACCAATCAAGGGAGCTCAGATGCTGCTCAGAGGGTATTTACAAGAAACTCATGGCAAATTAATTGCAGAATAATTCACATAAATTATTGTCTGGGTAATTTTAAATAATGAATCAAGGCAGAGAAAAGGACACATTATTACATAATTTGTTCCATCCTAACAGAAACATTAATAATGCTCAATAAGGGCAAAATAAATTGTACTTAGAGATTACTTAGTCCCATCTCAAACCTCACTGAATGCAGCAGTAATGCTCCTCTGGGTCTGGTATGGACAGAATATGTATGGGAGAGAGAAGCAGAAGATGGACTGGGAAAGAGGCCGTGTAACAAATCTATTTCCAAGGCAGATATAAATGTCAGTGGGTGACAAGATCTGCAGGGAGGGTTGCTGGCAAGCCAGCCTCCAGTTCCACCCTTTGAAGGCACTATTTTAGTGTTCACTGAGCTCTGCAGACTGTCCATGTGATTTTGGAAGGCTGCTCCTGATGGTTGGGAGCCTTCAGAGAGTGAAAGAGGAGAACGGTAGAAAATAGACCATGGGATCAAGTGTGGTGCTCTGATACAGGACTCCAAGCTTGTTTCCAGCTCTCTCATTGCAATGCTGGAACACTTTGGATGGATCAGATTTGGTTCCCCTTCTGTAAAGCAGAGATAGTGGTGGGAAAGAGGCACAGGCTTGTGGAAGACAAAGTAAAACAGGCAAAACAAGCTGGTTTGAGAGATTCCAGGCAACCACTGTGAATTGTCCATCTGAAATAATCTGTTTAACCATTTTTTGGAGGGTTTTCTTCCTGCATTGATGATTCTGTAGATCTGCAGCCATACCAGCAGCTGAATTGATGTCACGGAAGTGAAAGGATTTTATCAGCACAAGGGCAGGGGCTGAAATCTTTTTTAGCAAAGGTAATTGGGGCTAATTTGTAGAAGCCTACTTAATCAAGAACTCAGATAAAAGTGAAGTCACTGTGGCTGAGCTCACATGTTGGACATTGTTTTTTATTTGCATTGATGTTAGTTGTTAATTAATAAGGAAAACAACGATGGTTTTGCTCTATTAGACTGTTTGGGTTGCTTGTTAGCATTCTTTCTGGTTAGTAAACCACCTGCCTTAACCACCAGACTAAAAAAAAAAATAATAAAAAAAAATAATAATACCATAATTTATTGATTAAATACAATGTAAGGTTGATTCTAAATATGAATACCTGAAACACAAATAAGATGTACACACCTGAAAAAAGTACTTATTGGTAGGAAGAAAAATGTTTGGGAAAAGAGCATGTAAAATAGATATGTTAAAACATAAATTGCTCACTGAAATAGGACTGTTAGAAGAAATCTTCTTGAGGTGATGGAATATGTTGCCAAATTCCTGTAGTTGTGGAGCTGGGTTGCAAAGATAAGCAAGATGCCTTGAAGGACAGTAATTACTTTGATCCTGTTCCTGCAGTACTTTAGCTCTGCCTCTTGTTTTCTGCAGAGGAAGGCATGTGATCTTCTGCAGCAGGTTCAGGTTTTGTGGCACACATCATCTGCTCATCCACTTCTCCTGAGACAATAATATTCATAAGACATCAATTATGTCCAGGGAACAGGGCTGCACACACTGAAGGATGTTCAAAAGGCTGGTGTGGCTTAAGCAGATCCTTACACTGACCTCCTGCAACAGGCAGGTTGGTCTTGTTGGCCAACTTCTCCCCTCTCACCTATCTCTGCTTCACTTGGAGAAAGAGACCAGGTCTGAGCTCTTAGAAGGTACAGGCAAGCCTTCCAAAGTGTGAAAGTGTGTGCTACCTTACCATTGTGTTTGGGGCACACCTGCAGGAGCCCTCTAGCCATTGTCCCTCTCAAGTGTGAGACACATCAGTGCTGACATCACCCTGGTACTTCTTGGAGGTTCCTCCTTCCTTCTGGGAGAATTTTTCAGTCACTACAGAAAGTAAGTGTGGCAGTCCCTTGGAGGAGGACGTATCTCACTTACCCACATCCATAAGCATTTTGATAGTTTGCATCTGACCACATGGAGAGGATGAGCAATGACATGCAGAGACAGGTAAGGTTGTGTCCCATGTACAGGTATCGATGATTGTGGGTAAGGGAGGGAGTTGGGGGAAAGAGGAACAGGGTGGATATTTTAAAAAGGCTCAGTTTGCTTTGGGTCCTGATGGGCACCTCTCATAGCCTGAACAACTTTCAAAGTTAACTCACACTATTTCAACACTGTCCAACTCAAGCCAAGGTGCCAGGTACACACAGCCCAAAATTTCTCCTGTTCTCTTCTAATTTTTATATCAGAGCTTGCAAAGGGCTCTCCTATTATACCAGAACACAAAACAGAGTCTTTGACCCCCAAATCTCTATGGAGCTTTAAAAATTCCTTTAGATTGCCCCACTCACCTCCTTTTTTACATGTTCCTGGTAAGATGAGAAACAATACTTTCTGCTATTACACAGGAAATATATTATAGCTTCTAGATTCTGTTTTGTGAGAAGAGTATCTTACCTGCACTTCTCCCGTTATGTAATATTTTGTAATATTGTAATAGGTGGGGCTGAAATGGATTAAGCATACTCTTAAAATATTGAAAAAAATACAAAAATTGCTACGAGGATTGAAAGCACATTTGGGGAACCTCTGCAGCAGTTAATGGAGAAGACATGGAGTGAAGGCCTGACCTCATGTTAAAGTACTGGTACTTTCAGTCCTTGGCAAGCAGATGGGAGGAAGCAGAGGAGAAGCAGCTGCTGGGAGCATCGCTCACTGTTGGGGTCTGCAGGGTATGCTCGGCATCAAACCAGTTCTTCAAAGCCAGTTTTTGGAGGTGCCAATTCAGGACAATGCTATGTTCTTGCTTTTGTAATTAATCTTTCAGATCCACAGATTAAAAGCTGCTCATTACTATAATTACCCTTTTTGTTAGTACATACACATAAACATCTAACTTCAGATTAATTTCAATGAGTACTTGAAGTGGCGATGCAATGGCTGTAGTACTCTGTATTGGCTATTAATCTATGAAATCAGGACATATGCTCGTCATGGAAAGTTTGCACCAAGATTCTCAGTTCAGCTTAGGAAGACATCTTTTAGAAGTCAAGTTTGCAGGCCTTACAGAAACAGAGACCATGCCATCACCATCACATTGCTTACCTTGTCTGATCAGATGAAACAGGAGCTCCTTGAGCCTGGGGAGTTAGAATCACAGAAAATCAAAATCCATTAAGTTGCAATACATTCAAGCAGTAATTGCCACAGATTAGAATTCAGCCGAGAACTTTGCATAATGCCAAGAGGTGACCTTTTTTCTGGGGTGCTCTCCTGTGATTGTTGGGGCCTTGTAACAAATGCCTAGTGCCATTTAACGAAGGAATGACATATCTCTGATATGCAAATTTTTACAGCACAGCAATTAAGCGGTTTAGAATTTTACGACGGTGTTTGGGCTTTATACAACAAAAAAAGGGCCAATAAAGGGCTGTGATGGATGGGCTAATCCCCACTGGAAATATACCATGTAATCTCATGGAGACAATGCATTATGGATAGCATTGTGATTATTGGTGGTTAATATCTCCCCCTTCTCCTCCCACCCTCCCCTGCCCGCAGCCTCCCCCTCCCTGCTCCCCGCCTGATGAAAACTGCATGGCTGCCACATTGTCAGGGGCACAGGCCTGGGATACAGATGGGAAAGTTGGGCCATTGCAATCTGCTGCACGCACGGACGACAGTGAAAAGGGGGCTTGCAGCGAGGCAGCTTGTCAGCAGGGGACAGGGCTGGGGTCCATATGCCTCTCTTCTTCTCCCTTCTGTCGCCGAGCCTGCTGCCGCATCCTGCTGTCGGGGGACACTTTAATGATGAACATGTTTTAAACAGTTTTGCTTACCTAGCGACAGCTTTTCAGGGAAGGGGAGCTTAATTAGACACCTTCCGCCGTTTTGGTGGGCTGTATTTTTCTGCAGGTGTCTGTCTGTCTGTCTGTGGGTCCATCCACTGCCCTCCCCCCTGCAGCCGGGCACCGGGTGCAGCTGCGGTCCTTGCGTCTCTCCATCCTCCACCTGCCACAAAGGGCACATCACTTTTGCTCCACGTGCCTCTGGCTGGCCATCCCTCCCCTTGCTGCTTGCAGCTTTTATCTCAGGTCTGCTGTGGAGCTGGCAGAGGTGTTCGTAGCAAGGGCGTGCTTCACGTGCAGAATTTGCACAGTTTCAAGCAGGGTGAGAGAGCTGTCATAGGGGCTGATCCTGAAGTGTGAAGATGTTTGCTTCGGACACATGACAGCAAGATAAGCATTGGGAATGTTAACTGTGTTTTTGAACACAGCTTGTAAAATTAGAAGGAAAAATGTCTCTGACTGCTGTTTGGAGTGCCAAAGTAAAGTGATTTAAAGCCTGAAGTCGCTGTCTCGCTACTTTTTCACTATCTTAAAGAGTCAAATAAAGCTTGTTTATCTTTTTTTTTTTTCCCCTGATCTTTTATACCCTTGGTTAAGCTGCTACTGAAGTACTTTTTTCTAGGACAGATTAAGGGACTGGAAAAAATTAATTATGTTGTTTCTTTAAAGTATTTCTTAGGTCACAAGAAATTCCATCAGTACATGTTGTGGCCAGAGTTAATTAAAGATGAATTTTACAAAAACAAAAGTTCTGACCTACTTCTCCTCCCTCTGGAAAACCCCTTGGCCTTGGGGTTCTGGGAAGCAAAAGCAGCATGGGGATTCCCAGGCAGGGATCCTTATACTGGCAAGCCTGTGGGGCAGGAGGAATGAGATGGGAAGTAGATTTGCTGAGGCAAATACAATCCCTCCAACAACAAAGGGGCCTTCCACCAGGTCTTATCAATTCCTAGGAACCACAGAAAGCAGAACAGTTTTGTGGAAGAAATTGTTTCAGCGCTAGCTCTGATTTCCCATAAGATCTCCTTATGGCCATTTCCCAAGCAGACTCCAGCCCTACAGAGGGAAGTTCAGCCTCACCCCTGCCATTAGGCTAAGAGAGGCCCTGAGCAAACCTGGTGTGCCCCCCTTTAGGCTCTCAAAGGTACATTTGTTGCTTAATCACTAAGCTGCCTTCTCCCTGACTATTTCAGTAAAGAAAGTATTGAGGGCAACAGCTGAAATAAACAGCTGGATAGACAGATGGATTGATGGGCAGATAGCTGGATAGAGTGATATACAGATAGATATACAGATATCGGGAAGTAGGTATGGACAAGGATGAGTCCTTTACTAAGCTGGGAACAGTCAGCAAACTGTTCTGCTTCAAACTTCATGTCTCATATGAGCTAAAACACTTCTGAACCCAGCACAGTGGGCTAACCCTATTCTTGAGACATTCTTGAAATGTCGTGCATGCTTGGTTTGGCCAGAACAGGTTTAATTTTTTTCAGTAGCCAGGAGAGGGCATGACTAAGCCCCAGATATTATTCTATACCACCTTATGTCAATCCTGGGGACCAAAGGAAGAGATTTTCTCTCACTTCTGAGGAGAAGGGTTTCCTTCTGTTCAGGAGAAAATGTGCTGGGAAGATCTGGTATTGTTGTGGGCTTTCCATGTAAATTGCTTCTTTGTCTTATACCTTTATTATTAGTATTGTTGCTATGAGTATTTTCTTATCTCATTGCTGTTTCTAGTAAATTGTTCTTATCTCAACCCATGATCTTTGCCTTTAGGGCATCCAGCTGGAGGAGGAGAAGGAGGAGTGATTAGCAATGTGCTTTTAGCAGGAGTACTAAATTGGAGAATACCATTTCTAAAACACAGCATTGTGTCATGCAGCAACTTTATTACAGTTTCCTACACAGGACAGGCCACAAAAACCCCCCAAAACCAAATCCTGCATAACTGGTGGTTTGAGAGTAACATCTTTGCAGCTGTAAGTGAAAAGCTCTTGAAATGTTTGGCTTCTGTGGTGTTCTTAATATTGTCTTTTTCTGCCAGCTGACAGATATATTTCCTGTTTATTTCCTACTAGACAGTGAAGATAATCAAAGGAAAGGAAGCACTACCTGGAAGTGAGTCTGTCTGGAAGGAGTGACATAAAAGTGAGAAGATCTTTGCAATCTTCGTGTTTTAAAATATGGAGGAAAATTTAAGAATATAGCCCTATGTATGACAGGTGAGAGACTGTGCCAGGAGAAGGATGAGTAAGCCATCTGATGCCTTTTTCAACAGAGAATATGTAAAAGAAAAAAAGGTACAAACCAATAGTCATCACATCTGAGTAGCAATTTCCACTTTGTCTCTTCCAAAGTCCCTTTGTCCCTTCACAAGGAATTGCAGTTCCTATGGATGGGGAAAAGGACACTTTGTCTCTGGGAGACCTTGGCCGTGCTGTTTCCTTCAATCCACTCATCCAGACAATCTACTTGACAAATGCCTAACCTAGATTTCACCTGAGCCAGGATGGTCCCCTGCATCTTTCTCACTTGCTACAGCCCAGTGTCCAGTTCCTCATAAGGGGACAACTGACACCTGGCATGGGTCACCACTCACTGCTGGTTCACATTGGTGAGTGTAAAGTAGCCTGGTAGCAATTACAGGTCTCTAATTTCTGATCCTGAATGGAAGTGGAAGAACTTGGCAATATTTGGTGTTCAATAGAAGTACTGGGTCGTGCCACTGTGGGGAAGCCTTCCCCCTCCACTGTCATCCATGTGTGGGTACAAACAAATATTTGTGTTGGCTACAGGGTACATCTTTATCATAACAGCAGTAAGGGATGTGAGAGGATGGTTGGCACTTGTTTACAGTAATGGAAGAACCTGACAGTCCTAACCAGGGAATCCCAGGCAGAACTAACTTGGAGATCTTTTTAAGGATGACAAAATGAAGCTGACATCATTAATATCACCTGTTGCAAAATGTCAACAGAACTGCTGAACCCCATAAGAAGACAAGAGTCCTCTCCAACTCCTGGGCTTCCTCTCCTGCTTGGTAACTTCTGTGAAACTTTTGTATTAGGATTTGAGTACCTAAAGCAGAGATGGTGAGGTATCATGCCTGCATCTTCAAGGAAAAATCATCTGTGACCTGAGTCTAAACAGAGATGGAGTGACTGAACTTACAGAACATTTGCAATGAGATTGGTTATCTTAATGAATTTAACTGAGAGTTTTCCCCAAAGTGTCAAGACTGTTCATAGAGTGAAAAAATGTCACCTACAAGGTACAAAGGCTCTCAACATTCAAGCTCCAAATGCAAGGTCCCAATTGATCAGGTTTCTTGAGGATTTTGTGGGGGTTAGAAGCTCTTTTAAAGTAGCTTTTGTTTTCAAAGTTGCAATTATTCAGTCATGGAAATTATCTGAAGTCACCACATGAGTTAGTACTTTTTTTTTTGCTTTAAACTCTCTTGAAAGACAACTACAAATTAAATTAAATAACTTCCAAACACTAAATGATTTCCAAATAATTTCCAAAGAATATTATGAAAATCACTGCCACAGCAACTGCAAGTCACAGGTCGTAATACAGTGTGCAGCATTCAAAAAAGGGGATACTATTCATTTTGGTAATCTTCATGTAATAAATCTTAATACACATACAAATTGCATTTCTACCAAGATATGGTAGACTTGCATCTTCAGTTAGTGTTGCTTGCTATTTTTCATTCTTGCATTTTGAGTAACTGGTAAATATCACAACATCACAGTTCCACTTGCTTTTCTCAAGTGGGCATAAAGCCACTCTTCTTTTGTTGCTCAGCAAAACTTATGACATCAGGAAAGTTAACTCCCATGAGGGTGGTGGCAGAGAAACTCTTTTCAGGGTCTTGAATAACAGAAAGGTATATAGGTGAGATGGGTTAGATAGATCAGACCCAAGACCATTTCAGTGCCCCAAGCCAAATGAAGAATATCCTATTTGAATTATGAGCAGTATGATTTTAAGAGTAAATTTT
Source organism: Petroica traversi (assembly GCA_025920805.1). NCBI lineage: Eukaryota > Metazoa > Chordata > Aves > Passeriformes > Petroicidae > Petroica > Petroica traversi. Next base: position 16,101,767 of record JAHLSL010000012.1, on the reverse strand, counting down.
AATTTAAAGTGTTATCACCAAACGGTGTCAGTGCTGTCATTCAAATCTCTGTCGCTGCAGTGCCTGAAGCACTATGCTGGCACATGGTCATACCACATCCTTTTTTGAAGACCACCAGTTCCTTCTTTCTGTTTCTAAGGCAGGAAGGAAGGTGCCTATTACAAAAAGAGACAACATAAATAAGATTGTTTTCTCAGGGTAGTTTGTTAAGGCCTACTATTGTGTTACACTGTTACACGTGCTGCCACTCTAAGGGTAATGAAAATAAAAGTGAAAGAAAACTAGAAGGGAAGTTCAAAAAGTTTGGGGATTTCCAGATCCCAGAGATGATAAATAACACATTTTGGTTTAACAATAAATAAATAATAAGTATGAAGAAAGCTTAAATGAGGCTGGATTGTTATCACATTGTTCTGTAATGGAAAAAAAGATGCCAATTTTAGTACTAATCAAATAGTTTACTCTCCCAGTGTGGTGTGGGAGATGGATGACCCCACATGGTTCTCGTTATCTTGGGATCTGCCTAAAAGCCTGCCAAAATAATTATACAAATAAGAACAATATCTCTGGTTACAATGAAAAGAAATGGACATAATCATGAGTTTCTAATTCAAAACATAAGCTAACCTACAATTGTTTGCAACGGCAAAATAGTGAGTAGGTTATTCCTCTGTGCTCCCTTTTTGTTTCCCTGCCATTGCTTTGTAAGAGGTGATAGTGGATCATAGTATCCAGCAATTTTACCCAGTTTAATACTTTATGTGGGCATCTAGATCAAATTTGGATGTGTTCATCTTTCGTATCTGTATGTTGTTCTGAAAAACAAATCCTTAACTTTAACATCACTGTGATTTGGGGCAGACTATCTGATTGTGTTGGTATCACTAAAAGACCCAAATGCTAATTTGCATGTATTGGAGAAGAGGAAGCAGGTTGATCATTTTTATTCATGTAAAAATGAAGCTTTCGGTTACAACATTGCATCAGAAATGCAATTTGCTTGTTTCCTCTTGCCTATATCAGGTTTTCTTTGGTGTTATGTTTGGGGTATAATGTAATTATGTTCACAGACTTGCTGTAAGATTTTAGTTACAGACAAGAAGAGTAACTTCATGGCAAGCCAACAAACTTAATTATATTTTTAAATTCGTCTTTTGATGTCTCTGGAACACTTCATGTGTCTGGAGTCAGTGCTGCTGACTTTTTCCACTGTGGAGGGAAATCATCTTATGGTTAGGACATGGATGAGACAACCCAGGAGACAAAAAATCACGTGAAGACTGAGTTTTAGCTCACGTTTTCCCCCCCACTTTTCCCACTAACACCATATGTAATTTGGGATGAATAGGTTAAAGTAGGCTTTTTTTTCTGAAAGGAAACACAAAGGCACAGTGAGGTGAGTTAACCAGCAGATGGGATGAAGATACGGAGTCTGAATTGGATGTCAGCATCCCGTACGAAAGCAAGCCCAGATCAGACAGGCTTTTGGCACTCAGATTTCTTTACTTCTGAGTGCGAGCAGCCGCACGATGATTTACAGCCCTCAGATTTATGCACTCTAATTTCTCGCACTTCGTTAATTTGTCTCAGGCTCCTGAACGTCCCGGGCTCTGCCGCGCTTAAACGGCTCATTTTTCTCTACCTCAGTCCCAGCCGGGTGACAGCCGCGGTAGCGAGGTGACAGCGGCAGGCGGTGATGGATGGCAGGGAAGAGATGCGAGCGGAGAAGGACAGGGGAGGGCTCCCGGGCTGGAAGGCGGGGGAGCGCCGCTCCCGCAGCCCCGCTCCCTCCCGGGGACGCTGCGCGGGGAGGTGGCACCGGTGTCACCCTGTTTGTGTCGCCATGAGCCGCTGCAGTCAATAGATGGCACTGCTCGGTTTGGTGTCGCGGCTCTGCGGGACTGGGAAGCTGCTGGAGCCGGAGGTTCAGCCAGGCTCGGCTCTGCCTGTCGGACTTTAGTGAAGTAGCTGTTATTGAAACAAGCGAACCGAGCTCCCCTGTCCCGCCGCATCCCCAAAGGGGCTGGTTTCGTCCCCACAGCAGCCTGTGGGGAGGGCGACAGCCTCCCTTCTTCCTCTCCCCGCTGCCTCGGTAAAACCAGGTTTGGAAACGCCTCCTGTCCTCTTGCGAGCTGATCCGCTGGGAAGGGGGAAGCAGCCGGCGGGTCCCAAAGGCTGGTCCAAGGCTTGTGGCTGTCGCCGGGCATCCGGGCAGAGGCGCAGGGCAGATGAGGGAGTGCGGGATTTGTGAGCTCCCAACAGCCCGTCCGATTCCATGGGACATCCTTAGGCCACCCGAGAACGCTTCCCCATGGCCCGAACTGACTCCATATGAAAAATGAGTCGAGTATCTGGAAAGTGCCCACATTTATTCTTATTTTGAGAGAGCTTTGAAAAATACAGAATCAAAAAACCCCTGGAAGAGTGGAATAGATATTTGGGGTAGCCAAGGAAACTAGGAAGTATACAAAATAATCAAGGATTTTAAACCTTAATTAGCATAGCCCAGTGTGCTACACCCCAGTTCACATAGCTGTGGACCTTTTCTCCACCTCACTATGGCTGCACCCACATTGCTAATATTTGGCTGTGTTGCCCATAGCCAAATAAACCTGACTTCTCCCATCATTAATATGGGCAGACAGAGCACAATGAGGTAATTTTTACAGAATACAATTCAGTCAAATTGAATTTGGAAAAAGCATCCGGTGACTGATTGATAAAACCATTTTCATAAGTTATACAGCATGGACTGGATTCCAGTCCATATACACTCATTCACAAATGTTATTAATTGACAAATATATTAATGCCCTTCAACAAATCATTTGTACCAGGGGTTAAATACATCCAATACTATTAACATTGCTTACTTTGCAGCAGAGCCCTAGAGATCTTGTCAGAGATGGCACTCGTTTTACTAGGTGTTGAATGAACACCCACACAAAAATAAGGTGTCGTGCTCTACAGGAATGTAAGAAAACTTGCAGATTGGAAACTGCTTGAAGGCAGACTCAGAGAAACCAAAATGTGCTTGAAATCCCAAATGCACAGTTAGCAAGTAGGTTTGGCCTCTCCTTCATTAGAAGAAGCTGTGGCAGCCCCAGACTTGCTCCAAATCACAGCAGTAGGCAGAGGGGAGTGAGGAGGGGGTCCCAGCCCTGACTGGGGAAAGCCACCTTTGCAGGAGGATTGTTAGTGAGTTGAGTGGGAACAGATTGCATTTGTCATGTGCTGGGATTTAGTTTCCACATGCAGTCTGGTGGGAGTTTTCAGCATTGCTCCACATTGTTATTTGTCGTTTATTCCATAGTTTATTCCAGCAGCAGTGCTGAAATAAGGTTAGGCTTGCTTCTCGATGCTGCAAAATCTAAAGCTGGTTTTTGTAGACAGAAGGATGCAGCTCCTAACAACTTGCCCTGTTCTTATTAGGACTAGCCAGCAAGGCTGTGAGGCTTTGCCTGAAGATTTACTTGAAACAGTTCTTTGTTGCAGATCTTTTGTAATCAGCAATGAGAGATATTCCCTTGTAAGAGGGAGTGAGGATTTTTTGTAAAGTTTTGTCATGTTGTACTCTAACAAACCATCCCAGATGATGGTAATAGGAAGCACTAGCACAAGTGTGCAATGGTGAGGGCCTTGGTAAGGATTTCACTGCAGCTTATTGCAGATTAGAACAACAGGAAAATTAGTAAAGTTGCACAAGAAAAAGACAGATAAAGCTGAACACAAAGGCAGAGATTTTAGTAACAGTATTTAAGAGCAAGTTATTACAAGAGCAACTGAAAGGTGTTAATGTTAATGGTGGTTGAAGTGATCCAGAAGTTAGCAGTACTGAGCAGAGTGAGAACAATTGTTATATCAGGGCCTTCCTTACAATCTGGCCTCCAGTTTTGCTGCTTCAGGCATGAAGAATTAGTTAGCAGTCAGGAGAAAGGATATTTGTATAAAATACAGCTTTAACACTGGAGACGGCTTACAGTGTAGGCAAATCCAAGACATCATAAACAAAAGAAGGAAAAATAGTTAATGACAAAAGGCAAGCAAGCCACCTTAACCCCCAAATGTGTAAGTGCCCTCAAGCTGTCTCACAGATTTGAGCTCAGTAGGAGCCATGCAATGAGGCAGTAGTGCACAGTTCATTGCTCCTAACTGAACACTGAAATAATACACTTGACATTAGGTTTGTATATGATGATTTGTATATTATCAGCTGAGCATATGTGGATGTGCCCAGAATGGCAGGAGAAATTAAGTACTTCAGTCAGGTATAACCCAGTGTTTCTGCGAACTGGCTGAATTTTGCAGAAGCTGCTGGAGCTCCAGCAGTCCATACCCATGGAAAATCTGATCCAAAGCTGAAAGGTGCCTGCATAACTGTTGCTCTGCATCCAACCTCTGTGTCACTGTGTACCGGGCTGCTTGTTTGATTGCCAGCATACAAAGAAGTTCAAAATGCCGACTCACACTCCAGTCACCAATGTTAAACTTCGTAGGCAAAACTTCTCAGGTGTGGGAATTTTCAATTTGATTTCAAATACTATGTGTGGACATTAGTTGTGTTTATTCCCAGGAGAAGATGAAGCCAGAGTGCATGCATTGAGAAAAAACTAAACTGCTGAAAGTGGCAAAAGTTCAGAGGAACTCAGTTGCTGAAGAATTACTTGATAATCTGCCACATGAATCTAAAAAAATAATGAAACATTTCAATGAGAAATAACTTAAATTAGAGACTATTGCATATATTTTAGACTTCCACAATCTGCTGTATCTTTAACTTAAAACTTTACATCTTTTAGCAGAAAAAATTAATTTCTCTTTCACAAGTTCCACTTATATTTTGTTGCTAATAAACCCAAGGATGTAAATACTATTAAGTACAAAACAGCCTGCTGCATAATTGTTTCAAAGCAATTACAGATTATATCGAGCCATTCGTTGAGCAGAAACAGTTTTTTCCAAGGCACCAGCTCCCTGTACCTTGAAATTTTATTAGTCTAAGAATTTCATGCACCATATGTTGTAATACGAGTCTAGCTGCAATTGAACAAACAACTTTCTGATATATAAGTGAATGATAACCTGATTTTAAATGTGTTTATCTAATGAGATAGTAACTGTAATTTACAGCACATATAAAAACTCCCACTGTTACTCCTGGTGCACCTTTTGGCTAAAAAGGGTGATGTGCTGAGATATGCTAATGAATATCATCTTGGTTTTTACCAAGTCAGTAATAAAATTTGCATTTGATATTGTGCACAGTAAACTGGGTTATTAGCCTTGAAAATGAGTCTCATAAAATTTAAATATAGGCTTAAATCATATTAACTGTCCTGTAGATTTTCTGAGAGGCTTTAAAGCATTGTGCTCTCATTCTATAGCGTCAAGCATGCAGATGTCATTTTGCCTTCAGGGGTGCCCCAAAATACTCACTTATTGGAGCCTGCAGGATGAGCAGCAGGTCAACATCTTCTTTCATGCTTGAGGAAGCAGAGGTAGTTCTGGGGCTGGGAAACCTGCAGTGGGAAGTGGGGGAAGGAAAGGGGAGAAAGTACTGTTGCTAAGGAGTTGTCCGTGGGCTTGGGCAAGGCAAAGCAGAGGCTTCAGTCCCACATGTCCGACCCCACTGGTCTGATCACCTGTAACCACATGTGGGCAGAAATATTTGTATTTCTGGGGTCATGTCTGGTGCCAAAGTGCTTCTGTGGGTTCAGAGGAATGCTGCTTCAGCTGCACCGTCACAGAAGAGACAAGAATTTGATACCTGGTGTTTTGAGTGAGTAGAAGGTATTGGAAACACAGACGGATCTAAACTGTGGACAGATAAATCTGATTCTTCAGAGGGCAAATTGCTGGAGAGGAAAATTGGCAAAGTTGAAGCATGGTGGCCTGACTCCAGTTGAAGAGAAGCCCTAGTACCAGAAGTGTGCAGGGACAAACTGTTGAACTTGGTTCTGTCTGGCACTAGATACTCTTGTGCACATCAAGGTTAGGTGTTAAACACTTTAAAACACATCTTTAAAAACTTCTGACCATTTTAAAAGGAAGGCTGCAAACATACAGATTGCTTGCATGGGATGACAGACCTTTTAATTATCTTTGTGGGACCAAATCTTCTAGTAAAGGCTGATGTTTTTAGGGAAAGGAAGACATTTCTTGCTACTGTTGTCCGTCACCAGTGCAGTACTGTCTCTTCTTACTTAAGAGTCTGTTTAACCATTATGCTTCTCTTCTTTTACCCACCACAATGTTGTAATGTTTACTAGATATCAGGCTCTTTTTCCAACTAGTTGCTGTGGTTGCTATAGGTCTTAGGGTAGTTTAGTTTAGCTATTAGGATGAATTTCTTTACAGTTAATATGGTGAGATACTGCCAGAGGAGTTGTGGATACCCCATCTCTGGAAGTGTCTGAGGCCAGATTAAATGGGACTTTGAGCAACCTTGTCTAGTGGAAAGTTGCAGAGGAGTTGGAACTAGATGATTCATGGCAGAGGAGCTGAAACTAGATGGTCTTTTAGGTCCCTTTCAAACCAAACCATTCTACAGTGCTGTGACTGCCAGAAAAGCTTTGTCTCAGAAAGAAGCCTCTGTTTCAGTCTGTCAGGTACTGATAGCATTGCCTAATATCATATGGTTGAACTATTGGCTGTATGTCTATCTGGAAGACGTTGCAACTTTGAAATGAGGCAGTCAACATGTATTTTTGTCCCAAAAAATATATTGAACCTCTCTGTGTCTCTGTGAGAGGTCATCTACTATTACGACAAAAGTGTTACAGGGATAAAATCACAGTCTTGTAACAAATTAGAAAATCTCAACTCTTCTTATCAATGAAAGCATCTGCACATGGTGCTGAGTATTGCCCAAGCAGCTCCAAAGGATGGTACTTGCTGCCTTCAGAGTAGGGCTCACGCTGACACTGAGAAATCAGCCTTAAAGTCTGATGTGTGAGGTTGAATATCCCAACCACACTGCAGCTGGCAGTTCTAACTAATAATTCCAGGAATTCTTTATAGCATTATTATAATAATCAACTTTTAAAATAAAACTACTTTAGCACAATCAGTGTTATAAACAGCACTTACATAAGCAGGAACATGGTTATCTTCTGCTACTCACTGAACAAAACCAGTATTGTAATACCTGGACCCTGTGATGCTTCATCAGGCTCGGCTGACTGCCAAGAGACCAGGCCTTGAAAAGTGGACGGGAAAGGAAAAAACGAAACCAGAAAAGATAATCAAAACATTCTCTGAGCCAGGAAAATGAAGGATTTCCTGGTAGCACAGGGAAGTTTCTCATCTAGGTGCTGCACCCTTAGGCAGTTTGCAGAGCCCTTCCCACAGTACTCTGTCTCCGTCTGTTCCAGTGTATTAGGATTTGGCAGGCGCCCGAGCTGCATTATGTCGTGTTCAAAGAGAGTGACACTTCCTTTGGCTGAGACATCTTTCCCGACTGAGCCTTCCCTGCTCAGCTTAAAGAAGAGGAAGTACCAGGCTGGTTCCTCTTGTTTGGCTGCTAATGACCCAGCTCCACAGACCACCTAGCAGGTCCTTCCTGGTATGGCTGGCTGAGGAATTAGATGATTGCTTTATTACTAGGTTTATCTAAAACAACTATAACATTCCTAAATAAGGGTTCCCCAGGAGAAATGTTAATCACCAAATTTGGTTTTTCTTTCACTTCTTTGGGAAAAGGTGACAACACAAAAGACATAACTAAGGGCTTGGATATTTGCTGAATCATTTTTACTTTCTTTTGTTATTAAAAGCAGCTGAAAGGAGCTGCTCATCATCACTAATGGTCCCATGGTATCATGACTATGAGCCCTGCTTGAGGGATTGTGTCTGACTGGGGCAAACACCATAGTATCAGAATAAGGTAAAAACCCTGATTTCATACATCATCTTCCTGAAGGCCTGGGGTCCTCCTTGCTCTCTCTTGGCAGAGATGGCTTCTCTTTCTATGCAAACATCATTCAAGGGAGAGTGGGTGGGAGAGAGATGGTTTGGTGGCAGGGGGCAGGTTTGAGGCTCCACTTGCTGCTGTGGTACAGAGGGAAACCCACATCTTTAGACCCCCTCAATCTAATCTTTGATGCAGGCATTTCATGGCAGGAAATAAAAATTTCTCATTTACCTGTGCCAGGATGGTGGTTTCAAGTAACTTTTGACTGGCTACACTGATTTGTGGAAATAGCAATGTGAAGGAGTGAACACCCAGAGGAAGGAAGTTTAAAGACAGGTTGCAAGTGGAGGTAGAGCACCTGTATTATGAGTAAGTTTCCCTTTAGTTTGCCTGGCCGGTCACCAGGAGAATTAAAGTGAAGCACCATTGGAAATCATGCATGTAGAAGTCATCGTGTAGAGGTTTTTCCTTCTTTAGGTTCCCCTTGTTTATCCTCAAAATATGGAGAATCCTGCTCATTTTAGCCCTCAGTGCTGGAATGCCTCTCTCTGTACCAGTATATTCTGTCCCCATTGTCACCACGAAGTGTAACAACACCGGTGCTTACAATGGTTTATTAGTTGATTTATAGGGGTAAATCAGGGGTAAATTGAGCCCTTCTTTAGCAAGCCTCGAGTTCACAATGCCAAGATATGCTGAGCATAAAAACTCATGCGGGGGGAAAAAAAGGGCCAGAACAATAGTGACACTGTATGGAGCCAGGTTCTATATGCAATCACACAATCTCAGGAGGTCCATGAAGAAAACACAGCATGCAGTATGGTGGATGGGTGTGTAAGCACAGGATCACCTATTGTGTTGCCTCAGAACCACGTAAGTATTCCTGGAGAAAAAAAAACAAACCAAAAACAAATGCCAGAAGTAAAATGCTATCGTTTGGTAGAAGGAAAGAGAATTTAGGGACAACTTTTACTAAGCCCAAACTCAGATTTTTAAATTTGGCTTTACACTCAAGAAAAACAGAAGAGCTGAGAACAGAAAAGGATAGAAATCTGTGTGATGGTTTTGTTTGGACCACTACTTTTTGTAAAAATAACTACTTTGCCTTTTCTAGAAATCATATCTCTTTTCAATATTTCTAAGTATGCTGTGTGTTTATTAACTGTTTATAAAGGCAAGTAAAATTAGTTTTATATATATATGTAGATATGCAGATATACGCACATGTGTAAAATAAAATTATTTCCCAGGTTTATAGACATGTCTAGATAGCTTTCGATGAAAAAGGCAGAAGAACTTGAGTGGGAAGCTATATCCCCTTATTTTATCTTAGTGCTACCATTATTCTGTCAATAGCCACAAAGTTTAGGTGGCAAATCAAAGTCCCAGTAACATAGAAATGCTGGCAGTGCTGTTGGCCTAGTTTTTAATCTGTGACTTCATGTCAGGAGCTTAAGATATCCAAGTCTAAGATACTGCTGTGCTGGAAAAATTCTCAGAAAATTTCCCCCTGCTAGCAATAGTAGAAAACTGAAGTTTTGTCCATGTTAAAGGATCCTTGTGTCTCTGGCTTTAAAGTTCTGATAACTGTCATGGATATGTCCACACTGTGGAGCAAATAGGGTCTCCAGTGGCTGGAGACTTGTTGGAAATAATTGTGTGCCTCTTGTCTTGATCTACCCAGCTTTCATCTCTTGGAAACGAACTCAGAAGGTGCCATTATAGTGTGCATCAATTCTCCATCATGTGTATCTGGAAGGTGGTAGATGCTTGTGCCTGGATACAGGAGGTGAGAAACACTCTTTTGTCTGTGCTGCCTTTTTGCAGGTATTTTAATGCTCTTCCCTTGGGGAAGAGAACAACAGTGACATAGGGAGAAGTTAGGTGACTTAGAACATAAATTCCTCAGTCCTACTCAGGAGATAAGAGTGGATTCTGCTCTGCTGGAGCAGGGGGAAAGGGAAACTCATCTCCTGAGCAGCAAGTGTCCACATACACACCAAAGCAAGCTGGACATATATTTCTCACAAGAAAAGTCTGTGTGGCACTGGCAGTATCTTTTTTATAGAATAAACCTCCTGCTTCAGCCAAATGCAAACTAGCAGTCTGTATACAGTCAGAAGAGGCAGTCTTCATACCCCAAATGAGCAGGTTATAAAGTTTTAGCAACTGTAAATATTTGGTTCTTGTTTGAACTCAGCCAATCCACATAAAACAAATAAACAAACCTAAAAACCAAAATAATTTGAAGTACTCTTCTCAACAAAACCAGCCATAGTGATAACAGGATACAACAGCCTGAAAGACTGCCCATTTTATGGCACAGTGCATCCTCTCTCAAACTAATCAGCACATCTTCTCTCAAAGGATACAGGACTCCTTAGCAAGCAGGGTGACCTGACTACACAGTGTGTAAGAGAGGCAGAAAGAAAAAAATGCAGACTTATATTCATGGATTATATATATATATTATATATGTATGTGTATATCTATATATTTGTACAACAATTTCTACAGAATTTCTAAAAGAGGTCACATCTTTTTTATTTTTAGAATAGGTTATTTTTTCTGTGTGAATAACTGCAATCAACTCTCCTCCTACACACTGTTTTGTTTCCACTTTATCTGAAAAGTCCTGTGCCTGTGAAACTCCCGTTTCAGTAAGAGAAGGCTTCTGGCCCACTTGATCATTGTGGGAAATCAGGAAACGAGCAACTGGGCTCATATCCCAAAAGAAAGCAAAAATAATGACCCAAGATTTTAAGAAACTGTATGTTGGTGTGGGCTTAGCTCACAAGGTGTGTGATGTGCAATGGATCATTTTTTATTCCCCATTATTTATACAACACTGATATTACTGGGTCTGTCTGGCCTCAGACCTGGCATGAGCTCCTTGGTAGCCCTTCAGTCCCAGTGCCAAGAGTCCTTTCCCTCTGACTGAGTGCTTGCCCAAATGTTCCTGCAGAATCCTCCACACTGAGGCTGGCTAGAGATGCCCACGCCCACCTCAGTCCCAAGGGCAAGCTGGAGCCACAGCCTCTGCCAAACAGATGCTTGTGGGCACTGCTGAAGAAACTCAGCACAGAAACGGGAAATTCCTACAACTGCATAATTTTGCAGATGAAACCAATTTGCTTTTAGCTGGTGGGACCCTGATGGTTGGTACTTCTGTAGCTCTGCACCTTCCCTGGGCCATTAATCATCTTTGCATCTAAGATGGACTAAGCAATGGATATTCTGGCTTGTTCCTTTGTGCATGAGAGAAAGAGACATTTCCTTTCCTGACCATGATGCATGGTAATCCCTGTCACTGGCTTACACCGTTAGGCAGTACCTTAAGTGTGGAGTGTTTTCTTTAAAATGCTTGCAGACAAAGGGTGTAAAGGAGCAGCAGTTTACTCACTGCTTGCCTTTTCGCCTATGGAACTTTCCTTTGCAAGCCCAATAGTTCCATATGGCATTTCTAATTTCAGCTACAGTGATATAAAAAAGCAAAAAAGACTAGCTTTCCCCTGAAGCCATCAAGATTCCAGGTATAACTTCATGAGGTGTGCCTTTAGAGCACACCTAGTTTTAAAGTCTGTCAGAACTCTACAGGGGATTTTTTTGCAGGCTGTAGGAAAACATGAACAAGGGTCATGGACTCCGATCAAGAGAAGTCTGGTAGTTCAAAATAAATCCCTTTACTCACATAATCTTCTATATGAAAAAAGGTGGGGGGAACCAAGAAGGAAGGAAAACTTTGTCCAGTTGGCTGGTCAGAATAGTTTTCCGTATGTTAAAATAAAATATTCATCAAATATAGCTTTTCTGGCATTGGCTCTATCACCAAAGTGAATTTTATTTACATCTCTCTGAGTCCCACTGCAGCCCAGCACGCTTGTGTCTGCCTCAGCTGCAGGCACGTTTCCTCTCCCTGGCTCCGATCCGCATCGCTTCCCTCATTCAAAATGTTAACAGAAGGGACAAAAGAGATGGACTTTCAACTGGTCCTCACCACTGATGTGAACAGCGCTGCCGACAGTGCCCGCCAGGTTTTGCTGGTGATAGGTGCCCGATCCAACAGTGCAAAGGGAGCAAAATATTCTGCTGGTCAGGGAGAGCACCAGGCACCCATCCTGCCAGGGAAGCAGAGTTGTGCCCGCCACCCTCCCACACCAAAACGTGACACCCAGCGTGTCTGCAAGGGTTCAAAAAGCCCCTCTGGGCTGGGGAGGGCCGCGGGGGATTAATGCAGAGCTGGGTTGCCACAACACTGGAGGCATTCAGAGAAGAGGGCTGCGGTTGCTGCATAGGCACATTTGGCCCAGGTTGCCAAAGAGGCTGTGTGTGTTACTGCAGAGGAGTACACTGCCTGCCACTGTTGGGCTATTAGTATGGAAATGAGGCATGTGTGTGACAGGTGGCCTTACAACCAACACAATTAACTTTCTCCATTAGCTGACGCACTGACAAAACAGATGCAGCATCAATAAGCACCAAAAAACCCACAAACACTGAATAGGAATGACACGTTGCACACCCCTATTATTTATAAGGAGGAACAGCATAATTTCTTTGGGATGCAGTGGTGAGTAGGAAGTGGCTGGGTTTTTTTCTCCCCTGATTATTATGTTTGTTTGCTTTCCTAAAATTATCATTTTAATCTTGAACTTTATAGAGGCATTGCTGTGAACTTTAAAGACGTCTCAGCAACGCACAGCAGTCTCAGGAATGTTTGTCGCAGCTTTGGTGTAGGAAGAACACAGATCTTTATATAGGAAATAATTCCAAGTTCCAGAATCTGACCAGGTTCTGAACTACAGAGAATTACTTCCAGCCATCCAGTACAGCACATTTTAGTTGCCTCTGACAACACTGGTAAGGACAGTTAAGGTGGAGCAGCTGGTCATATCACTAACATGAGTTAAAAGGCTTGAGGTTGAGATGAAAATGTGAGGTTGGGAAGGAACACTTGGCATATTAGATTGCAGCAGAGCAGCAGGTCATGTTGGCTTCAAAGAAAATCAGCTTATATGTTGGTTGTTCATAAGAAGTAAATAGAAAGAGGAGATAGTTGATTTTGATTCTAAATTTCCTGGTTTATTTTTTTTTCAGTCAGGCATCTCCTCCTGACAATGGGTATGAACCATACTGGGAATTTGAATAAGAGCAACAACTTGAACTGTCTGAAATGTGGAACTGTAATGTAATAATGAAAATTTGCATAACGGCCTCCTTATGTCAGCTGGTACCTCGTGAAATATTTAGAGATGCACTGAGTAGTATCCTTGGCACATCCAAATTCTCATTGGCCTTTGGCTCCACTGGTCTACACCAGAGTTTTCCCAGGTTAAAGTCACTAAAGATCTCATCCTGTATTATCCCAGTATGAAAATGTCCTGGAACACAGGATCAGCTGTCAGGTTGCCCTGGCAGCATACTAATTCATGGCACATGAATGGCCTCCAATTAGGAGGATGTTTGAGGAGATAAAGCACTCAGTCTGTAAACCAGTCCAGTACTGCCCTGATTAAAACCCACTGACCATCTTTCATTGGCCTACAAAATGATGAGTGGGAGTCAGCACCACATCACAGACAAGGAACTGCTGTCCTGACTGTGGAGATCAGTGCTGGGCTCTTTGCAAGTGCCAAGATGAGCTGCATCAAGCTGGTCAACTTCCGTGGTGATGAACTGCTTTCTGGCCATCCATCTGCCTTGCACTATTTCCAAGTGCACAGAGAATTCTGACTACATTTTACAGCTGCAGATTTGGAGCCAGGCTCTTCTCAGTAGTGCTGAGCAATAGAACAAGAGGCAATGGGCAGAAATTGATGCATAGGAAGTTCCACCTGACCATGAGAAAGAACTTCATTACTGTGTGGGTAACTACGCAGTGGGATGGTTTGTTCAGAGAGATTGTTGAGTCATCCTCACTGGAGGTATTCAAGAGCCTTTTGTCATAATTCTGATCCTGCTTGAGCAGGGAAGTTGGACCAGACGATCCACTAAAGTCTCTTCCAACCCTACTCTGCAACAGGAGAATTTCTTGTGATAGATCTAGTGGCAGCAAGGCCTGTACCAGGCTGCCCATGGTGAAAACATAAAACTTACATAGAAAGTAGTAACTCTCTCTCCATAATAATTACCTGAACTATTAATTTTATTATTTTGTGTGGTGCCTTGGGATACATGCCATGAAAGACCCTGCTATTAAAGCGTATTTTAATAGATTGAATTTATCCAAAGCTCAAAATCCCTGCTAATCTAATTAGATGCCCTTTTTTGTGCATTTTCTTCTCCCTTCACTGTAAAGCCAGTTTCCAGCTCTTGTGTGCAGGTGTCTGCTCTGTCAAGCTTTACTCAAAGGACTTTACTCCATAATCCAAGCCACATAAAACTGTGTGGACTTTCCCTGACCAATCTACCTGACCACCTAATGGCTCTCAACAAGTAGGTGTTAATGAGGTGGCTTGAATGAAGTTGTCTCCAGGGAGGGGGATGTGGAATGGTGTGAAGGTGGGTTGTTTTTAATGGGAAATTCCCATTTCACTGCCTCTCTGTGACTAAGGAATGCAGCCAAGGCGATTGACAGACATACAGCCTCTTGACTCAGATCGGGGGGCCTCTTCCACTTTGGTTGTGATTTGGATGGTGTGACAGAATTATGGATAATAACAACTGAAGTACCCTTGTTGCCCCTGTTCCCACTTGGTGAGCTCTGTCTTGAAGGTTCATGGAGTATGGTTTGATCTCCTGGATTTTGCCAATTTTATAGCTAAGATTTATTTGTGCATGATTTCTTTGAGGCTATGAGTAAGCTTTTCAAGAGGAAAGGAGGATTTTTAGAAAGTATGACAAAATAAAGAACAGGGACTCTTTTTCTGGTGTTAGTTGCATGCATTTGGCAATGCAAATAAATAGCCACTTGTTCCCATGCACATGTGGAAACATTCATTTCAATAAACATTCTTACAAAAGCAAAGAAGAGGAGTGACTAGGCTGTTCCCTATCCAGTCAAAAATTTTTGTTCCCATATTTGTTCAACTGGAATAATAAATTTTTCTAAATAGCTTTTTACTTGCCTTGCTTCATCCTAAAGGTGCCCTTTTATTTGATTTTGAAAAAGTCATAGACATTTATTGAACATTTATCAAGCCAAGTCAGAAGGAATTTTATGGATGTAGGTGGATTTGTATGTGAATATACTTGTCTGCTCCCACACTTATTTATGTATCTGAAACTGTTCTTTTCCCATTTTAAAGTATGAAGTCAGATTTTTTTGGCATCAAAACTAGAATGCAATATATTCTGGCTACTCACAGAATTACATGATAAGTGACAGGAGTTCTTAGAAGTAGAAGAGGGAACAGAATCCTAGACTTCAAGAAGCAAATGATTTCAGATCCCTCTGAGAAATATCATGCCTTGGTAATGTCTGGACAATATCATTAGAGAGGTGCTGCCCTAAAGATGCACTTCAGTAGATTGATAAGGGGGTGGCAGATTGACATAGGCCTAAAGGAAACAGTGGACCTTCTGGAGGAACAGTTGGCAACCAGACTGAATGCTTAAAGCCTCTTAAATGGGTTAATGCTTGTGTGTAGGCAATAGCATTGCATCTTTTAGTCACAGCAAGAGTCATGAGATTGTGAGAACTGGGGCTACAAATCCTGAGCTTAAATTATTAGTATTAAATGCAGACTCAGTCTTTGACAATAGATAGTAAAACAATGGGGTTGAATCACAGCCATAGTGAAGACCACCTTTAAGATAAGAGTTCTGGCATTTTTTCCCAATTTAAGGAAAGATGGATTGAAATAAATAACAGATGTATAATATCTCTTAACACAGGAAAATATCTTCAAAGGAAACTTCTTCAACTGTATTTAGCTGGGGAACTCCTTGCTACAGGATGGTGTGAGTATCAAGATTTTACCTGAGCTCAGAAAACAGCTGGAAAAATTCATGGAAGAAGAAACTATCAAAGGCTGTTATACCATTATATTAGGAAACACAGGAAAGTCACTTTTGTTCAAGATCTCCTACAGTAGCACAGAACTGTGCACTGCAGGAAGTATTGCGTTTCTGCTCCTTGTTCCTTCTCTATACGTCAGCTCTTGGTGGCTCTTGAAGCTGAATCCTGACATAGATGGATTTGGGGTCTCAGCCAAGATGCCCACAATTAAGACTTTGGGCTGCCTTTCACAATATGTGGATCATATTGTGAATGCATTGTTTGAGGCTTATTTCTAAATTCTGAGCTCCTTTGAACAGAGAAGTAAAAAAGGGCGTCTGTGATGCAATTAATTTACAAATGTGCAGAAATGTTATCTCTGAAAGACCTCTGTTAAGGACAGCATTATGAATGGAGGTTGTCTTGAAGCTGTATTTATTTCAATCTCAGTTAATTTAAGCTACATTAAGTTATCAGAATTGATCATTTGAAACTCCAGAATCAGAAAATTATTGGTTGCTGTAGTCACTCCTCTGCAATTATAATTCCTTCTCAGGAAATAATTGCAGGGAGAAAAAAGCCAGCATGCCTACTCCTTTTTCATTATATACACATGTAAAAATATTTAAAAATACATAATTATATATTAAAGCATTTTAAGTGTATATATGTATAAAACATTACATATGCATGTATGTATATATATGCACATACGATCAGTTTATATATGTAATGTTTTAAATATAATATCTATAACATGAAATTGTAAGTTTCTAAAATGGTAAGATTACAAGGCTATAAAAAGAGTCGCACTGAAGTCCTTTCAGGTACAGCGGTACAGAATTTGGACAGAAGAGGATGGGGAAGATCCACGTAATTGTAGGAAGGGATGGTGGTGGTTGTGCTTCTTTCTTGACAGATCTTTTGTAGAAAAGTGCAAAAGGTGAAAAATTGCTGAGACTGAGCTGGCAAACTGTCTGCAAGGCTAATGCAAAGCCTATTGGGGCCAGCTGAAGCTTGAGGCAGCACAGCTTTGTGAGGGGTACTTGCTGGACCAGGACAAAAACTGCTCCAGGGCATTTTCTATCATGAACATGAGGGAAGGGTTTTGTTCACTTTGCAGCCTCCACTTCCTCCTCTCTCAGTACTTACATCTGCTGTGAGACTGTGGGACAGTGTCTTGGATTTACAGTATCTATGGCTGAGCTATAAAACACGTATCAGAGCACTCAGAGTATCCAAGGCTTTCTTTCCTGACATGTGAAATAAAAGGACTGCTTAAAGGCAGAAAGCCAGGGGTAGCAAATGGAACTAATGGGAAAGGTGCATCAGTGTGACCTAACTCCACTGGTTTAACAAGGCTAAAAATGCATGACTCAATTACACAAGAGTTAGCTAATGAGGAATGGGGAAGATGTTACAGTTTAAAACAAATGGCTACTAAATGAATTGGGTGCTGCCTTTCAAATCTTTGCGATTCAACAAAAACCTGGCAAGACATTTTCTTCACAGGATATGAATCATCCGAAATAAAAAAAGCAACACTAGGGCCACCTACATTCAGAGTTTGTACAGTATGACCTTAAGGCCCAACATCTACCAGAAGTTGAGTAGCAAAAGGCCAAGCTTCAAAGAATAAAAGGGCTTACATCAGTATTAAATAATTCTTTCTTAGAGATGCAAATTTCTAATTAGTTACTGTGGAAACTGTAGAGGCCTGGAAGTAAGCCCTGCACAATGAGAATGAGAGTTTACTTTTTTGATTTACTGCAGGGCTGCAGTAGTTGAGGGAGGGCTGAGAGGGGGAAATAAATTCATTGCTTTTAACATGACAACAGAATAAAGTGCAACAGAAGAAGTGACTTTGTTTTGTGCACTGCTGCTGCTGCTGCGACAGATCCCTGAGGAGCTTTATGCGACATAGGCTCACTTAAAACATCTCTCAAGGCATTGTAAAATGCTTTGTTTACAAACAAGTGACTTTCTCAACACCCTCACTTGTTACATCTCTGACAAAGCCTTGGGAGGGTGTTTTTCAAAGCCAGCAGGAGATGGGGGTGCCTTCTGTTGTTTAGGTGACCAAACTGAGGTACCCAAATTTCGAAGTGTACCGCCACTGAAAATCAGAGTGCCCTAACCCGACGCATGCTGAACACCGAAAATTTCTTTAGGATTCTGAATGCAGAGTAGAAATAATTGGTTATGTAGTTCTTTGCCTTCCTTTCTTTACTTTTGTTTTAATTTACTTGTAATTATTTGGGAGGCACAATATTTCTTTTTGGCTCCACCTGTCTGAGCCTTTCACCGGCATCAGGTGATTTGCCATCTGCCTGTCAGGATGAAGGAGACTGAAGCACCAGTCTGCTTCGTACATGGACCACAGCCAAAACAAAGGATTGGTGCAATGCTGCTTGTTAGTAACTGCAGAAGGCTAGCTTGGTATGATTCAGCAAAGGCAGGAATATTAGCTCAGCCAGGATAAGGAAAGCATCTTTTCTCTTTACAGGTCACAGAATTAATTTAATTTGGACCATGCTTGTTTTAGTTCTATTTCCATCTTGATAAGCTGCAGACATTTCGGAAGCAAGGAACCACTGATGATGAAATAATAGGAAGCTGCCATATTATTTCAAACATTTTTCTGAAAATCCATCTGAAAGCTTACAGATAGCACAGAGAATGAAAATCAGAAAGCTAGTATTTACAACACTCTGTTTACCACGGGAAACTAAAAAAAGCTAGAAATATTTTAAACTGGTACATAATCTCTGTGAGCATAATTCTCGGTCAGCATCAGTGCAGAATTTCAAGGTTCACAGCCTGAGTTGTTGCTGTGTTGTTAACACTCTGTCCTTATGAAGTCCATGTCAGAGGCTGGAGTTTATTATGCTCAGTCCGCTTTAACATCCTTTACCTGTGTAGGTAATGCAGGAGTTGAGGTTACCCAGGTGTGCCTTTAGTATTTTGAATAAAGATTGGTCTGGGCATCATCTTCTCTTGTCCCATTATCACCTCACACCCATGTTTGATCCTGAACCAATTTTTAGCAGTGACCTGAGCAGTACAAGCCCTTCCCTGAACTGTATAATTAGCTATTCATAGTAGGACACGGAGGCCCCTGCTCTGCACATCTGAGTTATCTGTAACTTCAGTGAAAGTCTCTGAATAGCTCTTTTGAATGTTTCCTACAGGTCTGTCCTCCCAGAAGTTTGGTTAGTACACTGCTATCCTGGCCAACCTTCTGTAATGACTTGTTTTCAACTGATTCTCACTGCCCCTCAGAGCTGCACCAAGAATTATCTGTCACTCCCTTTAGATTGCTGCCAGGGAAGAAGCATTTTTACAGCACTTGTTTTCTTTGCTGCTTCTCTACAAAGTGCTTTCTTTAGTATTTTGCTACTTTCTTATGAAGGGGGTTGAATTTTCTCTTTAGCGAAGTAGTGAGCCAGTCACACAGCCTCTTCTAAAGTTAACTAAACAAGCAATGCTCACCATTTGAGTTCCTCTAAAAGTGAAAATTTGTCTTTGAGAATTTTTTTAGTTAATACAAAAGTTGAGAAACCTCCAAAGAAGCACTTTTCCTTCAGACTTTCAACTCATTCATACCTTTGATGACCTGCCACTATCTGACAGTATTGCTGACAATTCCTGCACCAATATTCCCAGAGAATAATTTCATCAAACCTACTCACAGATGGTGAGCCATAAAGTTCTTATCTTCATGTAGACACTCCTGACAACTTTCTCCAGGCTGCTGCCCTTTACATAGGTATGTGGCTCAGATTGTAATCAAGCATCATAACAGTAGTGTTTTTGCCTTTTCTCCTTAACTAAAAACCAAATAGGATTCATAGCTGAACAGTTGGTGCACAAATAGCCTCAAGGACACCTGAGGAATCATGTTATTCACCTATTTTTATCTTTGATATAAGGATTAATACATACAGTTAGAAATACATTTGCATTTCAAGCGCCACTGAAACTATAAAACTCTCACCATTAGTTCTATACTAGAAATAATTTGTAAGGAATTGGTTTAAAGTAGTCCATAAAGATATTTTTCATCCCATTCTGCTGATTCAGCTTCATTGATATTTTTTCAGAGTTTATTCAGAGTTCAGCATTCAAATTCAAAAAATTGCTGACGGTATGAAAGTCTCTGACTAGCTGATATCCTGCTTCCTCCAAAGCCAGAGCTCCCAAAGTGCCCAGATCCTCAGGAGCTCATTTGGATGACTGGCTAGGAGCCAAAAAGCCTTACTATCTTTAGCTTTCATCTTCTTCTGGCTTCTTTCTCAGTCCAGAATGTCAAGATTCATGGTACCAGGGTGTCTGTCGGATTATCTAGGAGCTGAGATTTGATTCCCTTTTGTTTCCTACTGGAACAAAACCTAGATATGAAACTCCCCATGAAATGAGGTTACATTTCTCTGACAAGTTCTGCTCCAAAAAACCTGGCAATATAGTTTTCCAAGGTGTATGGGAACTTTGGGAAATAAATCTTTTAATTCTTCATAGACTGATGTGAGAAATAGTTCATTGAATCATTTCTACTGAGAAATTAAAAGGAAAGAGAAGAAAGGAGCAAGGAAGTAGCATAACTAAAACTCCAGGGTCATGGCCTGACAAATTAAAATTTAGTCTGCTTTCTAAAAATGGGCTGGAGATGTTTTATTTGAAATAATCTTAAAACATTACTGTCCCTGCATACTTGGGGAGGTGGGGGTGGAGTCTAGGATCATTTCTCTCACAATGCTAATGGCTTTACTAGGAGTGTGATAACAAATAAAATATTTCAATCCATTTTCCTAAGGAGCCTTCACTTAAAGTACAGAAAAAAAATTAAACCAAGACAGTAAAACTCTGAGAAAACAAAGGAGGGGAACTGCCAGCCTGTGAAGTCCTAATGCTCATTATATCTGGTGCATGTTTAGCTTGTAGGGAGGGTTTGGGAAGGAAAGTAATTTAAGCAAACCAACCTGGGCCATCTTTTCATTCTTTGTTATGCACTACTGTTGTTACCTTTAGAAATCTAGCAGCGGGGCTGGTTGTGTCCTGTTTTAGTGCCCTTCGTAAAGCATTCCCTTTTCACCAGCTCCGATGGCCCCATTGGAGTGGCCATGACAATGGATGTTCATTTTACCGCTATAAAAGGGTTTAATGATTAAAAGGCCGCACCATTGCACTCAGCCACAAAACTCATTCTTCCACTTCTGTGGAGCCCTTTGATTCAAAATGTTCTTTTGACAGGATCAAGAGTGGTTTTCATTCTGTCGGGCAGCAGAAACATCTGCATTTTTTATCCTCTGCCTCCTCCTCAGTGCACATAGTTAATGTGTAATTAATGAAACATCCCTTCTCGGAGTGGCACACAATCAGGGTAGGTCTCCCACCAACCTCGCTCCAGCTCCAGTAAAGCAGGTTTGCTTTTATATCCTTGTACTCTCATTCAACAGTAGTAATAAACCCAGTTCCAGGCTTATCTAGCCAGCTTACATCTTAATCTTTCTTTTTCCTCCCCCTCTCTCTCTCTCTCTGTCTCCTCGGGGAAAAGGGATGAAAAAAAAAGAACTTCTCTTTCTTTTGGGTTATCCGAGCACATTGGGAGGGGGGAACCAAACACGCCGCAACATTCAAAGCAAAATAGAGAGAACAAGGGGTATAGGGAAAAAGTCCCCTCCTCCCTCCTTTCCCTGGAAGAAAAAATAAAGACCTCGGTAAGTAGCCAAGCAAGCTGAAAAGGCAGTTACACAGGAAGGATTTCTAAGCCCTGTAGGGTAGGCCCTTCAAGAGTAGGGAAGTTCTGGCTCTCATTAGTGCAATGCATTTGAAATGTAACACAGAACCTGTCAGAAAACTGCTGCATCCTCCTAGACAGGAGTAGCCTCTTCATTTGCTCTTCCATTTGTAGAATTTGGAGGACTGGGAGTGTGCTTGAGAAATATAACATTAATGCTCAAGTACTGACAAGTCTAAGGCTACATATTGCATAGTGACTAATGAATGTTTCACAATGGTATTTGCTTATATAAGCTTAATATTAATTTGTTTAATCTTTACTAAGTGTACCATGAATGACTATGTAAAATAATGGAGAAATGTAGCTCTAGCATTTGTTCAATTCTAATAATACCGCAGCAACACTGGATGGGTTCTAAGTGACCAAAATGGACTCAGATCAGGGTCCACCAGCAACTCTCAGGTTAGTTCTCAGAGCCCCATTTATGCAGCAGATCTAGAGAATATTGTACTGTGAACGAGTTGCCATAAGGAGTTTTCCTACAGAAAAACATAACGAGGCAAAGAGAAGTAACAGACTGAAAGGAGAAAGACATGGGCCCATGTTAATCCTACCTGCAATAATTTAAAGTAGAATATAATGTTCAGGAGATGTAGGCCACATGGGGAAGCAAACCCGTTACTTTTAAGCTTGATTGGCTGTGGAGCTGTGACCTTTAACGTCCTGTCTGGCCTCTTGTGGTTCTCAAAGAGGAAGTAGTCCCAAAGATTTCATTTTGAGTTAAAGGCTCTGATACAAAGGTAGCAGGGAGAGAGAATTATGGAAGAAAGTTTTCTTACTAAGAAATTAACTTCTGAATGAAATCTGTATCATGCCAGAATCAGAGAGTAGATTTGTCTGGAAGAAAAATTTCAGAGGGAAAACTCATAATATACCCTCTCCCTTGATACTCTTGTGAAGTTGGGCTTCCTCCTGCTTGAAGATTTTGCCCACCCAGAGAAGGAAGACACAGATGTAAGCCATTCTTTCTGTTGAGAAGAAACATAACTTTGCTTCACAGTTTTTAGGACCATGACCTAGTTGTCCAACCCACTCTCAATTAGAAATTGTCTCCATATATCTCTAAATGAGCAGAGTTCACAAACAAAAATAAGAGCACACTGAAGATATTTTGGTCCCTTTCTGAATTAGTCTGATTAGAAGCTTTCCTCTTCCTGCATGTGAGGAAGAACAGATTTCTTCCCAGATGCCTACATGTGATTCCTTCTATGGTCCTGGTTTCAAAGAGCTGAAACTGAGTGCATGAAGCATCATCCACTTTTGTACAGTACACTCAATCTGAAAATTTACTGTTGTTCCAATAAAATAAGTCTAATAGAGGAAATAGTTGCAAATATGTAATTCTAAAAATATTGTCTTTTTTCATTAGAATCATAGCTAGAAGGAAGACCTGCCTATGAATTCAAGGACCTGATAAAAATTTTGTACAAAAATACCCATCCAGGGTGTCACACAACAGATGTGGTTCTTGTGCCAGTTCAGTTCTGGCAACCCGCAAGAGATCAGCAAACTTATTCTGTTCCATCTATATTTCATATACAGCAAAAATCTGTTTTCAGTCTGACAGGTACTTTAATGCAGACTCTGACACAGTGAGATATTATTTGTCTACAAAGAGGAAGAATGAAGATTTGCAGCAGGGCAAGGGTAACAAGCATCTTGCAACACAACACTTTGGGCCAAATTCCACATGCACAGCTCCCACTGAGATCCAAATATGGGCAACATTTGCTTCCAGATTGAGCACAGAATGTGTCTCTATTGTCATTGAAATGAAAAAGGGCATGAGCTTTTGAACATTATACCATTGGTCAGACTTGCCAGCTCAACCTATGTCCAGTGAACAGAAATAATTTCACCAAACTACGTAGTTTCTGTTTCCACAATGGTGCATGCTGAAACATAAGGCACTGAAGATAGCAAATGGATAAAAATAGACAAGTTTTCTGTGTGTAAACTTTGCTCAAGCAGGTTGGCTGCAGCCGTGCTTAAATAAATGGCTTCTTATTTCTTGTAAAAGGAGTGTGTCCTTCTCATCACATGCTACAGGAAGGCTGGTGTACCGGGAGGGCCTGGAACAATTGCAACAGTCACTGAGCTTCTCCGTGATACATTTGAATTCTGGCCAGAATCTGGGAAGTTCATGTTAGCTTGCCAGACCATTCAGAGAAAACGGGCTTCAAAGAGAACTTTTTACCCTTGATTCCAAAGTGTGAGTATGGAAAGAGTATAATGTTTGCTGTTGGGATTAGCCCCCTACCGCGTCAGCCACATATGAGCGCACTGAAAATTGGCGGCGTGTAGGGGGAAGCCTCTCAGCTCGCTGCAGCTGAGCTAAACCCAGGGTAGATTTCCAAGCACCAAAGCAGAAGGTGTGTGAACCTCATTATCATCTCCTAGCACAGAAAAGAAACAAAGCAGAAATCACACTGAAAGGAATGGAAACCAAAGACCATGTAGGATGGGAATACATTCCCTATTTTAAGTAGTGTAAGAAACCCTTCCATAATATTGAGGGACGGTTTAAAAAGACTTGTTGCACAGCAACATGCAAAGCAATGATTTAAAATTTATGTTGTAAAGAAAAAGATAGTTCTGGTCAAAATTATTTCAAGGATTTTTTTTTTCTGTTCCATGAAGACATAATAGGACAGAGTTTCCCCTTTATTAGATGGTCAGCACTCTCCTCAGTTTAGAAATTACTGGTGTTACACTGTACCAGTTTTTGCTCATGCAGACTATTCAAGGGTAACACAAATCAAAGAGTCACTCTATCCAGTATGATCTCAAGGATCTTCCCTCATTTCTAGCTTCTCTCTTATGTCCCTTCCTTGACCCAGGAGTTTCTACAGGAGCATTTTGTAGCTCCAACTCTCAAGAACCAATTTTGACTTCTTGGGGTATTTGCCAGGGAGAAAGCTCTGTCTGCACAAGGAATAAAATGCTCATCCTGGGCATCATTACTCTGCTGGCTTGGTGATTTCCCTCACCATGCTACTCAGAGCTCCATAGTGAGAGGTCTGAATTCTTCAGACCGAGCCTGGGGAAGAGTTATGCACCACAGACCAAGCTGAACAGCAGCCTGAGGTCTGCACTGAACTGAACAAAAATGTGCCTGAGGTGGTTTTGCCACAATGCTGAGAGAGGCTGAACTAGGCATCTTGCACCTCCTCCATGCTCACAGGGGACAGAAGAGATGCATATTTCAGGTTTCACACCCAGAGCCATGACATGGAAACCAATTTCCCTGAAGAAGTGAGGATGGCCAAGAGAAACACTACCTAGACTCATTAACAGAAATAACAGAAAAGAACACTGGGCAGCAAATGGGAGCAGCAGCAAAGGACAGAGAAATGTGAGTGCTGCCTCCCTTTGCCAGTACTGGAAGATGAAGGATCCAATGCAGTGCAGTAAGACAGGAGGACATAAACTGGTTTATGGAAGAAAGGAAATTGTTCTAAGGATTGATTTCAGAATATGTGGATTCAGTACCACAGACTGAAATTTTTATTTTTTATTCTAAGCTCCCAATTGACATGAATAACCCCCAAATGAAACTTTGTCAAAAGGGTTGGGCCATGTCAGCTGACCACAAATGAAAGCATCTTAACATTGCCATTTCACCTATGAGTATTTGAAAAATTGTTTTCAAAATAATCTGTTTCAATATGGATCTAAGGAATGCTTAGTTTGCAGACCAAGTAACAGCTATCTCCTGAAACCTCATGCTGGGTGCCTAGGTGATGATACTTTGGATAAAAGCAGGGGTTGAAAAATTCATTCGTATATTGAGAGCTATTAAGTAACAGAATTTTGTCTGAGGAGGACAAAAGGGAAGGAAAATATGTCTTGACTCAGTAAACTGAGACTATGATACATATTGTGGTAGTGCTGTTTAAACTACCTCTAATTGTGCTCCTTGTGTCCTTTATACCTCTACTTCCATTCCCATCTGTCCCCTCCTGTGTTACCACAAGAGTTTTCTAGCACCATTATAAATGAAGACATTACCTAATCTGATTGAAAAATAATCCAGAAAAAAAATATAACAATGTTTTATTATCACTCAGATCAGTTCCTTCATATGGTTTGCTGTAGGCGTCAGGAGAACAGCTGCAGCAGCATAGAGGAGGATGTAATGCAGGAAAGAGAATCAAATAAAGCAGAACTAATGCCAAAAAATGGTTCACATAACCACAGCCTGAAGAACTAGAAAGTAAAAAAACATAATAAAAAAGTAAAATTGTGTATCAGGGATGTACACTTGACCTTCTCCAGTTACTTGAATAGAGATATATCTGCCACATACATGTAGGATAAATTTGAAATTATATACATGTATTTCTAAATCAAGAGGTAGTTGTGTTACACAGCACTACTGCAGGTTCCATTGCTTGCCTGAACCTCTCATGAATTCATGATCATTGTTGGTATTTCTGAGC
The DNA here is from genome assembly GCA_025920805.1 of Petroica traversi. Classification (NCBI taxonomy): domain Eukaryota; kingdom Metazoa; phylum Chordata; class Aves; order Passeriformes; family Petroicidae; genus Petroica; species Petroica traversi. The sequence continues at coordinate 16,075,674 of JAHLSL010000012.1, read as the reverse complement.
CTTTGTCTAATATCTCCAGCTTTACTCTTCTGGGTTCAGAACCGTGAGCTCTAAAGTATTCACACTATGTTGTCAGATGATCTTTATTTCCGTTTGACATGGCTTCCTTAATGTAAAGCACATGGAATTGATTGCTTAATCCAGCAGAGTTGTTTGCTGGATGCAGACAAATTCTTGCCACTGTGACAAACTGCTGCTGCTTCTACTAATTCAGGTGAGGCAACCTGGTTGTCTGTGTGGTTTTTTTGCAATTACAGACCTTACAGACCCTTTAGAAGTGTCTATTGTGCAAGGGCTGAAGGAACAGCTATAACTCCAAGGTTATCATCAATTTTAAAGGAGAAAGCAGGGAAAGGAGGAGATAGATAGAGAATAAACTGATTACAAGCAGTCCTAGAAACAGTAATATTTAGATGCAAGCTTTCCTAGTATAACTGAGAAGAATAGCTTGCTTCAAATACAGCACTGTCCTATCCCACTTATGCCTAGTGTAAGCATGCCCTTGAAATGGATACAGCTGTAAGGTTCATTTTGCTGCCAGGGTTCAAAGGCCTGATTTAGTAGTGCATCTTTTTTAAAAATCTAAATGCCTGTATGCTCATTTACAATGTTGATTGCCTTTTCTTGATGGTTTGGCTTCAGAACCATGCTGTGGAATTTAAATTTGTCGTCCTCCCATGCTAATGTTGGCGTTATTTGTGTGTAAACACATTACATGGGATAGCAGAAATGTAAATGAGATTTCAATGTTGAGTTGATTTATAAACAGCCAGTCTCCTAATTTATTGGAGTTGTCTTTGTGTCGTTTGCACATGATTAGCAGCATATAACTTACATAGGGTGCCCTTCTGTAACATGCTCAGAAAGAAGAAATGCTAACTGTATACCATTATAACACCAAATGAAGATCTTATTGAGCTTCAAGATGCTTTGAAACATGTAGTTACTAACTTAACTCTGCCTGTGAACTTGTCCTCATTAACTCCATAATTAGCAAGATCATGTTTGATCTTGGAGTTCATTAGACATTGCAGCTGGAAGATTGTTTCAGTTTTAACACATCAGAATAGACAATTAAAGTGATAATAAAGAATCAATATCACTTCCCTGTTTCTTAGATTTTTTTCAAGGTTGCAGTGTGCCTCATTAAACCAGGTTTGAAATAGTGAAAAATTAAAAAGTAATGTGGTCATATTTGTTTTGGTTTAACAGGCTATTTAAAAGGCTGTTTGAAACGTGCCCTGGGAAATAGTTTCTGCCTACATGATGAGTAAATAGTTGGGATGATTTCAGATTCAGCTGCTGACTTAACTGAAGACTTGAGTAGATATTATGCTCTTGTCCCTTCTATTATCTGTGCACATGCAAGTCCCCTTCCCTCTTTTTACTTTGTGACTGGACCCAACCTTATAGTTCATGTCAGCTGATGCTCCAGTAAAAAGAGACAAATTTTCAGGTCAAGTTACTTGTATATCTCTGGCTTTTACATGACTCAACTGACCAAAAAGTTCAATTTCAAGAACAGCAGATGATTCTCCAGTGCATCAGGATATCTTTGTGCAAGACATCTGTAAAACTGGCCTAATGTTGAGTGTCTGCAGCAGAGCCAAGTCTGAATTCAGACCATTAAGGGGTTCCTTCCTCCTCTGCTGTTCCCACAGGAGGCAGACTGGGATCCTCAATCACACAAGTAGTTCTCTAACTGTAATCACAGCCCAGAGAGGAGTATAGACTAGAGGAATAAAAGAGTGGTCTGTTCTCAGAAACCCCATGTTCAGGTGGACTTGATTCTGTTTTCTTCCTATCTCTGGTGTGGTAACTGAACTGTAATACATTTCTGTGTTTGTCTTTTCCAATGTCAGAGTGATACTCTTAGACCTAACACCAGAATAACACGTGGGGAACCTCAATGAAATTTTCTATTTAATGAAATGCAGTAACATTCTAAACAAAATTAGCAAGATTCAGCATCCTCCTTCTACTTATGTATTTTTACTTCAATTCATCATCATTCTCATTTAATAAGCATAGTTAACTGAAGATATGAATCATGTCACTGAGGGAGACATGGATAATGAAGGACCACTGAAGCACTAATCCAACTAATCTTGCCTTTGGCTCTTGAATTTGTGTAGATCCCAACAGTAAATACTAAGTTCCAAATTCACCGAATTGATTTTGGTGGCCTATAGGGTGCCACATCTTTTCATTTTGTTTGCAATAATTTGAAACTAAATTATTGCAAAATATATTAATGCTTCATTGCTTTAAACGGAAACAGACTCTAATCATTGGCATTTGGGGCAGATAATAAAATAGGGTCAGATCCCTTGTTGGTGTGAGTCCATCAAAGAGAATGACAATGAAAATCCTAGCTTATGTATCGTGGTTATAATGCCCTTGATATGTGCAGAATTAGGGAAAAAAACCTGCCTGCATCCAAAAATTGATGTGCCAAGGTGACAGTAGACAAGTGGACAGCAACATCTAGCTTGAATTTCTTTACTGTAGCACACTGCAGTGCCTATGCTACAGATTTAGGTTGCAAATTAGGACTAGACCACTGGCATCAACCCACTCCTTTGCACACCTGCACGACAGGCTGGGGCTGATCTGGCCATACCTGCACTGTCCTACCTTATGGGTCTCCCCCAGGCATGACCCTTGCCAACCAGCATTTGCAGCACTTGTAGAAGGACCTTTTCTTTCAAGATATCTTGTCCTGGCATCAGTTTTTTCCCATGTGCTTTATTTCCACTGCCCTGTTCAACACCAGGCCTCCTTGGCATGACTGATCTCCCTTGCAGCTTTACTGACTATTGCCTCATAACAAACAGGCCTTTGGTGAGAGCTCCTTCAGAGCTGGTGTCAGCTAGATGGGCAGAGTGACCAGATGAAAACTGGGAGGAGAGGCAGCATCATAAGAAGTTTTCCCGGATGCAATCCTCCAGAAATTCCTGTGCTCACATGTCAAGGGCACCTACTTCTTCCACTGCCACTCCTTTGTGCAGGCTGAGGCTGTGGGGAGCACTGGGTCCTGTTCAAAATGGAGCAGAGGGGTCTCAGGGGCAGTGTCATTATACAGTTGGTAAAATCTTAGGATCCAGTTACTAAGGTAAGGTACTTAGAAATACCCCTGCCTGAATTAAGGCAAACGAGACCATATGCCTGTGACAATAGTACGGGTTTTATTTGACAGTAAATATGAAAAAGAGAGAGAGAGAGAAAGAAAGAAATGGGAAATAGGTGAGGTGGACAGAAAGAGAATAACAGGGACAGAAAAAGGAAAATATCGCCACTCCGTGAATCCCAACGATGGTCCATTGATCTGCTCCATCTGGTCTTCTTGGTGGTGAAGGTCTCCCCAAAAAGCATGGAATCTCATCGGTTTATGTACCCTGGAGCCAGGTAGCAATGTCCAGACAATGTCCCCCTGAGAGATGGGGGACATCTGGATCTGGATCTCTTGCATCACGTGTAGTCCTGTAGAGCAAGGCCTGGCACTTTGGGGGGATCTTTTATGGATTGTGACTCCCCCTCAGCTGCCTCTTACGTGAAGGTCCCGTGGATGAGGCCTGTGGGGTTGGGGGGTGCTACAGATGGGCCAGAGGATGGGCACTCATTGCCTCTGACCAGAGGTTACATCACACCTGAAACCTCCCCACTCCCCTCGGTTGTGGGGAGTCTGTGCAAACCTGGCTTCTGTGAGCTATGCTCTCCCCCTACCCCAAACTCAGTCGCAGCTGGTGCCTTTGGCCTTTTGTGGATGCGGACAGACCTTTTCCCCACCCTGGGATGACTGAACAATGGGCTTCTATCTAATCAGCCATTTGGTTTCAGTCCAAAGTCCCAATATTTGGGGAGGCTTCTCTGGCTGTAGCCTGTTTAGAGTGAGCAAAACTTTGTATCACTGTTTGAGGCATGAGCTATTTCAGTCTCTGACAGGGAGGCAGCATCACCCAAAGCAGCTGAGGGCCATCATGGCACCACAAGTGCTGGAGCACAAGTAAGGCCAAAGGCTCTCTCGGTCATGCCATGAAATGGCCATCTGGCTACTGCATGGCTGTGGCTTCCTGCCAGCAAGAACAGCCCCTGAGGACAGCTTCTGTTTGAAGCAATAAGGACATGGAACACTTGCTGCCTCTGGACTCAGGGCCTGGAGACAGCCTGGGATCCATCACAACGCTCAGCACTGACAGAAAAAATGGCACCCTTGCTTTGCCCATAAAATGCTCAATGTCCTGAGAGAGACAACACCACAGGCATCCTTGTGTCACAGGGCTCTTTAATACAGACGAATCTAGCTTCCCTACAGACAAATTGTTTTCCTTCTCTTCCCTGTCTGGGAAGTCTAAAGTACGACACAACTGTGTGAGTGTGCCCTGTTTCTGTGGGTTGTCTCTGCCCTGGAGGGCTGTTCTGTCCCAGGCTCCTCTCCCTGCCGGCAGGGCAGCACTGCTGCAGTTTGAGGAGGTTGTTGGTGCAATATCAGCAGTGTCCCTAGAATGCCAGGACTAGTTCTCTACGTGAGAAGTATTTCTGTGGCCAGCAGTGGGGTCATGTCCACAGAGCTGCACCAGTACTAGGCTTAGATAGAGTTTTATTCTCACCCCATTTTATCCTATGTGTTCACTGATCCACATGGCCAAACTCCTGCCTGGGTTGTTTCCTGCTAATGAAGTGATTTTAGTGTATTGTGAGTTTTGGCTTAACATGTTTCCAAGAGGCAATCTTACTGCTTTATCCATACTAAGTTAAAGATCTATCCCCAATTTCTGTCCCTCTGTCCCTGTGACATTCAGGAGGTTCATGTGGAAAAAAAAAAAAAAAAGGACTTGCAGTCCCCAGGCTGATTTTGGGATGGTTTATACTATCTCTAAACAGCAGGTTAATTTCAGTTGACACTTATTTATGAAAGCACAAAGTCTGGTGAGGTAATAAAAAAGTCAACTCCAAGAGAATATATAGCCTTAGATTTTCTTACCTAACATGGTTTTATTTAGAGATTTATTGAGCAAAATAAAGATTTGCCTGGCAAATAATGTTATCAATTGCTCCATATTTTAAAATCTTTTGAAAGCGCATACAAAAACCAGATTAATTTCCTTGTACACGATCTATTGTGGGGTATAAACACGTTTTATTCAGTGACTAGCCAAGAAAATGTAAATTAGCTGTCTGACATTTGGGAAATTCGTGTGGCTGAATTATATGACTTGTATATTTGGAAAACCCATAGGGTTTGTTAGTATCCAGGTGGATGTTCATTTTAAATAACAGCCCGGTCAGATGCTGAGGTTTCAGCGTTGAATCAAAGACACAAAATATTCTGCCGTCTCTCTCCTTTTACCTATGTAAAGTTAGAGGATTTGCTGGCTGAAATCAGTTTTCAGAGAGGCTGAATGAATCTCACATCCGGTCACTTGCGAGCTGGCTCCATCTCTGCTGCCCTGTTACTGCTCGGCGAAGAACTCACACGGCAAAGAACTTATCCGCGCAGGGTGAGAGGGTCCCCTGCACATGATCCCAGCTCCTCTCCCTATCTTTGTGGCCAAGGAAGGATGGAATGATAGTGCACCATTCCCTACACAAATCTGCCATTCAGCGGGGCGAGGTCGGGAAATAATGAAGTCAGCACATTAGTGCCTTGCCTGCTGAGCTCACTCTGCTGAAAGCCGCCGGTGGGTGAATTTCCCAGCGTTTGGAAACTTTGTCTCAGTTCTGCGGGTTTGCTCAAGTGTGCGATGGCTGTTTGCAACGGGAGCTTTCCCGCTGGGTGGGTTTGCTTTCCTCCTCACGGCTCAGGGAAGGTGAGAGCTCTCCTTCATGTCTCCCCTGCCCCCACTGCTGCCCCTCGCTCACCCCACAAACACAAAGCTCTTCCAGCGGGTTCCCTCCGCTGGGGAGCTTTTCCCTCTCCCAACTCCCACACTGGGACATTTTTCCACATTTCCAGGATTACGGCCACTTTCACTTAGATCTATGTGTGTTGCCTCCACATACAAAGAAGCACTTGGGGACGGGATTAGTAGGATTAGAAAAGATTCACATATGTCCAGTTCAAGCAATTGGTATTCAAAGCTTTACACTTCCAAATGCCACCAAGAGAGAGAAAAGGAGCTGGGAGCTTGCTTTGCATTTCAGCACCTTCCTGCGGGGGACAGGGACCTTTGTCTGGAACGGGGGGGACACACAAATCCCACCCCCACCCCTCTTAATCCAACACCCCTTAGCCACCAACTCCTTCTCTTCAGTGCCACCGGTGGGCTCTGCTATAACCCCGATAAGAAGCTACAACTATCGTGGCTTTCCCCATTCTCTTTTTTAGAGCAGCACTTCTACAAACTTCTGGCAAATTCTGCTGGTGTCTGGCTGGCACCAAGGTCCTGTCCTGCCCGTGCAGTTTGTTACCATATATCTTGTCTGTTGATGTTAGACAAGAAAGCATCACTGACTTTAGAACATAAGACAAAAAATTCCTAAAAGAGTGCCTTTGTTCACATTAAATTAAATTCTTCACATTAGTGAACTGTTCATGCTAGTAAGGCAAATCCTGAAGATAAAACAAGTGCATTGGGTTTTTCTGAAAAAGCAGTGGGGAAAATCTACTTTTACCCATTTCATTTTAGACAGACTGCCTTCCTAGTTGCCTTTAGGTGGTGATTTCCTGATATTAGACACATCAGCAAAGGCAGAATCTATGTTGCATATCTTGCATTTTGGCAATCGCTCCAAGTGTGAACAAATCATCTCGTTAAAAAATCAAGAGGAAGGCTTTGATATCAGTCAGTATAACAAACCTCTCTGTAGTATAGTGAGAGATTTTTGAAGCAGAGCAGGTGGAGCCTTATTTAAATACATTCATCAATTAATTAATTAATTAATTCTTTTGTTCAGTCTTTCTGCTCACTTTCTGCTCACTAGGATAAAAGCTCCTGTGGAATACTATATTGTTTGCTGTGACTTATGAGGGACAGGACCATATACAACCAGATTAAAAAATCTAGCAAATAGACAAAAAAACTTTCTATACCCTGAAGAATATCCTTAAAGTGTTTTTTTTTAAAAAAATAGTAATAAGTATGTATTTGTTTTACAGTTAAATTTGTTTTACAATTAATTTTTTTTTACAATTAAATACACTGAAGAAAACTGAAATGTTGCTAAAATAACAATGGTGATTCTTAATTGTTTCCATTTACTTTTATCGTTAAAAGGCGTGGAGTCCTGAGTGCATACTAGCCAAAGTCAATATATTTAATATGAATTTACTAATATCAGAGTAAGGCAGTACAAAATCCAGCGAGCCTTTTTTCTCATTAGTAAAATGCACCAAGTTTGAGTTGATATTTTGTTAGCTTGCTATTTTTGCAACTCCAAGTCTTATTTCAATAAAAACACATGGGAAAGAGTCCTGTGAATATCCATATTAAAGAAACTATGTGTGTGGATTCTAGTGATTTTGGAAAGTCACAAAATTTTGCAGTATACAAAGACTCCAGATAGGTGGAAATCCTTACAATATTGAAAACCAGGGAGGCCATCAGATCTATACACACTCCCCAAATCTTCAGGGCATTCTGAATAGTTCAGATACACTAACAACGCAAGAGTCAGACTCTGCAATTTAGGAAAAAAGAAGTGTTATTTGCAAAATCTTGGTCTGCAACATGCTGATTATCTATTATGGGTGCTGGCCAGCTGTGAAGAAGACGCTCTCTTAATGACAAAGCTGATAAGAAGACAACTCCAAAAAAAATGCATACCTATGATTGCAATTTTAAGTTTTATTTTATTTTCAAAGTGGTGAGAATAATTACTTCCCACTGCATCTGCTATCATCACTCATGCAGAGCTATAAAATTACAAATATATATAATTTCTTGCTTCTTTACCTTTTATAGTGCTGATTTTAGCTGCCTAGTCTTATCTATCTATCTATCTATCTATCTCTCTATCTATCTATCCATCTATCTAATCTATTTATATAGTATTCCCCTTAGTGAAAGTTTCACACATCTTAGTGTATCCATATTTTTTGGGTCAGTTGTTCTTGCCATTACAGGCAGTAATTGTTAATAAGACTAAATTATGTGTGTCATCCCACTCCAGAAATATATTCATCGTGTCTGGAAGGACCTTAGAACTCTCACCTCCCTGAGTATACAAAATACCTGAAAGAAAATAAAGGGTTAGCATAAGGGCAGTGCCAGCTGTTTGTTTTGCTTGTACAAACTGGTTGAGAAGAAGACGTAGCTCCCAAGATCCTGATCCATTCCACACTCCCAGTCAGCAATATTTCTGACAGCCAGGCAGAGGACATGGAGCACTACCACCAAGGAATCTCTCATATCCCACGTATTTCCTTTCTAAATTAAATTTGCTGGCAGTATCTGAAGCCACTGAGCTCCATATGAAGGTTGTGTTTTACCAAGGACAGAGCTAAGCACCTCTGCAAGGAAGTGTCTTCCTGACAATGAGGTGATGGCTTCCAGCTAGATCTGGATATGTAAAACTGCTGTTACTGGACATTCACCTTTGGTTCAGGTGCAAAAGAATAACAGGAAAAAATATTACAGATGTGGTATTAGCAAACTAGAGAAGATGACCTGTGTTCCATCCATGGCTTCTTCCATGAAAACTGTTTTGTTTAGTGTTGGGAGCTGGAAAGAAAATGTGAGCTCCCTTAGCTGAGCTTGGTGTCTATGGCTGTCATGGGCTCTTTTAAAATCTCATTATTAACATTTTGCTAATCAATTTCCTCCTTGGGAAACAAATATGAAAGGGTCTGCCCCCAATTACAGCATTTTTGTTTAAAAACTAAATTGTCTCATTGGAGTAATTAAGCACTTCCTCAAAGTGCTCACTGGTTCTTTATTGCAAGGAACAGCACTGGTGATTTGAATTTTAGGGGCCTGACCTCTGAGTCTATTGAAACCAGGAGACATCAGTCAGCTTCAGTAAGGTTTGGTTCTGGCCCTGACAGGCCTCATAATAAGCAAGCAAACACCACAGTTTGTTGGTGTTTCGATAGTTAATAATTAACCTCTGCCATAAGCTGGTGAGAAAAGATGGTGTTGGTGGATCTTGTCTTCTCTCCCTCTCTCTCTTTTAAGAGACAGAGGTAGGACTTTTATGATCCTCAATACTATTGTGCTTGAGCACTTCTAAGCCTGCTCCAAGCTGCCAAGAATTACAGGCTCCCAATGTTCTATCCATAGGTTTGTAGGTTTTCCATTCAAATGACACATGCTATGTCCCAGGCCAGGCTGAGGGCAGGACCAAGGAAAGCACCCATCTCCTCCAGCACTGCAGCCCCGTGCCTGGCTTTAAGCACTCATCAGGAAAAACTGCCCCTGCAGCTGCCCTGTTGCCTGGGCGCTTCTCTGAGGTGGGCTGGGGCTGTTATGAGAGACATGAACATCTCTGACAGGGGTGTTCTGCAGGTGTGGTGGGGCAATGACCACTAGGCTACATGCTACCAACAATATCCTTTCCCATGAGCCTGTTTTCTGACCATCATTCGTCTCTTTTATACTTGGGTTTGATGTTATTTTTCTCCAGTGTATTTTATTTTCCATTTCTGGAATCACATTTACATTAACGGTGCAATTGTCACTGAAAAGGGACTGCCTTGAGCTGCAACTTTAAACAAGACAGGAATGGAGAATTATTCACATTGTAAGGGCCGGAAAATGTGAATTAAATGATGCAAAAAACTTATATAGGAAAACCTTCCTGAATATTTGAAGTTTCAACAGCTCAGCTGACAGAAGTGTAGCAAGATAGTGAGCAGTGATTTATAAAAACAGCCTTATGCCTTAGCCAGGCCAGATTTTACCATCGTTTCTGGTGTTCATTAGCATCTCATTGCACATGTCGTCCCATTGATCCCAATGGAACAAGCCCACACAATAGACTTCTATTCAAGGGTGGTGAAGGCAGTCCATACGCCCATCCCCAAACACTGAGACATGGCAAAGGTTTGTGAATAGACTGCAGATAATTTTTGTTGTGTCTTCTAGAATTTGTACTAGCCTATTATTAACCTGTAAATATTCACTGGAAACATGCATTGTTTAAAATTGAGATACAAAATGAGACAAGGATTTTTCTTTTCTTTCTCTTTAGTGAGACTTCCATGCTTTTGAATGTGTAGTGGAAGAATTATTCCGTAATTTCTATGACTTTATTTGTTTTCACTATAGCTGAAAACTAAATTTCATTACGCTTGTTTCTGAGATGGCAAAACATTTCAGTCTTTATTGGTTAGAACACCAATGCTTTTACACTGAGTTAACTGTAAATATTTGAGAATCTTTGTTAAACTCAGTGCATCTGGGGTTTCTGATGGGGAGGATTTAGGGGGAGTGTGAGGGCAGCTGTCTTGTACTCTGTATCCATCTTCCACCCTGTTTACAACTGATATTTAAATACCCTATATGACTTAAAGATTGACACAGTCATCATCAACTCTCTAAAGCAGTGAGGGAGAGGGTTCTTAAAAGTCATTGTGTGAGTTTCGGTACCAAGTGCAAAAGACGGAGAAAGTTTGCAGTAATAAGAATGCAAATAACTGCAAATGACTTGGAAGGGCAGAAAGAAAAAGAAAACTTGCTCATTTGAGAGTGTTGATTTTTTAGGTGTGCATATGGGCCAGAACATAAAAGCAAAAGTGAAAATAAATACAGACCTTTGAGCAGCATTATTATCCTTCAACACTGTGACAAGCCAGATGTGACTCCAAACTATGTGACAAGTTTTTTTGCCAGGACTGTCAGGTTTAGCCCATTTTGCATGCCTGAAGTGTACACCACTGCTTGAGCACTGCACATGGAAAATGTGTATCACAGTCTCAGTTCTGTGGCTGTATTTTGGAGGTAAAGCAAGTTTTACCAACCTGCTAAAATTAAACTATTTAGTGGATGCATATTCAATAAAACAGACAGGTTTGTTCTGGGTTTGTTTTTTTTTCCCTGGAATTCCAAAGATGGCAAAATATTTCACTGTTGGCTATTATATGTCATTCTGATAGCTGTAGAAACATTCAAACTGATTTTCTAGCATATTTTCTCTGTGTAAGATGCAGGTTTCAGGTGCACTACGGAAAAAAAAAAAAGAATTACATGCAGACTGTGGATTAAGTGTTTTTTGTTGTTTGTGGAAACTAATTTCCTAGTTTTGGTAGTAAATGACATATACCAGAAGATTAACAATTTGCACATCTCTAATTAATTAGACTTTGACTTTTTTGATTTTATTACTAAGGTTTTGTGCCATATTTTTTCCAGAAGTTTTGCAAAACGGTATTTAAATGCAAAAAATAAAATGTTATCCTTAATTAACTTCCCTGGAATGTCTGTCAGTTATTTCATTTAAGTTTAAATTATCTCCAGAAACAGTGCCTGGTATGGACCTGATCCTGTTGTCTTCCGCGGAATACTTTGAAAATATTGGTAAGTGCTCCAGTTTCATACTTAAAGAATGGGGAGAAATTGTTCTGATCCCTTGATGCCAACAAATTTAAAATTATGTAAATGGAGAAGAATTTTTCTCTATCCAGGCAAAGGAATATTATCTCCAGG
>JAHLSL010000012.1:16007270-16054089 GCA_025920805.1 Petroica traversi | reverse complement strand
GGGGTAGGCTTGTGTTTTGATTAATATGGAAATAAAATGCAGAAATAGCAGCAGTACTTAGCTTCATTGCTTCAGTTTAGAGATTTATTGGTGAGGAGATGAACACTAGGCTGGGGGCCTTGCTCAGTAATTCACAGTTCCCATCAGTTATTACCAAATGAGCAAATCGTTTTTCTCTGAAGTCACAGAGGAAAAAAAAAAAAAAAAAGGTGTGGAGAAAAAAGAGTATTTTTTTAAGATAGGTTGTTATCCCTTGCCCCAGGTCCAGACCTCGTCTGCCTGCCCAGCTGCCCAGATTGGGGCCCTACTCTCCAAGCAAAACTAATAAGGAATTTATTACCGATGTGTGTCTCTTAAAATTCATGCGTCTTGCTCTGCCTCCCTCCAAATTTCTTTCATGTTTTCCTACTTGCTCCTATCCAAATTTTTAAATTTAATCTTTTCTATTCTCTGAAGCCCCACTTTCTCTCCTGCAGAAGCAGACAAGTGTGGATTTGGGCTGGAAAGTGCTGTCACAAGATGACACTGTGCTGCTGCCAGGGAAAACAAAGGAGAAAGATTGAGGGGGGAAAATGGGGACTTTGGAGGCACACAAACCCCTTCTCAGGTCTGAAAGAGAAGCAGCCAGTTAGTAGCTAAGGACAAGCTAAATAGTAAAACGTAACGAGACGTTTTTCACAGAAGTTCTGTGAAATTGATGGATTTGAATTTGTTGCTTTGAAGGATTTTTTAGTGTATTAGAAATACACTGAGATAGCCACACTGTACTGCCAAAAATTGACCCAGAACCGGGTCATTATGAACACTTGCGTTTTACTGGACCAGCAGGACAGGTCAGGTGAGACACCCTAGGGCATCTCAGAGGCAGTAAATACCTATGTTCAAGTGACTGAATTGACCCCTATAATCATAGAAACATGGAAAAAATTACATTGTAAAAGACCTCTAAGACCACTGAGTCCAACCATAAATCTGACACTGCCAAGTTCACTACTAAACCGTGTCCCTAAGTTCATCTTAATTTATTTTGAATAGGGAAACAAAGTAAGAACAAAACAGTCTCAAAAAACCCCCAAAACCCTGCATATTAGAACTTTTGAGTAAAAAGTTACACTTTAACCAAAGAGAAAAAACAAAACCAAACCACTCCAACATTCACAGAAGGATCTTCCCCCAGTTGCTCAGACATTTTTAAAACAAAGAAACTTAACCATTGTTTAATTGTTAATAATTTTGTGTTCTCTGTTAATTCAAAAAATCAGTTCAATTAAAAGGTTTTAGGGTCAAATGTATAAAACAAAAAGGATTTGCCAATTTTACATCACATCAGGGAGGTGATACAGTTTTTGATGGAGCTGTATCTGTGTCTGTGCTCCTATCCAACAATTGCTCAACATCCAAAAACTGCTGAGCTGGACACACTGAACTGAAGACACCAGAAGGGTGAATGAAAGTGCCTGTAACCTGCTCACCCCAACAAACCTTCTTTCTCATGCCTTTCATTTCTCTCTTCTGAAGTTGCAACAAACCCTTTTTGCTTGACATTACATTGAAGTAGGTACCTACACAAGCACAGTGCAGAAGAATAAAGTTTGGCTGAAGGGCAAAACTTCTCAAAAATTAGTATAATCAGTTGAGGCTTTGCAGCCATAAATCTATGCATAGGTGCCCCACTTCTCTGAAACTGTTGAAGGTTCAGGATAGGGTTCTATCTAGCCTTGGCAAAAAAACCTGTAGATCTATATTTTAATTGAATATTTTTATGTTTGTTTGTTTTTTCCCCATGGTGTTGTGGATGTTGACACATTCATCTTGAAAGTTACCTGGCAGAGCAGCATCAGGGGCTGCCAGATGACCAAGGGAAAAACTACAAGAAATGCAGTAATTTTGTGATAAGGGCAAAGATGACTTGTGGAGACCCACAACTCAAAAACTAATGGATCCCTTGAAAAACAAGAGGTTTGCACAGGGCCTGATCCTGATGCCTTGTAAGCTAATAAAAGCAGGTAAGACTTAATTTTTAAGACAGAGATAGCATACTCTTGACAAAATGGGAGGAAAGGAACTTTGGTCTCTGAATGCATTTGTCACCTCCAGAAAACCCTGTCCCATGTCAGGGATGTACATGAGGATCCAATAGTGCCTTAATCATACCACCAGAGGAAATACAAATTATTCACGAAAAGAAGTTGATTTTTGTTTTATGAAAAAGGGATTCTGTCTTTGACTATACTTAATTACTTTTCTGCATTCAAACTTTTTGTGGGCTTTTTTCTTATATGTTGTACATTTTTCTTTTAAATTTATTTTTGTTTTCTTTTAATTGCTTTCTACCCAGTGGCTCTGACTATCACACACCAGGTGCTATTTTGCTGTGTTTCAGCTGTAAACTTTTGTTGTCTCTCTGAAAAACATGAGATTTCATTTGTATTTTTTAAAAAGCAGAGAAATGTTTCACAACTAATAAAACTTATTTTTACAAAACCTGACCTTTGACCTGAGGGAGTTGCAAGCCCTCATCCATGGGGTCAGAGGAATAATGTGACAATATTGTGACCAAATAAAACATCCTCTTTCTGGACTTTTTTTTTGTTGTTGGTAAACAAAGATCTACCAAGTGCCATACAGGAAGTAGACAACTAAACATGCAGTTTGTCCCTTGTGCTGCCCTACCTCATGCTTTGCAGAGGAATTTGCCATGGTGTATTCTGTGGCCCTGTGCTGACATATCTTCACACAGCAAGTGAATTTTCAGGCACTAGGAGAAAAGCAGCTTGAAACATTTACTGGGAAAGCTTCAACCCCCAGCTTCAGCACTCGACTTTCCTCCTAAAATTGCAAGTGACAGTGACAGAGATTAGTCACAACTGTGGTGGCCATGGGTGGCATGATATTTTGCTTGAGCACAATGAGAACTGAGCTTGGACACCACTCCATGTAAGTGCTGGTACTAATAGAAGGCTACAAATATATCAGAAACAGATCTGCCAGGGCTAGAAACCATGGAAGCCTTGTGAGTTCTGCAAAGACTCAGATTGTAACCAGTGACTGAATAACTTGGCATCTTATAAATTGGCAAAGGACCTAAACTAAAAGGGTCTGAAGGCTTCATTTCCCCGGGAGGTGGATGCAGTAATTTCCAGACCTTTGTCTCTGAAGGGACACATCCATGCTGTCTTTGCATGGAATATAGGAGAGGGGTCACTGTGGGGCAGCCATTCCGTGCCTATGGATGGGTCCAGCTGAGTCCCTGCTGCCCTGCAGGAGTGCTCTGCAGACCTCCTGTGAGCCTGGTGTGTGCTCCCTGCCCTGCCTCCCCTTCTCTCAGTGCCTTTCTCCAAATGGCTGCTGGGACCTTGGTCTCCCAAGGTGCCCATAGCCCAGCCAGCCTTATGGTACAGTCAGGTCCAACAGGCTCCATGAGTTTTGGAGAGTGCCTCCTGGGCTGGCTCCAGACCGCACTAGTCCTCTGGGCCACCTGCTCCTTGTGGTCTTGAGACCAAACCAGTTAGCAGTGCATGCACCCCTTATTCTCTCTCACTGAGTATCTCTGGGAGGTTTAGGTGTGTTCCATTTTGAAGCAGGATGAGGTATGCTGTGCAAAAGCACTGGAGCACAGTCTTTTCAAAGCTTCAGGATCTTCCTTTTCATGGTCTGTTTTTCCCTAGATGCTCCAGCATGGTCCATTTGCCTTTTCCAGAGGTGAAGGAGAACATCTTCACTACTTCATGCTTCCATTACTTGTGCCAGGATATGAGCTTTTTCTTATTTAACTTAAGTGCAGCTGCAGATATCTGCCTCTCTCGCATCAGCACTCCCTTGTGTCTGGTGCTCTAGGGTTTTCCGTTTCTCAGGGTTCTATAGGATGTCCAAGATTTCCATTCTAAGCTAGAATCATGGACTTCATCTTTCCTAGTAAATTAACTAGTGCTGCATAATGTTCTCAGGCACCGTAGCTCAATTATTTATAGAGTCAAATTGTTACAACAGTTCCTGGCATGTTTTGGCTCCAGGCAGCTAGCACTCTTCTGAACACTTCCCAGCCATGGTTTGGGGATAGCATAGGCCAAAGGCCAATCCCAGCAGGCAATTTGTGTTCAGCCACACTGCCTGGAAAGCAAGAATTTAATAATGTGGACACACGCCAGTCTGTGCCAGTTGGCTTCAGAGCTAGGTAATGGTCACAGGCATGTTTTGTATAGATGTAGTCTCAGGCTTTTTCCCTTACAGAAAGCTTTTGCCCTTGTTGTTATCTCTTTCAGTCTTTCTCTCCAGATTACCAGGAGAATATATTTTCTTTGTGAAGTGAGATATTTATCAGAATTATTAACAGATTAAGGTCCCCAATATTTGATTTGTTTCCATTACTTTTTGGCTTTCTCTGCTTAGCTTTTCCCAGTTGTGCATGATTGGTTTATTGAACTATGAAACTGTAAAGAATGTCTATTCCTACTTTTGTGCCATGTGTAAAAAATCCTTCTTCCCTTCTGGGTTTCACATCAACATGGGGCAAAAGATGCCCATGGCCGTGCGGGCGCACATTTCACAGCCCTTTTTCAGATCATAAATATGACACAAGGACATAAAATAGCCCTCACACTCAGGATTCTTCATGTGTCCAGAGACAGTCCATCCTCACCTATCATCAAATCTCCACCAAGAAAAATGAATCCACTCCCAAATTTGTAAGCAGCTGGGGAAAGCACAGGGCTTCTGCTTTCTGCTATATAGGGATCATATACCTTGTGGGAGAAGTGGGCACAGGCTGAGTGCAAAGCTCAGGGCTTTCCCCTGGGATTAGTCTCCTTTCTATCTGCTTAGACCAGGCAAGCTTCCTTAATGCTCCATCCTTCACTTGTTTCAGCATATTTCAATTTACCAATACAAAGCTGGTATCCAAAGAGAAAACCTTACTTTTCTCTTTTTTTAAATTGTGTTTCCTAAAATGTTGCAGTGGGTTCTTTTTTCTTCCCATTGGTGCATTTCATCAGTTTGGCAGCACTCCATCCATGCTTTTGAGTCACAGCACTTTTTTACAGTGTGTTTGTGTCCAAGGTTTCTGCCTCAAATCCTGCCTACTGACAAAGTCAGCACCAACTAATACCCTGAATCAGATCAGCACTATTGCTTCTTCACTTCTGCCCATGAAGATTTCACCTGAGATCTCCTGGGTTAACTCTGTTTCCAGTAATACAGCAGGACAGTTCTCCTGTAAATGCAGTACCAGCATTTCAGTTCCTTCTCTCTTGGTCACATTGGGACAGGCTCCTTTACCTGGCCTGCCCCCATGAAGACCCCAGTATGTCCCACACCTTGCAGTGCCCCACAGCAGGTGATCTTTTCTTTGACACTGTCAGGTTCAGTCGCTTGAACATCTCCTGCTCATCCCCTCACCGACCACCAGCTCCATCCATCTCTCTCCATGGGCAGCCCTTTTCCTCCAGCTGCAGCATCTTCTATTCCAGCCTTCGCTGCTGTGGCTGTCTCACCTTGCCATTGCATCTGCCTGACCATCTGTTGAATCATGTGCAATATAAATAACAGCTAGTGACAAATAATAGCTACAGATACCCTCCTGTAATAGTCTGGTGGTCTCACTGGGCACCCACCACTTCACAGCATTTTCTTATTTTACTTTGCAAGTCTCAATTACATGGTAATATTAAAGAGGGCTGAAATGTTAAAGTGGTTTGGAGTCCTTGGGCTACCTTATATACAGTTCTCACACTTTTACCCAAAGTGTTTGCAGTTATTCAATTTCCCTTGTTCACAGCTATGATACCCTTCTCTTTGAAGAGATCACAATAGGGCCTTATTCGATGCTTCAACACAGCATCGAATTGTTACAGGTACTGCACTGATTGTTACAGGTAACAGAAAATCAGCTTTTAAAACCTATCCCATTTAATAATTTACATCAGAAAAAAATACAGAGAAGAAGTGAGACTAGTAGATTTCTCTACAGTTCTTCACAGAGAAAAAAATGTTTTAACCTGGATTACAAGAAAAACTAAAACTTGCCTTAGTGTGTCTAGTCAATAACAGGTCTTTACCTCATGGAGACCTTAAACCTGCCCGTAGACATGGACTTGGTCACTGAGGTGCTGAAAACACATAGCTGATGTAGCAGCTGATGTTTCATCCTGTAAAGTCATGGACAGCTTTGCTTAGAAGCCCATAGCTGAGTGGCAGCCTTGCATCAGGAATTTGTCCTCCATCTCACATCTTTCTGGCTACATTTGAATACCGAAAATGAATTGTTCTAAACATATCTCAGAAGCCAGTTGATGGCACAGACACATGCCAAAGTAATCTTTGAACAGTTGTGATGATCCTAATGGTGAGCATAGCTGAGTGGCATTTGAAAAGCTTTACTTTTTCACTCTCATTCTCAATTCAGTTTAGGGATCTTCACAAAACTACTACATTTTACAAAGTGCTTATTTTATTCACCAGCTTCCTTGAACTAACAAGGTGATGACAGATTTTTGGTACAGATGGGATTATTGAGAAAAATAAGCCTAGAAAGCAGGCTCACTTTTTAAGCAAAGTTATTTCAGTTTGTCATGCTCATCTCTCAAGGTATGCAAGCTTCTCCAGCAAGGGGAGCTGCTGGGTGCAGCTCAGGGGAAGAAGGAAATTAAGTCTCAGAGCTTCGACAGCTCTTTCCTGCTTTATAAGGGGAGTTTTAGTATTTTTTTTTCTGTTGATATTGCACTCACTTGCTGAAGGTGCTTAATTCCTACACCTGGTTCCTAAACACCACCTTTTATTAATGATCCAGCCCCAGCTGTGGAGCTGCCTGGGAGGCTGCTGTCTGCTCCTCCTCTGCTCAGCCCCCTCCTGGGGAGACCCTGCAGCCCACCAGCACTGGGGACTCAGAGACTGCCTGAAAAGAGATGCTTGGTGTACTCTATAACAAAAGCTGCCTGGTCAGAGCTGCAAGTGAGCCTCCCAGGGATCTGCACCCTCTGCACATCTATTGGGAAGTTTGGGTACCTGTGCAGCAGCCTGCAGTACGAGACACCTCTGATTTCAGTGCTGACACCAATTCACTCCTTGGCCTCTGACAGGGTTTTGCAGAAACACACAGGTTTGGAAGTTATGACTGATTGGTTGCTCATGTTATGTGCTCAATTGGAACTTGGAAAGACACTGAAATTTTTGGTAAGGAGCAAAATCTCAGTAGCAGCATCTTCACAGTTAGGTGGTATTGATCCAAAGACAGGGGGAAACCACCCCTGAAGATGCTTATTCTCCCTTCCACACCCTCCCTAACACACACAGTGCACATACAGTGAATTTCCCTTCCCCCTTTTCCCTAAACTTTTAGGCCAGCTCTATGCATTTCAGAATGGCTGTGGACATGTTTTTTGATATTTTTTTTCATGAAAAACAAAACCAACTAGGTTGGGTTAAAACTGGTTAAATCCCTCAGGACCTCAGTAGTCTTTTAAAGCATATGTGAAGGGGAGGAACCATTTTTTGCACGTCCTGAAGAATATAGCTGACATATGGACCATTCAAAGGAAATTTTTTTCAGGCCATTGGCCACGCATGAATAGCCGGGCTTATACAGTGGGCACCCAAGATATGATGGGGATCTTCTCCCAGAAACGGAGCTTTCTATGTAGCAAGAGCAGATCCTGCAGTTGCTAACCATGCTACAGGCTCTCAGAGTTGGTAGCAGACCCAGCTGAGGGGCAGGGATGGGCTGGAGTAGTGCAGTTGCACTGAAGCAGGCTTTGGCTTGGAGGGGAAGTGCGTCCCCCCTCTGAGCCTAGCCCAGCAAAGCCTGCCCCATGTGACCCCACTTTTGTTCCTCTCCATCATCAGCTTTCTCCTAGCTGTGCTCACTGGTGCTTGCTGCTTCAAACACTACTTTACTGTGACTGGGTGCCATTGTAGTGCCACAGGTAGATTTAGCATCTTAATCATTTTTCCACTAAATACTTCCAAGGCCACAGATTAACACCTTATAAATCTTTTTACTTCCTCAGAAAAAAAAAAAACCAAAACCCTAAACCACAAAACAAATCAAATCAAAACAAAACCAACAACAAACCACAAGGAAGTTCAGGGAAATAAACCCCTAAATTGAATTTCTTGCTTTAAAAGTGCTTTACATATATCACCACCAACCAGCATGTAAATTTTAGTCAGCTACTGGACTAGTCTTTTAAAGAAGTTGAAAAATGGCCCTGCGTCCTCAAAGGACACACCTGTTATCTGAAACAGTTTTTAACCAGCTTGTTAAGCAGCTTTGACAGATCAAAGACCCCGGACAATGGGCACAAACTTTAACAATAGTTTAGCCTTGAGCAAAAGCTTCTGTCAAAGCAAGGCTTGTGCCAGTAGTATTATGGCCTGCAATTGAAAATAAATTTTACTTGAATAAGTACCTCAGCCCGATCAGAGGCACTGCCGCCAGGGAGACAAAAGCAGTTGGGGATAAGTTATTGACTCCAGTGACAGCATGAATGAAGTTCATTATGCCAGCCCACTCTTGGTAAATGTGTCAGGTTTTAAACTGAATTAGGTGGCAGGTGCATGGACCATTTTCCTGCCCCCCTTGAGACAGTAGAGGGCCAGTCATCACCTGATTCTACAGACAAATGTTTAGATTTGGTTTTCATATCGCATGGGCACAAGTGACAGCATATTTAAAGCATAAATAAGGTTTCCTGAAAGCCCTCGTCTATCCCACTTTCTATCCCCTGTAGCTGGCTGGCTGTGCTCCCATCTCCTCTCCTGCTGGACCCCAGAGTTGGGTTTACCTCCCCTCCACTGCCCCTGCTGCAGCCCCCCTTCTGGTCCCTGCTCCTATTTGCCTTGGGGATGTGCAGGGTTTGGGCTTCCACAAGCTACCTCTGGGTCCAGATCCCAAGCCAGAGGGAAGTCCAGGCCCTTCTGCATATCTATATGTGTGTATATGTATACAAAACCACATATAAAACCACAAAATCATCTATATATGTACCAGTGTTTAAAAATTTTGCTAGAATTCAAAGAAATAAGGTGGCAATCTGCCATAATAATTTGATATTCCTGTGCTTTAAGACTGATCTGCTGTTTCAAGATGTATCTTTTATTTATTTTTGCATCTGCATATTTTGCTTGAAAATGTTTTGGTTTATAGTCTGCCAGGGCCTAGAAGGATAATGCAAGATCAGCTGAACTTCAGATACTTTGGATGCCAACTCTCATTATTTAATCATGAGACACAGGACTATTAAGACTCTTAAAAATGAAAGCCTTGTTCTCTGACCATAGAGGGAAGAGTTGGCATATGCCTTTGGCTGCATGCCTTATTTACGTTAATGAGCAAGTAAGATTTCTTCCCCCTGTGAAGGAGCTGAGCATCCTTCTCCTGACACTTTTGGGATCTGCTGCCTGAGTTAGTTACTAAGGGAAATCTTTGGCTTTTCTACAGCATTTTGGAGATACGTGGATACCTTTTTTTGCACTCAGGCCACTTAATCATTCAAGAATATCTTTACAAGTCTGAAAATGTCTTGTTTTGTTGTGCTTTGTTTTTTTCTCCACATCCCAAAGGTAAAGCCTTTGTGTTCGTCTGCTTAACAGCCTCTGAATCAGGCAACAGACTCTGAAGTTTAATAAAATTTATATATCTCCTTCCTCCAGGATTTCAAAGGGCTGAACAAACACTACCTAGCCCTCCAACTCTCACTTGAAGAAAAATGTTATTGGTGTTCCTCAAAACTGAGAGCCAATTCCTAAAAGAAGGCATGAGGCTTGACCAATGACACAAGCAAGTTGGTGGCAGATTCCCACTCCAGCGGGTGTTTTAGCTGTCAGATAGTGCTTCACCCCCAACACGACATTGCTAAAGATGCATTTGGCTCAATTCATGGTTCTATTTACTACACCTGTTAATGTAGTCATATCAAACCCTTTTTCTGGCTCCAATACAAATAGATCCAGGATGTCTCACACATGGAACCCCAAAAAGAGAAAATGTTTCTTTCCCCCATCCACAAATCTGGAAAAACAAAGTAGGCTTATTCTTTGGGGCTATCTAAAGACTGCTGTGTGTCAACACACAAAATCATTTCTCACAGTGGTATCACTTGCTGGATATGTTCCTTCCCTCCAACTACAGCAGATGGTGTTTCATAGTTGGTCACAAATGGCTGTCAGCGAGCGTTTGTCTGCCTGCCAGTAACCTGTAGTTTGGGGACTCCCTCGGAGAGTGTACCAGCACTGACTCTGCTGATAGCAGCATCTGAGAAAATGATGCGTCCTTTCTTGTCAGGCACAAAATTAGCTATCTCATTTTCAAACTGTTGACAAGGGGGATATGAAAGAAATAAGGGCCATGCTGGCTCAGATGATGTTTCTTCAGCTCTGGTTTGAGGCAGTGAGTGCTGGTTACAAAGCAGAAACTGCCTTTACCACAGCAAATATTGACCTCTGATAGATGGGGATACGAGCACAGACCACTCTTGGTGTCAGGATTTTGCATGGCATTTCCAGCTTTCCCAAGCTCAGTTTAGATTTCTCTTGGCCAGTGTTAGCAATGAGAAAAATCTGACCTTTGGTCAAGTTGCCCTGTAGCAGAAAAAAGCTTTTGATGGGCTAAAGGTCCCAGTGCACCAGCCAGGTTTGCTGCTGTCTTCAGATGCGTGAGGAAAAGGCAGCCAGGCAGCCCAGCACTTGCTGTGACTGCTGCCTGGTCCCAGCAGCCAGAAATGGGAGGTATGGGAGAAAGAGAACAGTGGTGGAGATCAAATACATTTCTATTTGGAAAACAGTTTTGGAAACTTTGCAGTGACTTGTAGTGTCAGTCATTACCTTACTGGGGCACATCCACATTTCAAACACTTGCAGCTACAATTCCAAATGTTTTATTTCAACAGAAGTCTCAAAGATGAGTCCATGGAGCAAAGCTGAAGGCTCTCCACTGTAGCTATCTCAGGGTCCTCATGCATGTCGAGCACTTCCTTTTTAAAATTCCAGGTGGTTTCTGGGTTGGTAAAGTTCACTGGCCTCACCTGCCTTATCCAGGGCAGGGGTCCCCTCCAGGTGCATCTGGCAGAAGGGGTGTGTGTTACTCCTGACTGCATGGCACTGCTGCCAAAGGAATCTGGTGACAGGGTAAATTCCAGCACTCCAGTTTTCACATATGCCAAGAATTGCATGTATCAATCCTAAGCAGAAAAAATTCCTGCACTGGTCAGTAGAAAGGCAAATTGTATGGGCACCAGTTACTACAGACAGTAATTTTCCTGCTCTAGTTCTGACCTGCTAGAAGATTTTTAAAGAAAGTTCCTTTTCAGAAATTCCCTCTCACAAAGAGTTTCTAATATTGTAGAATTCCTTTTCCTCCTAAATCTATATATCCTTTGTGAGAAAAAGATAGATAAAACAAAAATTTCAGTCCTGTAAAAGAGAAGTTATGAATGCTTTGGAAAACATAAGAATGATCTGAAGTGAAATATCCTAAAAATTCAGGATTGCTTCACTTCAGCTTCCATATTTTTGCCACTGAACTGATGTTAAAAATAAAAAGTACTAAATTATTCAATAGTTGAAAGTGCAAATATTGATTTCCAATGAACATTTTGATCTACTTTCTGGAATAGTCATAAACAAAACTGAATTCACTGCACAACACCAATGAAAACAACCAACCAGAACAAAAGAGACACAACAATTTTGCTTAATGGGAATCATACTTGAAATGAAATTTCAACTATTTCTGTAAAAGAAATTGTTTAGCAATTGTATAGCAATTCTTCATTTCCCCTGAGTCTCAAATTTTATTTTGATTTTTCATATATGAATAAGCCTGTTTCTGTTCTCCTTAGTCTACAAAGATTTTTCTGGGAAAAAACAAAGAAAAAACTTAGATGAGGCAAGGCAAGGCTACCTGCAGAATCTGGTGAGACTTTAACTCAGGTGCCCCGTGAGGATTATGGAAATATCTGTTCCACAACAGATCAGGACGAGTACAAAAGGAGAATGATGACTAGACTTGATCCTCGGTAGGGGCCTTGTGCCCTGGCTTGCACCCAGAAGTGTGTCTGAGTAAGACAACACAAATATCTAAGGTTAAGGACATTAAGTATTCATAATTCATTTCAGTTGGGAAAATTTCTAGAATCTGGCTAAGAGTGACTCCTCTTGAATGTACATTTAAACCCAGCTCAGCTTACACTACTTCGTGCTCGGTCATTTAGTCCTGACTTTGGTTTGATCAGGTATGTTACTGTGTTTGTGTATGTATTGGGCATATGAGTGTGAATTTCATATACTTGACCACTTACAGATAGACTATGAGTAACTTTATGACAAATGTGCCCAATATTTTGGGTTTCTTTTTTTAGGGCCATAGTGAAGGGCCTTGCACAACAAATCGAGTAGCCATTTCTCAGCAGCTCTGCTTCAGGCAAAGATCCCAAAAGAAAAGGCTCTTGAAAATCCCAGAGAGTCCAGCATTTTCCTAACAGAGGTCATTCCCTTTTAGAGAAGCTCATGGGGGCAGAATGTGCTTTGTGGATATTTTCAGAACATACCACCAATGTTTTCTACTTTCCCTTTGGGAAGTACAAGTACTTGAAAGGCTGCAGAATGCATATGCCCAGGTGAATTAACATCTTCCCAAACCACCACTTTCCGTTTCAGTGTGGAAGGCATTCAGGCTTAGGGAAAATTGCTCCTCTGAATCAGTATCTTTAGCCACGTTGTTGACTTTGGCTAAGACCTCTGATGCCCAGAGATAACACAGTGACCACTTCAGTGGTCAGTCTGTATTTGATCAGGCTAATGTTTCCAATTAAGTCCAAAGACAAATGGAGCCACTTCAGAGCAGTGCAGTCCATTGTGTGGCCCACCACTGAGGCCATCTTCAACTGCCAGCTGCCATGGTCAATGAAGTTGGTTCCTCCAGCTGAACGGGAGGTATGCACAGAGTTTTGGAAGTCACCAGTTTGATTAAGAGAGATGGCCTGCACCAGGAAGATGACACGACTGTTGAGGCAGTCTGCAGTGCTCTCGGGCACTACGGGGAGCGCTGCTGCCACACACGGTGAATCAAGTGCTATTCCAGGACTCTGAAGGCAGGGATGGATTTGTGGGCTTACACGCATCAGGAAGTCCAGTAGTACAGCATCTGAGCATCTGGCTCATTTTGGGCACCTGAGCATTTGAGCATCTGCCTCAAGTTGGCAGTGGTGGATGTACAGGATGAACAGGCGTAAGGCCATTTCATGGATTTGGTTGGGACAAGAAGATGAGGAAACAAGTTAATTGGGGAACACTGTAGGGCATTTCTGAGTTTTCCTACTGCTCAGTTAGAAAATATTTAAAACATAGTTTATTAACTTGCTAATACCTACCTTGCTTAACATAGTCTTTTCCCTCTGCATATCTCTCACTTTTTTTTCTGGGTTTGTGGTCTTCAGTCAAGCTGGAAAAAGTTTTCTTTTGCATGCAAATTCCATTAGCTTTTTGATAAAGTTGTCAAGGAAAAATCCTGGTACTCTGCCATATGGAAGCATTTATTCACTACCAAGTATGTAAATTAGATTACATCTTTGATGGCAGCTGTGTTAATTAGCATATCTTGGACTCCTGCTTGCTACAACTGGACCCAAAGTTTGTCTTTTTCCTTTTTTTTTTCTTTTTCCCTTTTCCCCAAGCTACTCTTGGGTCCTTTAAAAACCCTGTTAACCTGACTAGATCTGCCTTAGATCCCTGCAAGAATCACCCTGAGGATTAGAAATTCCTTGCAGCATTTGCCTTCTGCCAGAGTTTTTCCAGCTGAAGATCTCGGCGGGGCTGAGGAGATTAAGGGGAACGCCTTTGGGGATTGATGAGATCTGCTTAACAACATGGTTTTAAATGTTGACTGGACTTATTATGAGGCACAGAAGCTCTGCAAGGGCCCTCAAGTTAATTAGTGGAACTTGCCAAGGCCTGTCAGACACTTGGTGGTCATCACTGGATCCTTCAGACTTTTGGCAAAGCTTTGGAGACAGCGACATGCCAGTGAAAGGCCCTGGCTGTGCTAAGTAACCACGGCTGCATTCCCCCAGAGTTGCCACTGTTTCTTGGAAATAGCAAAAACAACTGAGCAGCTTATGAATTTCCCATCAAACCAGGTTTGCTGCTTCTTGCCCTCCCTAAAATTTGGTCCCAAACCCCTTGAAAGTCATCAAGTGGTCAAAAACCTCCATTTCCCCATGTTTCCTCAGACTTGAGGGAATAATTTCGATTGGTGTTTGCACCTTGAAACTGACACATTTGGGGAGCTCTTGGTATTTGAATTTTCAGTATATTGAAAATCCTTGGAGTGAAAATTTGTACTCTAGAACATACAAGAGTGATGATTTACCTCTTCAAAATCCATTTGTCTTAATATAATGCATTGACCATCCAGAGTCCATAGGTATTTACAGGATAGCAGATGAGTGTTATGCGCCCAGCAAAGAATGTAAGATTTTTTTCTTACCAAGACAAAATAAACTTAGAAGAGCCCAAATGATGCGATTGACAGCAGCACCAGAGCTCCTAATGAATGGCACTTTGCAGAGAAGACATGAACCAGAAATGCCAACTGCTTGTCATTTTCAGTCATGACACCAGTCACAAAAATGAGGATGCTGATATTATTAGTGCATCTATATTCTAACCAGCTCACATATGTTCAGCCAAGTTTTACATTGTATGCAGCAACCAAAAGCTGATATTGTTAAACCTAAGGAACATGTCCCATTATGTGCAGATATGCTACCCTCTCTTGTCATCAGTTCAATTATAAGATGCTTGCTAATGACGCTCTGAGATTTAAATTTTACATCTCTTCCTTCACCGCAACCTGATGTGTATGTCCAGACTTATAATGTGCTTGAACAGATAACCTCCACAGATTCATTGCACCTTGCTCTGCTTTCATCTGTACAACTGAGAGCAGCAGCAGAATAGGAACTTGAAGGAAATTTAGGAAATCATCAGCCTCGTTCTGCATGTATTTTTATGGGAAAGACTCCTGCAGGCAAATCATCTTCAGCAGATGCAGAGCTCAACACGGAACTCAAAATAACCCTATAGTAAAGCCCAGTATTGACACTCATCTTCATTAGGCCAAGGTGTCACTTGATGTAACAATGAATTAGGACACTCTAAGCAGGAGATGCACTG
Organism: Petroica traversi; assembly: GCA_025920805.1. Taxonomy (NCBI): domain Eukaryota; kingdom Metazoa; phylum Chordata; class Aves; order Passeriformes; family Petroicidae; genus Petroica; species Petroica traversi. The sequence goes on along the minus strand of JAHLSL010000012.1, from coordinate 16,038,924 downwards.
TCCTTGATGTATTGATTCTCCTACAGCCCTGTATTTCTAAGGCATTGATGCCAAAGATTTGTGGACCATGATTAAGGCTCCTCAGTACAACTCTATAGTTGCCATTACTTTTGAATAATGATGGTAAAAATTATTCTTACACTATTGTTAATTCTTCAGGAAACTGAAAGTCTTGCATCAGATGCATGCAAAGATGTATGCACAGAACATCCATTTTCTTCATTTCCATTCATCCATTTTCATTAGTCTAAAATTCCTTACTTTTCAAACTCAATTTTCTACCACTGTAAGAACATGCATCTTTCCTTCTGTGAAAATACTTTTAGTGCTTCTTCCTTGGTGCCCAAATTCCTTGAACACACCAGCCCAGTTGCTCTTTCCTAACTGGTTGTAATTCTTGAGTTGACTGGTACAACTGGGAGTGAAACTACACCCTCTCATATGCAATGACACTTTTAATTAAAGCTCTATCTATGCAGAGTGACTCATTAGATCGATACAACATTTATGGCACAAAATTTATGGCAATGTCAATAAGCATAAGTATTGATACTGACATGACAGAACAGAATATAAAGACTACGGGAGAATGCTAACAGAATCCTAGCAAAAAAAGGTTACTTCCTCAATTTATTTTTGTAGATGTTGGGGACTAATTGATTTAAATATTAATTAAAATATTAACTATTACTTCTTCACCATGTAATTTCTTCAGCTTTATGCCTTTGGGCCTGTTTATCCACTCAGCTAAATACTTGTTCATTATCATTTTAGTTCAGGACAATATTTTTGCCTGCATTTAAATTCAAATGTATATTGAAACAGTCTTCCAAATATGGATGCCTTCTCAATTTGGTATTTAATTGACATTTCATGGCATTTTTTCTCTTTAGTTATTGCTCAAAACTTGTCTTTTTTCTTTGAAGATCTGTAAAAATAGGAGCAGTAACAAAGCCAAAGTATTTTATGAGCCTTTTTTCTTTCCAAATTGAAACCAAAAAGTTAAGTCTCATTTTAATAACACCAGAAGCCAGATGTTCTTTGATGGTTTTAGGTCCCCTGTGTTGTATCTGTTCACTGAAGTTTAATGCAGGGAAGAGCAGTCAAGTAATTCATAAGGTTGGATCTTGGTGCTAAATTTTTGCATTAACCATAAAACAGTTTGTTCTCTTGAAAATAACAATTTGAGCAATAAAGGGAAAGATTTTTTTGCAAAGAATTTTGAGGAGTTTTTCAGCTATAAACCCCTTTCCCAGAGTCAGCAGGGGATTTGTAAAATAAACTTAATTGAATTATACTAATGAAACTTAGTGAAATATAGTGGTACATAGCTTTTCCAGTCTACACTATTCTGCAGATTTTTGTTGCAATGTAGCATTTAAAATTATTTTCTAATGCCAGTGCCAGTACAGGGAGCCTTGGGGGTTCTGGGCAGCGTAACAGCATCAGTAATGTTTGTCTACCTGTATTCTGTCTGACAGTGTTTACCTCAGGGCAGAAGCCAGATCAGAGTTTGGAAAAGTCTTTTCCATCTACTGCCATAAGAAAACCTGACACAAAGAAGGGTGGCACTGGTTGTTGACTAAATCACCTTGCTTTTTTTGCTCTTGTCAAGTATGCAATATTAGTAACACAAGGAATTTGGAGTAGCTGGCCTACTGAAATCCAAGTTGCATCCCTCTCTTCCTTCAAAACAGAGAAATGGAAAATTGCAGTTGTGAAAAGTATTAGGAGCCAAACTCTTCCACACTGAAACACACTAAAAACACGAGGTCAGGGTTTGTCTGCAAAAACTGATTTTTGTTCATGTAAAACTAGTCACTGCAAAATTATGAAAGCTTTATTTTTATCACAAGTGTGACTAGTGGCAAGAGTTAGACTAACATCTTCTGAGAAAATTTTTAACAGAAGCTAGCAAAATAAAGTCTCAAATTTAGAATGCTTAAAGATTGTGCTGGAAATATTTTCTGTGGCACTGTTATCTTCCTAGGGGAGACCCCCCCCCAGAGGTTTCCTCCTAAATATTTGCCCTAAACCAGGACAGGCACTCATGCTAATATGCATGCAAGCATACATATGTGTGTAGTCAGGAGTGTGTATGGGAATGCACTCAGTTTCAGTGCAGATGGGCATCAAGTTTTGTGGTGAAATAACCTATCCATTGAAGATGAGGCAATACTTCTTCATTCCTAGCCATTGTCTGGCCTCTACCCATGTCTGTTTGCTTATCCCCAGCTATTTGTAGTTGTGCCTTGAGCAAAACCCCAAAAGTGGCTTTGAGAGCAGGTCCAGGTATTTTCAGGGGAATCTTTCTGTCTCTTAAAATGAGTTGTGTTCTCTCAGAGGTGCAGTTAGTTGGACACTTGCGGGCTTGCCAAGGGATCATCTTTGAATACACGTGGCTCCTTTTCCCTCTTAAACAATGCTGGACTGGGCAGGTCCTCTTGGTTAAAGTCCATCCCCCATTATTATGGATTATTTCATGGTGTGACAGGGACACTGGTGCTGCCTCCTATCCAAATCAGGGACCTGCTGAAGAGTTGGGCAGGTTGCACCACAGGCATTGGTGGGGAGTAGGAAGGGATGTGCTGGTGTAGGACACTTATCACACCTTGCTGGAGTCAGCTGGCTGCAGCTGAAAAGCTACTGAGACTAAAAAAAGTCACTGTAGAGGTGCTCAGTAAACACAGCAAGCACAGTACTGGCTTTTTCTGCTTTCCCTTAAAGGTAGAAGCCCTCAGCTCCAGGGAGACAGTGCAGGTTTCTTGGGTTGGGAAGGATCTTCCCTAGAAAAGATTTTGGTGAGCTGTGAGTGTGTGGGTAGAGCTTGCCGTGGGAGACTACCACGGGCTGATATGAGAGATGATATCAGAGATTAGTTAACCATATGGGCTGAGTCCCTGGGGAGGTGTGTGAAATGAATCAGATTAAACAAAATTGATAATGTGAATACTTAATCAAACAGACAAAGGTAGTCTGCACAGCTAATTAGGGGCAAATAGAGCGTCCCTCTTGTACCTCATTTAACTGACAAATTGTGCAGACAGTTTTAATGGGAGTCTGTTTAGCAAAGAGAAGGCTGTACAGTTGACAGCTTGGCAAAATGTGGTTTCTGTAACACCACATGATGCTTATGGAAATTAGCCTGGTGCAGCTGAGCTCAGAGTAGGTAAGAGCTGCCCAAACTCCAGTAAAATGGTAAAACGGGCCTTTTGGAGGCCTCTGTTCCTGACTTCTTAAAGGGACCTGGACGCTTTTCTGAAAGCTGGCAAGGAACATTTCTGAAAAAGCAAAAAGGTTCATTAGCAGTACCAGAAAGGACCACTTCTGTAACCAAGAAGGCAGACAAAATATTCAAACTACATCACCTTAGTGTATTGCAATTTCATGGTTGGCCCTTTGTAAGAACAAAGTTACTTTCTCAGTTTCTTAGTAGTTATATAAATATGAATTACTGTTAATATTTTACGTACAAGAATGACTGTGAAAAGAGATCTGCTGAGTCCTGCAATATAGGGCAGCTCCAGGACAAGGCAGAGGACTCTGACTACCTGAGGCCACAGACCATCTTCTGGGGCAAGAGGGTCTCTGCTACACTTTGGAGTGACTTTCCTAGCAAATACACGTCTCCAGATTCTTATGCCCTGAGTAACAGGAATGCAAAACTTTTCCACTTTTTCTGGTAACTCCTTCCAATATATCCTTCTTCTATTCCTCCCCAAACCAACCATATTTCTTCATTGTCTCTCTCTGTGTGTTCCTGAGGTTCACATACTTAGCCTTCTTCCAAAGGAAGATGAAAATGTTTGGGTATGTTGTAAAGTCTGATAAGAGAATTTATATATGTAAATTAGAGACCAAACCCTTCAGCAAAGTGAGACAAATGGCCAGCCCTTGTTAGTTCTCTAAGGCTTTCATCAGCTTTTTCATGAGCAGCTGTTGTTGCACTGACATAGGAAAGCAAAGTGTCCTGCTTGTAAAGGTAGCACAGCTAAGCATGTATTAAATTTATGAAACTGTATTCAGGCTTCTTCTATAGTTTTGTAGAGCTGCATTCTAATATATATATAATTTTGAGCATGACGAATGTGAGAAATAAGATGTTTAATGAGGGATTCTGAGAACATCCTTTGTATTCTGCTCAAGGTTGCTCTGTCTCACACTGAGTGTCATCAGGAGCAAGGAGAGGAGCCCTGCTATCCCTCCAAGACCAGCTCATAGAAGTTTTGCTGGGAATCATTAGCTGGAACATGGCACCCTCTGTGTTTAAGCCTCTCTTTTGGCCTCACTGACCTCTGAACATCGCAAGAATTACTTTCCTTGCTTCCTCAGAGCACTATTAGAATGAAATGCCATGTTTGCCATGACCATTGCTGGCAGAGCACAGGATCTGCCATAGGTCACATCCTAGTTAATGAGAAGTGAGTAGCACATGTGTTGAAAGTGACTGGGAAAATAGTGCAAATCTTAGGGAATTTGTGGCCTCTGCTTTTGTGACTCATTTGGGAAGCACATCCCTTCCAGGTGAGTGGTGCTTCTCACCTCAGTGCTGCAAGGACTTCAGCAGAAGAAAAATGGAGTGCTGCCATCTCCACAAATGCATGGATTGACATCTGACTTATGCTTAAACATCACCCACTGTTGAAAGGCATGAGTTTATCATGGAACATAAAGATGTCAAATGCAGGCCCTAAACTGAGCATTTGAGAAGTGAAGTGTATTATATAAAGTTAAAAACATGAAGCACTGCCTGGAGGTAATGCTGTTAGTGCTCTGAAGTTCGCCTTGTGGAGCTCTGTCCTTGCAAGAAAATTCCTAAATACAGAAATTATAGAAAAAAGAAAACAAAAAGTTTAATCAAACAAATACTACATGCCCATTAACAAAATTTAAAATTTGATCTTTGTATGGTAGTGGGTTATTTAGGCCTGTTTGTGCTAGGTTTCTTCTTTTATATCTTCTCAAGGAACCTTCATAAAATGTAAAGCCATCTGATTCATTTATTGAATAGTTTCACATATTTGGGCAGAAGTCTGTGTAAACCAGCAATTCCCATTCAGTTCCCTAGTGGTTTACTCATTTTAGTCTACCTCCACTAATGTGAAACGTGTGTAATGGAAATTTCCTGCAGTACAAGTGTTTTAGTTGGCAGGTTGTATTTGGAAAACAAAACAAAAGAGAACAAAACGACAAAACAAACCCAAAAACCAAAACCAAACAAAACAAAACAAAAAAAAAAAAAAAACAAAACCCCCAAAAAGATGGAAAGAATAAATGAGGGGATGAACAAGCAAAGGAACAAAAGAGAAAGGAAAAGAAAAATTATGGGAAAGCTCTGTCTGAAGGCCCCAATTCCCACTCCTACACCTCTGAGAAGCAGACTTTCTGTCAGGTGGACACAATCCAGCTATCAAAATGGCTGAAAAAGCCTCTGGGAAGCAGGAGGAGTTCTTTTTTTAACCTCTTCTCTAACTTGTTAAAGCCTGTGTAAATCCCACCAGCTCCCTCACGAAACGCTTGCCTGAGCAAAAGTTTTTCCAGCACATTTTTTGAGTCTCACATAATTGAAATAGGAGGGGATTTGAGCCTGATTCAATAGAGCAGTTTGAGTTAATTGATAAACCTTCCCTTTTTATTATCAGTGCTACCCTTCTGTCTGAAAGGCAGGCAGATTTCCTTATGGGATTTGAGCAAATATTGGAAATTGCGGTGGCAAATTAGCAGGGGCCACAAACCAGAAGTGACAGCTCAAGGAGGCTGGTGGAGGGAGTGGAGCAATCCCTCACCAGTAGCAATTGGCCAGACTTATCATATGGACTAATCACAACAGAGCTGGTGAAATAATGGGCACCAGATGTTAGCGCTTTGTAGACGTTGGCTCTCTGGGGACCAGCTCCGCCAGGCGAGCTCCCCAGGAGCAGGAGCATGGCTCTCTCATCTATTAATAGGACAGGGGGCTGCTGGTCAGTGCCTGTTCCACATATCTAGCTGGGCATGCTACAGCCCCTTTCCTCAGCTTGAGGAGTATTTGCATTCATGAGGAGCATTTCCATGACTTAGATTCACAGCACTTCATTTTGTTCAGACAAGAACAAGTGAGTGAAAGCTAGTCATGCAATGGATCAAATCACTGGTGGCTGTATCCACAGAGGTCTTTAATAGGGATGCTGCTCTGCAAAGCACTATTTCCCTGCAGAACTTTACAACTGTAAAGGCTTACTGGCACAATGGGCAGGAGGGAATGGGGTTGGAATGTTTTCCCACAGGAGCTTTGCAGGGAAAGCCTTAAACTGCTCTCCAGAGTCCAGTGGCTGCAGACAGGAGGAATCTGGAGAAGAAGCAAAGCAGACTCTTCTTTTGCTCTGACGTGTGGTGCTCCCAGACCAGCATGATCTATCCTTAGAGGATTACCTTACGCCTCTCTAATTGTTTATGATAAGCTTGCTTGAGAAGACAGGGATTTGCAGCTAAGCCTCTGCTAAGAGCACTGCCACCAGCGCTGCTCCTGCTGCAGCCCTCTGTGCTGTGCCATGGCTCGGAGGGATGATGTGGCTGTGCTTTAGGTTTTGTGCAGGAATCAAACCTGGCTAGCTGATCAATCTGGTGGGTGGGCAAAGGGGGTACTTACCTTTCCCAAAGTAAGTCAGAAATTGAATAGAAGATGGTCACAGAATTAAATATAATTGCTACTTAAAATAAAATTTATATATATGTGAGCCTTGCTTTCTGTGGTTTGCTCAAAGGGAGTCATGTCTGCAGAGTGGGCCCCATCACTGCCAGTGCTGGCCACAGAGCACAGGGCTACTCCTGCCCTGTTTTCAGCACTGCCAAGCTAGGTCTGCTCTTTCTCTTATCTGACTGATGTGGTTTCAGTTTCACATAGATGGGAGCTCTCTCCTATCTGATGTCCCAGCAGAGGACTTGAGCTTTTTCATGGGCAAAGACCCATCTCCTCAGAGGGGCTATAACATGAATGGCATCTGAAGATACTTAGCAAATATCAATCTTCTTTTCAGCTAAAGCATCTTAGAGATTCTGACCAATGTGCCCAAAACCAGAGGTGTAGGCAGTCTTGTCTCTGTTTAAGAAAGAGAGAAGAAAGAAACACTGATAAGGAAGATCTATAATGGTAACTCATACCCTCATAAATTGTATAATAATGACAGAATTATAGGAATAATCTTAGATATTTTCAAAATAATATTATACTGTGTAGTTCAGTAGCCACCTACACAGACTTGTGCTCAGGGAGAGTGTGACTCCTGTGCTTTTGGGATGGAGAGTGTGACTCCTGTGCTTTTGGGATGTGTGGCTGGAGACAGCGGAGGTACCACAGTCCCATTGCTGCAGAAAGGACCTATCATCTCTTCTCTGGGAGCTTGTCTTAACAAGAGTGAGAAATAAAGCTCAGAGGTTTTGAGGGTAAATGGAAAACTGTTAGTTCTCCTGGACTTCTAAGAGGGGTTTCAGAGTTTATTTCTTTAGTCCTTGGCATTGTCAGGGTTTGCCAGTCCTTCAGTTGCTCTGGATACCTCAATTTTGCCTCGACATCTGAGTTTCAGAAAATACTAAGCACTTCATCTCTGAAAATGAAGACAATTTCACATCTTGCTTGTGTCAGGTCAGACTGGGCACTGGAAATTATTCATCACTTTAGAAATCCAGCCCCTGGATTTTGAGAGGAAAGACAACCCAAAAAGAGCACTCGTAAAAGGGACGTTGACAGTAAAAATTACTTGTTGTGTGGCTCTGCTCATTCATAGCTGGCAAGGACCTGGAATCTCATGGGAATTGGATGTTACCAGATCTGTTATTGGAGTCATTAGAACCAGATTAATTTGGATACACAACTCACTGCTCCCCAAGAATATGCCTATCTTTTACTGTCACCTTTAACACTAAATTACTTCTCTTCCCTGAATGAAGACTTTGGTGGTGTTCATTTATAAAAATAAGAGATTTCTTTTTTCTGAGAATTTTTTGGCAGTTTTTTTGTTTGTGTGAGACAGCTTAGAAAACATGACAGAACTGACAGTTCCCATTTAAATGCCAAATGTCTCCTCCTAAATCCAATCTGCATCTAAAACAACAACAACAACAACAACGAAAAAAAAAACCTATGCAGGACAGACATTCCTTGCAGACATTTTTGCTATTCCTGTGGTCCCTGAGAGCTGCAGTTATTTTCTTTTGACACTTGAGATCACACGATCCATCACTGAATCCTTCCACTGATATGTGGATTAGCAATCAGTTGTGTTCTCCAGCATGTGCCAGGAACATCTTCCCCTCCCCTCTACAGGATGCATTTCAACTTGAAACAGCAGCTTAGCCTTTGTAATTGCAATTACCAGCCTGATGATGTCTGGTGAAGAATGGAAAGAATGCCCTAACCAGAGAGGTGAGAATGGAAAAAGTAAGAGGGTTTCTGTCAACTTCTGACAGTGGCAGAAACATCCTCTTTTCCTGATGAGCTGCCTTTCAAGTCTTGGCAGAGCCATTATCAATTCTATGGCTGCATTTCCCTGCATTTGGGGCCATCTGTCTTTACTCCTTCCATTCTGAAGTCAGAAAAGAAAATTATTTTCACATTAGCAACTCATTAAATGGTTCCAAACTTGTAGCACAATCACTGCTGGAGTCAAACCCTTTGTTTTTACACTTCCAAATACGTACTTGGAGGCATTGTTCAGAGATCGGGGGGCTGGCTTGCAGGACCTTCTGTCATGCACATGAGCAAGTAGGTGGGGTGGGGCCCTGTCACCCTCATCCATCATACTCCATCAATGTCACCACCACCTGCAGAGGCATTACCCCCAGTCACTCACTCACTTGGTCATTTATTTCTGTCCATCAACAAGAGCAGAAGGAGAGGATGTCAGTAGTCAGTATCAGAACTGGTAAAATTCTTGAGGTTTGTTTAAGGCAGTGGCGATACTGAAGACCATTTGATGATTTAGGCAAGTTGCTCTTTGAGCTTAGTTTCTCAGCATAAAGAAGCCCTTAGGAGGTCAGATACAGTGTTGATACTCACTGTGCAAATGCCCAGGGCTGCTGCTGATTAATCAATGCAAAAAGCAGTGCCTTTGGCTGGAGAAAGACTGAAAAGCTCTATCTCGGGAGCATCTCATCACTGAAGAGAAATACAGTGGTCTCTTTTGAAGACCTGGATCAAACTCACTCTTAGGTCTCCTACAAAACTCCTCAGTTTTCCCTCCCTGCAGTGAATCACTCACTACACCGCTGGCTAAAAGTGCCTGACCAGCAGGTGCAGGGAAAGCAGAATCCCCAGCAAACCCCACATGCCACTGCTGGAGAGAGCACTGCTGGCCTCAGTGGCCCTGCACTACCCAAGGCACACTGAAGAGCCACTTGGGTGGGACAGGGGAGCCACTTGTGTAGGGCAGCCCACAAGAAAGCAAGTAAATTCCTGTGCTGCTTGGCTAAGCCAGTGCTCACATCTGAACAACTTCTAAAGCTTCAGTCTCTGACCTGGCTGCTGAAATCCTCTTTGGGAACAGCCACAAGGTCCCTCGAACTGCCCAGCAGCTTGAAGCAGATGGTGGATGTGGTACCCTCTCTCCAGAGTTTTCCAAAGTGGTTGCGTTCCTGTGGCTTTTCTGAGAGCTGACACAGGCTTTGGGAGATGCAGCTGCATTTTAGGGGCTGAGCAAAACATTTTCTGCATTGCATATGAAAAGCCTTCTGGGAATCAGAGTGTATTAATCAATTTTACATGTACCGTTCCTTGCCTTTAAAAATCAGGGCTCCCTGCACATTGTTAAAGCCTCCCGGAGCCCCTTCTGTCCCTGGAGTCGATCACTGTGAAATGAGGACATGTCACAGCATAGCTTATTAGGGAAACCAGGGTGTTTCCGTTTGTTTGGATTTGTACAGAAAAGGGTTTTTCACAGGGGCTGTGCTTTGACAGTCTCGTCCTCCCCCAGGCTGGTTCACATTTAGCAAGGGCTGGCTGACAAAGCTCCTGGGCCACGGAGATCCACAAGGTGCTTGCAGCTGGCACAGATACCTCATTAGAAATTCATTTTTTCCTGTCATAATAACAAAGTGCAGAGCAGCGGTGGCAACATAGTTTCGTATGGGAAAGCACACAAAAGGGGACAGCTGAAAGAAGCTGTGCTTTTCTCCTGTATTTCCAGCCCGACAGAAGCATCTTCAAAGGGAGCAGCCTTGCCCGTCCGCCGCACCCTCTTGGCCTGAATCGCTTGAATGGCATTTTATACACCTTCTGCACCCTGGGGCCAGCCAGCCTCCAGGAAACCCATTCACCCGGCCCCGCTCCTTCTCCCGGCGTTTTGTTGTTCCCTGCCCCACGGAAGCGGTGGGCAAATAAAAATGACAGCCCCGGTTTGTGAGGCTCAGCTCCCTTGCAAGCATTCCCTGCTCCCAGGCAAGGGGAGCCGATGCATTTCTTAAGGGGGAGGGTGGGATACCTCTGAAAGTAGAGGATGACTGCTGTCTAACTGCCCTCTCTGTTTATTTGTGTGGTGGAAGTGAAAAAGCAGATTTAGGAGGGCAGAAGTAAGAGGGGAGCATTGATGCTGTGACTGTCACAGTTGGGATAGTGCACAGACGAGGGCTGTGGAGGAACTGGACTAGCTAGTCACTGTGGAGATGGAGAGTGGCAATTAAGCACTCTTCTCATGCACAAGCATCTTGATCCACCTCCCCAAAGCTAATGAAAGAAGAGACTGGGTTTCTGAAGTCAGGAGATTTCATCTTTTTGAAAGTGTAAAGTAAAAGCCTGAAAAAGATTGAATTTAAAAATCTTGGCTCTATATTTCTCCCCATTATTTCTTTTCTGTCTTTCATTCCTTTTGGTTTTGTGGTTTGTTTTTTTCCTCCTTGCAACACCACTTATATTAGAAAAAAATAGGAGGATGGAGAGAGAGAGAGAAAGCAAACAAGCGATGTGGGAATAAGAAAGGACTCAGAGCCAAGAACTTAAGGACCTGAAACAATGTAGTTACAACACAGAAATTTCCCTTGCATACACAGACCAAAACCACATGCAATAATTTCCTTTTTCAGACAATGGGTTATTTGATTTCTTAAAATAAAAACACAACCAAAAACCAAACCAAAGCAAAGCAAAACAAAAGAACCTAATAACAACAACAACAAAACCCCAATAAATAAAGATTACTGATACAAAAGCTTAGTCTGATCTGTGAAACACATTAAGCACCGGCACCTCACCATTAGTCCAATCCTTCATAACCCAGTACCAAGAAGCTTTGGCAGAAGTATAACAAATTAATCCACTTAGATCCCTTTGAGGGAAGCTGCCAGAGAGGAGCACCAGGCAGACCTCTGGTGCAAATGCAGTACTTGCAGTTTTCTGCCAGAGAAATCTGAACCCCCACTTTGCTGTATGTGATAGCCCAGAGACATCAGCATCAGAAATCCAGGGTAGTATGAGTGTGAGGGAGACTGCAGACTGTGAGACAAAGACCACTAGGCAAATCTTTAACACATTCCAGGAGTACTGTCATCCATGAAAGGATAATGTATAGATGCCTTTTCTATTAAAGAAACCAACTGAGTGGCATTTTAGCTGTAGACATGGCCAATAAAGTTATGCTCAGGAAATGGGGATTCACTCTAGCTTGGATAAATGTTCAACAGTGCCCAAATGTACCACTCTGAGAACCATTACCTAGCCCTCCAGAGAGCTCTGGCTTTCTGTACTGCCTAAATGGAGAGGGACCAGGGTGCCTATCAACTTCAGGCTATTGTAAACTTAGTAAAACTCTTCCATCCCTCAATGCCACATCTCAGAATTAGTTTAGCAAGGGTACTGAGCATTCTTCTAAAAAGATTCTGTAATGGCACACCTAGTAGTCAGTGAGCTCAGGGGGTATTTGGGATATTCTTAAAGTGAGCACTTCGGGAGGGCAGGGATGGGGGTACTGGCTGAATGTGGTAATGCAACTTGAAAAGAAAGAAAAGACCTCCACCAGCTTGGTCTGCAACAGGAATTTTAGAAAGGGTGCCTATTAGGCTGAGCAGGCTGTGCACTTAAGGGGAGATGCTGATCTTCATTAACCTGAGCTGTGCAGACATTTGGGTTGTACTCTCAGCTCATCACCAGGGCCTCTTTGTTTTTTTGTCTGCCAGGGGATTTCCAGAGGGTCCTTTGTTCTGTCCCGCTGATGAGAGTCAGGGGATGGGGGTGGGTTGGAATTGCTATTGGGACAAGTTATTTGCAATAAGAAGATAGGCTAGATGAGAGGAAACAAGACTAATCTGGTAGAGTCAAGGTAGAATAATTTAACTGAGACATTGGTCACCTGGGCAATTTCTATGACTCCCCAGGTTGAAACTGAGGTCCATGTTGTTTACATGCAGCAGGCATAGGAGCTTATATGAGCTCCTTCATATGACGGCTGCAAGGGGCATCTACACCAAATGAAATGCACCATCACTGCGTTCTCTGGCTCCAGGACTAAGTGGCACATGAGGCTCATATCCTAAGGACTAAACTCTCCTCTCCCCATGACCTAGTCCACAGCACTGTCCAGGGACAATCTGTGCTTCACACTATTCTCTGAAGGGAGGCATTGCCCAGGTAAGCGCTGCCTAACTCAAACTGAGCTTTGCTGAGGCAGGTATGAACTATGATCCAGGGTTGGGGGGTGACCATGGAGGGTTCCTGAGCCACACTCTGATTGTAGTTACCACTTTAGTCATGGCCACCCAGCCTCTGACAGAGACAGCTACCACACAGAGGAGTGAAATAAAGAGTACCTGTGTAGAGGCATGAAGAGATAATGATAGATGGCTGAACAGGAGAAAACTTCCTCCTTGAAAAGCAATGTATTGGATCTGTAGATGAATCTGCTGCATTTGAAAGACTCCTTTAGGAGATTGTCAGGCCAGTTAGGAGATCGCAAATAATTCAGTTAAGTGAAAACAAATGTGAACTCAGAATTAATATTGGAAAACACAGATTTAGCACATGACAAACTTGCCATGAAAGGGTTAGATAGGCTGTACAGGTTCCTTGTTCAGATTGCCAGAAGGACAGAGGAGCTGGAACATGAATTGGGCAATAATTCACATGTAAGATTGTGTGGCTGATTCAGAGCAGGCATTTAAGACTCTGTTGACTCCATCCCCTGATAGGACACTGCTTAGTGAAGAGTTTGATGTTTGAGAGGGTTGCCCACATTTTCCAAGGAAGAAGTGGTGCCCTGCTAGATACATGAGAAATCTCAAAAAGCACTAAGGAAATCCCGAGGTATTGGGTCAAGCCAGTGCTGTATACCTGATCAACATGACACAAAATAAAATCCTGCTAGTCTCTTGCAACCCTTGGGAAGCAAAGAGTCTCCTCATATTGGTGGTCCGCAGTTCTTGACTCTTGCAAGCTGTCTCACTGATGAGATGGACCTGGTGGTTCCAGACGGGCTCGAAGCACCTCTGTCTGCCCGTACCTTCCAAGCACATCAAGCTGAGACTTCGCTGCATACTTGCACTGGTTAGCTGTCAAGTCCATTTGCCTGCTAAATAACACGGCAAGTTCAATAATCTGCAGCACTCAGTGAAAGCTTAGGGATATAATTTCACACTCAGTGCTTGTCCCAGACTCAGTGCACCCACCCCTACGCTTGTTTCTCTTGCAGTGTCTGGGGTGCACTGAGCAGTGTATGCCTGCCTTGTGGTGAGCAGGGGAGAGCAGCAGGCAGAGACCATGAGGAGGGAACACAAGGGCACAGAGATGGTGATATTGGACAGCTGTAGTTGCTAATGGATGTCAAACCATTATAATCTTATTTGTTGGAGGCTTGGCTGATTTATACTGCTTTCTATCCTAGATGACTATTCTTGTGGTTGAATGCTTATACTCCTTTCTGCTACTTCTTTCCTGTACTGCATTGGACTTGCAGGGGGAAAAAGGAAAGAGAAAGTGTAGCGGATGGCATGGGCAGAACTCAAGAGCATTATGTCTTATATAGCTAGGGAAGATGTCAATGTCGGGGAGATGCTTCTTCTGCCCTCAGTCCAGAGGAATGAGTACTCAAGATATTTTTTTGGCCTCTCTAGTGACCTTTGTAAAGATAAACTCTTAGAGTAGCTTTAGAGACCTGAAGATGGAAGTTACTGGCCTGTGTAGCACACCCGAGGCTGAACATAAGGATTGTGAAATTCAGTCATCACGTCTGTGAAGCCTGCCATGCTCTCACATTACTTTCCTTCTTCCCCAGCCACCACTTCCCAGCAGATTCCAGTACCATCCTACAGAGCGAAAGTGATGGCCTAGGAGGTGAGTCCAGTTTGGGCACCCCTGATCGCTGTCAGCCAAGATGTGTTTATGCCCCCAGGAAAAAGTGCAAAAGACCTTACATGAACGAGCTGTGGGATCATGCAGCCCTTTGACACAGAGGGCTGTCATTTAATCCTGGGTAATTGCGAGGGGGCGTCAGCCCTGAAGCAAACAAGGTCTGTGGCCTTGTCCACAACTGGCTCCCGACCTCTTTTGCTCACACTGATGTGAAATACAAAATTCCTCTTGTTAAAAACAGGGGAAGATCAGGCCCAGAGGAGGTGGGAATCTGCTGCCTGGATTGCACCATATTCCCCTTCAGCACTTTTCCAGGACCATTTAAGCAATGCTTTGGAAGCAGTGCTCCCTGTCCTGGTGCTCTCAGTCTTGTGTGTGCATGAGTGTGTTTGTTTTCCTCGGTATTTTATTTTTTTACATAACTTTAATTAATTTTTTTTTGTTGTGGCCTTGAGAGTAACTCTTCTGAAAGCAGCAGACCCCGAAATTCATTAAATGTGTGAAATGACAGGAGAAAAAGTGTGAAATTGTAACAGTCTGTTTGGGCCTGATTAATAGAAATTTTTCCTGACAATCCCTGGGCCCTTCTGGGGGTCAGTGGAACAGAGCAGCTGTAAAGACAGCAGGAGCAATTTAGAAGCTGCCTGATGGGGGCCATGCAGATTTCGGAACAAGTGGGGAGAGTCCCATGCCCTTGTTCAGGCCAGTGGGAGACGATTGGCCACCACAGTATCACGTTATCTAGCAGATTAGCCCGAGGTGTGCTCCCACCACCTCAAAAGGGTTATTTGGCTTCAAGGGAGGCTATTGTTGTATCTACTGTTTTCAGTCCTCCAGCAGTGTCACCCATAAAACTGATTCTGGTGCATTGCCACATCTCACTGTCTGTGCTTCTGCTAAAGAGCCAAGCACTAGTGAGGGAAAAGCCCTGGAAAGAGCTTTTCATTGCAATGAGGCTGGAAGGAGATTGCTTCACTTTCTGTCCTTCTTGGTGGCTGAAGAGTCACCAGCCAGGCCCTAGCTGAGGCTGGATACAGTGCTTATGCTGCTGCTGGGGTGAACTTCTCAGTGGCAAAGGCAGCCAACACCAAGGACCAGGGAGGTCAGACGCCTGTGCTTGTGAGGAATATTTCCCTGGCTCCCACCAGGCACCCCAACCTGAACCGCTGACTTTTTTCTTCTCTCTTTTTTTTTTTTTTAACAGCTCTATATAGCAAATGCTTTCACCCTAAGAAAGATACAAAAGAAAACATCAAAGTAAATGTCCCCACACTGACATAAGGCTAGAATAATGGTGACCTAGTAGCTAAAGACTGGGACGAATACTGAAAGTAATTCACTCCCCTTGATAACAATGGGGCATGTGTGACAATGATATATACCAGGAGGCGAGGAGAGCCACTTTTGTTGGGTAGCAATACCCCACAAACCCAATTGTAGGGAGATCAATACTGTCATAGGACAATCATCAAAGACCATCAGCTCATCATATTTTCATACCATAAGCAGCTCAAGGCGCCGGGGCTGCCTCTCCGGCAGAAAGCCCCGCGCGGAAATTTGAAGGGTGTGAAATCGACATGATTAATAATTATAGTTATTAGCACATGTACCAGCTGCTCATGTATGGTTTAGCCCGTGATTTATGGGGCCATAAATGCCCATATCTGCTTCTGACGCGGAAAGGAGAAGGGCACGCAGTGATGGGCAGAAAGCATCGTCCCTGGTGCCAGGAGTTTTCCTCCCCCCCGCTCCTGACAAAATTAAAACAACAACAAAAATGGGCCAAAAAGTCACCTCTGCTCCACAGCAATGGAAGGAGCCCTTTTGTTTGCATGTCTGCCTTAACGGCGGCTGAAACCTGTCTGCTCAATGTCCCCAAAGCCTTTGAAGTTTGGATCGCAGCTAACAAGGGCTAGAGATTTCCCTCCCCCACACAACTTCACACTGTTGCCAGGCTGCAAACAATCACCATACATATTACAGATGAAACCACGAGGACCAACAACAGAAAGAAAAACTAATTGTCTAGTTGCCAGAAGTTAAAGCTTTTGTTTCCAAATGTAATTTGATTCTTCTCTCTTCCAGCTTCCCCCCAGCCCCACCATCCATTTTCAATGTGTTTCATCATAGAAAATTATTTTACTTTGACACAATCTGAAAAAATGGTTTGAAATGGCCAGAAAACAATATCACCACCCTTGGCAATAGGTGTGACCGTGCTTTAATTCTTTGAAGATTATTCTTGTCTTCTGAAGACTTTCAATAATTAATTTTTCCCCTACCAGAACAAGAAAATCTGGTTAGTGCTGCAGAGAAGAACCACAACCTGCCACAAACGGTGAATGTGCAAAATTGAAGCAAAGAGAGATGCAGACCAATTTTTTTTTCATAGCATTCATAGCCATAGACTGGCCAAGTCTGGTTCTCAAGCAGAAGCTGAGTTGGTGCCCTCTCCTAGGTGTGCAATTTCCCACCTGCATTGCAGTCCATAGTAAAGCTGTACCCCTCCTCTGGGTTAGGTCAGAGCAGAGTGAATGGCAACAGAGTAAATGTGTCCCGATTGCCTCTTGTGAAATCAGGTGAGCTGTGCCGTTCCATGGAGCCTGCTGGTCTCACACTGACCTGCTGAGCTAGAAACTTCAGCCAGATGAAGGATTTCCTGCACAATGAACATGAGTACAACTGAGAAAATAGCACAGCACGGTAGTGCATCTCTGGGGCTAAAATTATATCAAGGCACTGGAACAGCCTCTGGCAAACACTGCAGTTTGGATGTGAGAAGAGAGAAAAAAAAGTTTAAATCACGGTATTTTCTCTCTTCCATTCTACAAAAAGATGATCAAAGAGTGTATCAGAATAACAGACGAGACGATGGGATGTTAAAAGGATTACTGAATTATTCTTCTTGTAAATGGACTCCATGTACTTCACATAGTTCAAGTAAAGGACAGATCAGTCTTAATAAAATAACTTAGTATAAATAATTTATTTATTGAATCTCATAGAATTAATTTTTCTTTATTTTACTCTGGAAAACCAGGTTTTGAGGCCTAAAAATCAATCTGTGTTCATGCAAAAGGCTTTATTAAAACCTGGACATATTCTAGGAAAATAAAACACTTTTCACAAATGTTTAGTCAAAACCAGTGCTTTTCCATTCAAAAGCTGTTTCAGTGAGAAAAACTGACAAGCCTTTAAACGAAGTTAGTTGCCAAGTTCATGGTGTGCTCACTTGTTATAGCCCTTTCCTTCAGAATTGAAATACCCCCTCACAAAGATCTTATGAGTTTTTATCTGAATGTCTTTATTGGCCCTTTATTTGTGTGCTCAGGAAGGCCTGATTTTAAAGTGACAGCTACCAGGTACTTTGGATGTCTGTTTTCCCATGTTTTGCTAAATCTGTATCCTAGACAAGAATATTTTTGTCTCTTAAATTTTAAGTGATCCTCCATGCCATTAGATAATGACTAAGCTGTAGCCAAACAAGACCTGTGCTCAAACCAGACACAGCTATTTGGTTAAATAGAAGAATAACTGGGTGAAATATGAGGGTCTGGGAGCAGGGGTCAAACCAAACCATCTAATGCTCCTATTCCACCTTCCATTGCATGAGCCTGGGAGCCTTCCCAGTGAGACCACAGATGCATGTCGTGCCTCAGGTGCTGCTCCATCCAGGTTCAGAATGCAGGAGTGCAGAGCTCACCAGGAAAGGCAGCACAGGGATGGCTGGTGTGCACCACCAGCAGTGCCTGATTCCAGCACAGCCATATGCAGTGAGGCCACTGGATTTTGGTGTCTTTGGGGAGAAACTCATTTTCTCTGAGGACTCAAAACACCCACAGTCAGTTCTGATCTGGCGTGAGTTGTTGACCATTTTAATTTTTTCTCATCCCAATCCTCCTAAAATAACACTAAAACCCTTCTTTCCACAAAGCTAACTTGTGTGTTCTTGTGCATGTGTAAAACAGAAAGCTGTGAAGACATCAGGCAGATTCTGAACTCTTTCATGTAAAGTATCTAACCAGCTTTTGGCAAACATAAGAGTGTCCAGGGATTCTTTATACTGTCCCATTGGACATCCAAGGTAGAAAGGGGTTGTACATTCTTCCTTGTATCATATTATATGCATGGCAAGAAACACTCAGACTTTTTTTTTCTAGATATGTGTATACCTACCTGTAAACATAGTTATATATCTATGTGCAGTTTTAGCTAAATTTTAAGTATCAAAAAACTCTTGAATATTGGGTTATATTGGAATATTCCATCTCATCAGCCACTTTCTACATGGGAGTGACAAAAGTCATCAGTAAATATCAGTTTAATGATTTTTTGATGAAGGAGTTTATTAGAAGTATGTAAATATATGTGTGACCATTTGTGTGCATCTGTGCACTGTATGTGTGTATACACAACACATTTAATCTCTCCACTTAGAAGGTGAGAGAAGAAGTAAATTTTGTGACCAAGAAGTATACAAATAAAGGTAAGTTAATTTACATATTACTACAGAAACTGAGAATTCTGAACTCTTGGTGTTTTTGTTATTTGTTATGAGCTGGATATGGCCTGAAGGAAATTATTCAGAAATGGTTAAATGTTGGTTTTACTCAATCATTTAATTAAAATGAAGAGGCTCTTTTTTCTGTTATATTAAGACTCATATGGCTTGTTTAGATTAAACTCTCAAAAAATATATCAATACCTATTATTTCTCTGAAATGACACTGGTTTTCATAGCTGAGACTCTAATAGTCTGAAAAATGTTTGGTCTTATGGAAAAGAAGTGATTTTAAAACACACTAATAATATCTATTTTAGAGGCAAGGGATGAAAGTGGGAAGGGGATCCCATTGCAGAAAGGAAGAACAAGATCTCTCTAATTTTAACAAACAAGTTAAGAAATAATGCCAAGGTCTCATGGCAGG
Source organism: Petroica traversi (assembly GCA_025920805.1). NCBI lineage: Eukaryota > Metazoa > Chordata > Aves > Passeriformes > Petroicidae > Petroica > Petroica traversi. The sequence continues at coordinate 16,019,688 of JAHLSL010000012.1, read as the reverse complement.
TCTGTGCATGTCTGGCAATAAACAGGGAGAGCCACCAAAGTAGCAGGATAATGAAGAGCAGCCTGTGACATAACTTGGGCTTCTGGTTATTTCCCCTGATTTCATAGCAGTGCTGTATCAGACAAACTGGATGGTATTTTCTGGAGTTAAGGTTTTATGTAGTACTTAGGAAACAATGAGGAAGCATGTGACTGCCTTAGCAAAAGCTAAGGAGGAACAAAGGAAGGGGGATCAGGTGGCAGAGAGGTCCAAGAAAGCCCATGAGGTAGCTGTCTAATAGAAACTGTATATGTTTATATGTAACTATACATGTGCACAAGCCTGTGTGTGTCTGTGCATGTGTATGCATATTTGAGCATATGCTGATCTGTCTGTTTGCATGCAAAGACATTCTATAATCTCTTAGGTTACCTTTAATAAGAGCAAATGAAAGGAGTCATCTCTGCATGACTTTAGTGTCTCTTTCTTCTCGACTGCCTTATCTGAAGACTTTCCTGTGCTCCATCTAGATGGCTGTGCTGTGAAAGCTGTCCCATCACACCCCTCAATTCTGCCTCCTCCATGCATAGAAGTCCTCAATTGTTTCCATGTTTTTCTCTCCTGTACTCTTCAGGAAATGAAGCATGGGGGCCAGACAGGATTCAGAATTTATGGAGGAAGGCACATTTTGCAACAGCTGTTAATAAAGATTTTCATGATCAGAAATAAAGTCAGTAAAAATTCAAAACTATTTTAGTGGCCAATGGGACCCTGGTTGACTCTGCAAAAGGATATTCCAGAAAATTTATTTGATTTAAAGAAAGTAGGCACGGCCATTGCCACCAGGAAAAGAACTAGAGAATCACAGGTGCTGGCCCAAGAGTGGGATATGGTTTGAGGTAACTGTAGGCAGAAAAAGTTTAAACATCACTGTTGGAGAACAGAACTCTACAAGGAGCATTTACAGCAATTCAACACCAATCATAACTATTTAACTAGTTCAATAATATGTTACCCAGCTAGTCTGCAATTTTCCTAAAGAACAGTTATGCAGAATTGGGCAGCTGCTCAGATCACTCAATTCAAAACAAACCATTTGCATAATAAATATTTGCAGAGGAGCAAGTGGGTGGGGTTTAGGCAAGTGCACAGATGAACATAAAAATCAAATACGGCTAGAAAGAAACTAGGCTTAATTACATCAGGAAAACAAAACAAAAAAAACCCCAACAGCCAAAATGCACACACGCACTCACACATATTTCTTTAACTACTTAAAAGAACTCATGCAAATATCTCTAATTAGTTTGTTTGCCTCATTCCAGTATCATAGATTTCATTCTGTTTTTCATTCACTGAAAGAAAAAAAAGAAGCCTGTGGGTTTGTTCCAGAGTTATGCAGTATTTCATTTGCAAGCAAATAGTTTGTGTGTATACATGTGTGCTTCTGTGGGTATGCAGGGGTCTGAGGGGGAATGGCAAAATGCCAGGGTCTACAGCACTGTTCCCAGATAATGTCTGTTCTGCAGTGACACTCGGGTTAAAAAATAGCTGCAGCTTTTTTAATATCAGAACTTCACCCAGACATTGCTCTTGCACTGAGCCCAAGCATGTATGGTGGGAAATTCAGTAGCAGTTTCTACCTTTCACATTCATCTTCCATGTGTAAATTGTTCATCAGTACTGTGACCAGCAACTTATCATGTTACATGCTCCAAATGAAATATCAGTTTCCACCCTGTTTCTACAGAATCAGCGGCAGAGTGGAAATAGATCAAAATAAGTTTAAAATTGTTTGACCAGATTCACTTGTTGATTGTGAATGGCTCAGAAGAGCTGGTGAAAGGGAAATTGAGAAGAGAATGTTAAAACAAGCAGAGAGATACATGATCCAAAAAAAGGGGAAAAAAACAAACAACCAAAAAAAAAGCCCAACAAACCAACTCCCCAAAAAACCCAAGCCATCTTTCCTTGATCTCAAGACAAAGAAATTAAGTTGGAAGGATGCAAGAGAGAAAAGGAGGATGAGCAGCATGGCAGCACAGACAAGAAAAGCCATTGTAGTGAGACCCTTGGCATGTTCCCAGCAGGAGAACTTGATGAACATTTAATCCAACCACATTCTTCATGGGTCTTCTGCCTCTCTTAGCAGCCCAAAAGCTCATCTGTGGTGAGGAAAATAGAAGGACAAGGTCTCCCTGTGTGACCTCTGCCTGGCAATATGTAACAGTGACATATTAAATATGATTAATATTTTCTTCAGAACGGAGTTTACAAAAATACATGCTCAGCTGTGGTCAGCAAACAAGACCATAATGTGGTGTCTATCACAGCACAAACAGAGTATTAATGGAGCCATTAATCACCATCAAAACTGTATTAGGAGTGAAGATAGCCAAAGAGAGCTTAACTGACAGCAAGTGGCCATAAACCTGTCCAAAAACTAATTTGATTACCATCATACCAGCATCTGTGCCACTTATGAGGGTTCATTTTTTTGATGAAATTATGTAGACAAGTCGTTCATGCGTATAATAGACATCTAAATCATGGTAAACATGTTGTTGGCATGAGAAGTAGTTAAAGAAAGTGGGACATTGCTTTGCAGGTGAAATTTCAGGCAAAATGCACTGCTGGTGTCACAACAGTTGGTTAGAAAACCGTTGTCAAACTCGTCTTGCCAAGCCATGAGTGAGGAATGTTTTTGATCCACATTCAAGAGAATAAACGCTGCTGAAAGTCAGGGTATGTTGGGAGCCTCCAGCTATTTACAAGAAGGACGGCTTTTGCCAATATAAACTCTTGCTCTTTATCGGCTATAAATATTCCCTACAAACAATCTGTTTTATTCATAGACAGTTGGACCCATTATGTTTTGGTCTTGACAGACGGGACAGTAGGATGCTGCATTTAAATGACACAGACTGTATAGGAATGTATTTCCAGATGATAACTGAGCCTGGAGCTTCCACATAAATCAGGGGAGGGAAATTATTCTGTAAGAAATATGTTCAGATTTCAGCCTCATAAATACAGAGAGAAACCAAATTTTCGGAGCTTCTTCACTTTTATGTGAGCATTTTAATGACCATTTTAGGCAGCTACCAAGAAATTCACGTTCACTAGTAGTAATGTTATGCACAAGAAAAGTCTCTCAGGAAAGTAAAAGATAAGAGAGGTTAAAAAAGATAAGGTTGTCCCATCTACATGTGACTAAGAGGCTGAAGTCTGAAAGATCTCTGTTTTGGAGGTCAGGGATAATTGGATTTTCTGGCAGAACAAAACTGTTCAATTGACAAAATGAATGTAGACTAAAAATCACCATTTTCCCACTGGATTTACCATGTTGCATAGGGTAGGTAGGGGTAAATGGGTAGCTGCATGCAGAGCCACCACTGAAAGGAAGGGACAAGAGCTTGTAGCTCAAATAAGAAAAGTATTTGAAAGCTAGGTAGTCATGTGAAGCTGTGCCTGCTTTAACTCACCACATTTAAATAGGCTTAGCACGTCTGAAGATCTCAAGCCACTTCAAATGTATCCCAGGTATGTGCTGTACATATGCTGAATGCAAAATATAATTGAATATGGAACAGAAAGCGGAGTCAGTCCCCAGAGAGGGAGATTGTTTCTTCAAACTAGATGTTAATGGTAGAGTGAGTGACATTTATCTCCAGTCCTTTTCTGAATCACTGAGACACAAACAGAGTACACCTTGCCTTTGCTGTGAGCTGCGCCTCGAGCCGTGGGAAGCTGCCTGCCATTCACAAGCCAGTGCCTTGTAGGCAGCTCCATCTTACCTGAGTTCGCAGATGGGCCATTCCCCAGGTGGGTCTGGCAAAACACTTCTCATTAATCATTGCTTAAAGCCCTCTCAGTGGGAAGACCTCAGGTTAGACATCATTTGGAAACAAATTGGGTGAAAAATAGCTCTGACAATAAGGAGCCCACACAGAATTCCCCTGTGAGAGCTTCAGCAGTGTGAAAACAGACTCTTCCAGGACACTAAATGATCTGTCAGTTAGCAAATGACATTATAATCCAGTTTTATGCCACAGACAAATCAAAGCCTTTGCTGCATTCCCTCATTTTTTCCCCTCTATTTTTCCCCTTTACCTCCTTTAAAGTGACAGAATATTTGAGTTAGGAGACATAGCCAAGTTGTAAATGCTTCCAGGGACAAAACTAAGTCTTACAGGGTTGCGTTGTTGTGCCTCTTCTTCTTGTGCTATCATTAACAGCAGAACCCCCCTACAATCTACCAGGCACATCATAAGTGAGCATCAGGCTGCCCAAGCTCTCCAGCACCACTGGTGCTGGCCAAAGGGTGCAGTTGTGCCCAGCTCTGCCCAGCAGGGTTCCCACTTCTGTTCCAGCTTAAGTGCATGTACTGACATTCCTTTAGATTTTTTTTTTTTAAATGAGGCCTTGAAATGAGGCATAGAATCAAGTGCTTTTGTAAATGGAAGCTACAGTAACTGTTTGAAAGCAAAACACTTGTGCAGCCTGATTTTATCTTTTTAGTTGTTAGTATTTACTTTCAAGTGCTGACACTTCATGCAAATGGTATTTCTGGGTCCTCAGAGACATTAAGTGCTGACCAGTTCCAGGGAACTTAAAAACCATGTTTCTTGTCTGCCTCCAGAAATGCTTCTTTTCTCAAGTACACTCCAGTGTTAAATTGACTCATGGGTTAGAAAAGAGAAAAAATGAGAAGGTGAATCTGCAGAATAATTTACCTAAACTGAATAGAGAAGCAAAGTATAATGTGGGGCAAGTCTGGCATTCTTCACTGAAATACATAGAGCATAGCCCAGCTACCACACACAGGCATGGACACAGGCAAAACTCACTCCAACAAGGGGCTTAAGCAAACAGAAATTATTAAAACAAGTTTTGCTTCTTGATGTTCACATTGCTTTATCTACGTGAACCTCTGCCTACTTATTACATTAGAAAAATTATGGTCTAAGCTTTGATGGGTTCCAGCTCTGATATCCAGTGTTCTTGAATAATGTAAGAATTTTCTGAAGTCTCCCAATTGTCAGCCCTAACACAATCAGTTTTGGAGTCTGAATAACAGAAATTGACATCAGTCAGAATCAGGCAGTCCACTATCAACTGGGAATTCTTGCCATGTGTCAGTGATACCAAATGTGCAACAACCTATTGGGGCTTTGCCTTCCCACTGAAATGTCCCTAAGGTATTTAATTAAGACTCCTTGCTCTCATGCTTTTATCCAAGGACTTCTCTGGCAGCCTTTTGCCTGTTGTTAATCAGTGGCTTTTGCCTAGCAGTTCTATAGGCTCAGCTTTCTTATCCAGGAATTCAACACAGTCCTCAAAAATTGGTTTGCCCCAAATTTTAAGTTCACTTTTCTTTCAGTAGGGTTCATCCAAACATGGTTGAGGGACTCCGTGTGGTCCATACTGGAGTTCCTCTCTGAGCCCTGTCTGGCACTACCCTTTTCCCAGAGCACTCCAGTATTTTCCCCAGCATGAATGTTAAAGAGGGAGAACAATGTCAGTTATTTAGGAAACACACGGCCCATCTGTACGATTCCTTCTTGCTCTAGGCACTACCTTGCCCCACGAACAGCCTTGCTGAAATTCAGCTTAGAATTGACAGTGTTTCCATGGCATATTGCTGTCAAATTTCCAACTGTGGCCTCAAGTTGCTGAGAAAGGGATTCTGATCCAGCGCTCATCCCAGCTCAATATGTTTGCACCTCTTGCTGGCCTCTGGAAATTATGGGGATGCAGCCAGGCTCACTCATCACATAGAATTAGTGAGCATGTGAGTGTGTTCTCATGACAGCCCTGCATAGCAGTCAGTGAGTAAGAAGATTTATTGCTTTATTTGACACTCTGTTATTCACTAACTGAGCATGACACATCTGGGACTAGGAACCGCCAGTTTGACATCAATGAGCCTTTTTTGCATTGATTGAGTTTATCCAGTTCATGCTCAGAATACAACCTGGGTAAGGAAGAACTCCCAAAACAGGCTGGAATGGGAGCTGCTGGTCATATTTTTTCCAGGAGAATGAATATGATGGGTGAATGGCCTCATATGTTGCAGAGCAAGGAGAGGTGATGTCAGCCACTTCAACACCATCCTTCTTGTCACAAGGCACCATAATGATGAGAAACCATTTCTTTAATGCTGATAGACTGGTGGGGAAGTACAGACCAAAATGCCATAAATAATAACTGCAAGGTATGTGGTCTGAGTGAAATTAAATTATTTTGCCCAGCTCATAGATGACACCATGCAGGACATGAGTTGTACTGTTCTGGACACGATTTTCCATGTGTATTTTGCAGAGCTGGAACAAAAATCTCCCATAATTGCTTTTTTTCTTCTTTAACTCATGGGGAAAAGTCAACCTGCATGCATGGGACCCCAGCTTGCTCTGAACTAGACATAAAATATGGAAAACCAGGAAAACTTGACCAATCTTACAATCTTACAGAGCTTCTATCAAGCTCTGAATGCGCTTTGGTTGTGCAGCAGTTTGGCCTATTACTGGACTAATGAAGGAGGAGACCTTGATGTGACAGTACAACACTGACAATGACTCCTCCTCGTTTGGGCATTTAATCAGAACCCTTTCTAAACACTTCTATGAAGCACAAAGGGAGGCCTCATGATTCCTAAATGGAGCAGTTTTATTCTTTTTCTTACTTACAATTAATCCCAAGTCTTTAATTAAACTGCCCCCTATGCTGAGGAGTTCCAAGACCATTTTGTTGCTGCAGTTGTGCTGATTTAGAAAGGGAATTTGCTCAGCAGGTGAATCCAATATGAACTTGCAGTTCTTCTTGGCCACCAGATCATGAAGAGAGATATTTCCTGTGCTTCATATGTAGAGGTTGATGTGATATAACCAAATCATTCTTCAGAGAAATTATGGACAGGAAAGAGAAAAAAGAAGTGAGCTGTCAATAGTAAAATATGTAAGTAAACTAGTCTTATGTTTTAAAACTACCAGTGCTGCATTTTGCTTTGGAGTGCACGTAACACTTATCAGACCCATCAGGATGGCAGCACTGGCAGGCAGAGCTGGTCTGAGATGGTGCCCAGGACCAAGGGAGGATCGAAATGCTGGGACATGTGGGCAAACATCTTACTGTCTGAACAAGTTGGTAATGTCCTCCTCCACCATCTGATTTGATTTTCAATAGTGAACCAATCTCACTCCTTCATAAATCAATTTTCCCCTCCATCAGACCTGCTCCATCCCAGCAGTTTGCAAAATATCACTGGGGGTTTCTAATACACAAATCCTCAAATCACAACCATTGTTCAAAGCCGTGTCATGCTGTCTCTCCGAGGAGGCTCTCTCTAAGGCAAGCTTCACTAGAGCTACTTGCTTTGGCTCTGCCGCTCTAGAAATACCTTATCAGATTACAGTATTAATCTACACATAGAGCAGAATACCAGATCTGTCTAGTCTATTATGGGTGATTGGGATCAATTACCATTCTAAATCAGGTAATCCAGACTTTTTAGGCTCCTTGTTATCTGTTTTGCTAGAAAAGCAGGACCCAACACCAGTCTCAATATTATTCCTGGCAAATTTTCATTGCACCATATTATTGTTTATTTGACTGCACAAACACATTGTTATTTTTTTTCTAACATGTCTAATATTTTTTTCTTTAATAAAATTTTCAGTTCTTACCACCACAGTTCACTTGCCTCCATGCTATATGTTGACTTGCATGGGCTTTTCTTTTGAAATAGTTTACAAAGGAAAATTACAGAAGAATAATCATTTGGCTTACCTAAAATACTTAATCTACACAAACCATGTTTCAATTTCAGATTTTTTTTCTAATGATAAGGCATAATTTAGATCAATATAGCATTTGAAGATGAATGCTTCTTTTTTAAAAGAAAATATTTTCAAATGCAAGAAGCATATTTCATTTCCCAGTCATTCAAATGGAATATTGACAGAATTTATCTTTCACAGATTTTTTTTCCAAATTGAATTGATCAGATCTTGTGAGATATGTTAGTTTGTGGGGAGCTGTTAAGTCCTAGCATCAGTGTTTGTCCAGGTGGGTTTGCAATGTGAAACATAATGTATGCAACCTTGGGAGATACCATCATTAGCTTGTGTCAGAACGACAAAATGACATTTATTCTTTGTTTCCTGACTCACAGTATTTTGGATTCCTAATTCTCAGATTCTTTCATAGCATTTTATGCCAAACTATATGGAAAGTCTGGCTACATTAGATCAAGGAACTCTCCATTACCTTTTATGATGTTGACATGTTCAAATATGGTATGTACCGGACTGTTTTTGTATCTTTGAATTGCTAACTCTTAAAAACTGAATCACTTTGAAAAGTAGTGGTTTAAACAAGCTTCTTCCATAAACAGACTTCCTGTAAAGCATCTTCTATGCGCTACTCTGCATTTATGGCCAACAGATTTCATTTCAGAGGAACAATGCTGCCTTTTAGGCACACTGGATATCGGTGCACTAGCCCACTCTCGGGCTGGGGAATCTCTAGTTCATGCACTTTGGAAAAGCTGTGAAGCTCTGTTTTCATTCTTGAAATTGCACATCTCTCCAAAGACAATGGAAAATTTCTCATTTGGCTATTTTCAGTGTTTTTCATACATCTTTCTGAGGTTCCTCTTTACTTACTGACACACTCATCTTTGCTGTAGCAGCATCTGAAACACAGAGTCCACATGCCATATGACTCGGTGATTCCATGTATCCCCTGAGTCTGGTGGGTGACATTTTCTTTTAATTATGACTTTTTAGTGATTACTTCTGGCAAGTTCCAAGGTCATTGTCAGACATTTTTTACGTTTGTTGCTAGAAAGTGGCACACCCAGGATTGATCTTTTTGTGATAACCTCTGTGGTGAAGCTTGTTGGAAAGACAGCTTTCCTACCAGTCTGAGTAATTGAGGCAGTCATTAGAGGCTGAATAACTTCTAAGTTTAGGAGATTTTCAGAAGTTCAAGAAGTTAAATCCCAAATCCATATCAGAAAGGACACCCACAGGTATGAAGGGCAAGAAGCTGCAGGCTGGGAGGACATAAGTATCCCAAGGAAGCCAGGACACCAAAAGGAGTTATGGAGAACATGTGGAGGCTGTTAAAGAAGCTTTAGCATGGCAGTCACAGATTTCCAGGCAGCATAATAAGCTCTCATTGTAGTATTCAAAATTGAGATGAGGAAAGGTACACAGAGAAATAACTCCCCTCTGTTAAAACACCGTTCCTAGAGGAACTTTAAATGCTAGCAAATTCTGTCACATATTACCACACACAGAGGCAAAGTCACATATACAACCACCTACTCCACCCCAAAATGGGGTTTTAGAGGAAACGGGGGAAAAAGGGAGAGGGAAAGGCAAGAGTTACAACCAAAGAGGTAACTCCCCCAAATTTTAAGATGCTTTTGAATTTCATTATCAAAGTAAAGTTCGTAAAGAAGAATTGTGTGGTCTTGACATCTAGTGCAAATCAATGCAGATAATCCAGATCATCTCTATGTAGGATCTCAACTGCAAATCAGATAAAATATATTTCATGGAGCAGAATATATCCTGCAATTTAAGGAAACCCTGAGAAGTCTAATGTAATGCTAACAAAACATCCTCGTAAGTTTTTCATTCCCACATGACCAGATGCAGAGGGTTATTCCTGGGAAGCTCAGTGTGTGAGAGCCATACAAAAAGCATATTTATTTGGTGAAGGAGAATGGAACTATCTCTCTATCAATAAATGTCTGAAGGTTTGAGCCTTCTGTGCTCACACCTGAGACCTCTCTCTCTCTCGCTATAATCTCTCAAATCTCACCATCAATCTGTCAAAACAAAAGAAAGTGATCCATTTTTAACTTCAGGGAGGAACTAAATCAAATTGTAGCTCATTCTGATCTAAATCTAAAGCTTCACTGCTGCTGTTAGGGTGATCCTGGGGTGCATCCACATAGAACTCCCCATGAGTTCAGGGATTACAGAGAGCCCATGAAAACAATTTTAGATGGTAGAAGAGTCTCAGGAGATGAAATCTCACGAGATGTTTTCCTTTTCCTTTGGAAGAAAAGTAATTTCAGTTAGATTAGATTTTGCTGTTTCTCTCCACATCTCTCTTTTCTTTTTGGTTATGGAAATGTTTTTCAGAATGCTCATACACAAGCAGCAGAACTAGGAGTATCCTAATTCCTAATATCTTAATAGTTTGGATTATGTCTGGTTTGAAGCAAGGCCCACAAATCTTCCTGTGGGAGAGAAAAGACTCACAGATGTCCAAGGAACAGATCCTTAAGGTTTTTGTGCTTTAAGTACACTCTTTTAATTTCCTCTAAATTGCATGCATTTATGCTAAAAGTGTTCTTCAGCCTTTTTTCATTGAGACAAATGTCTAACACTGGGCATGCTACAAACAGTGATTTCAAGAAAGAGCTCAGTGTTAATGCTATTAGGAATTAACCTCTTTTTTTCAAGATGTTACATGATTAAACATCAAACTAACTTCAGTGCCAGAAATGTGTTAACTGCTGCTTTGTGCCTCCAGCTGTGCTGAGCCCAAATACACTACTTAGGGTGTAAATCTCTCCTATGAGATTAATGATTAAGGGGTTTTTTTTATACAATCTTTTTCTTTCCTGTTGCAGCATGGAAAGGGACAGGCAGCAAAGAGCTAGACAGAAGGGTTAACTCAGGATGCACGGGCAGGGAAGGGTGGAAGTATTTGCATAGAATAGCATCTGGAATCTACACGTCCTCAAATACTTTGAGGGGGGAAGCTGTTTTTCCACATTCATTACAGCCTGGTAAGGAAGAGGAGAAAAGAAACAAGGAGGGATAGAAAAGGAACAGGGGACTCCTTTTGTATCTGTGTCCAATATGGTTTCTTTTGATTTTTCATTCTCCATAGTCAAGAGCTCCCCATGGGTTCTCATCTGTTACCCAGGCTCTGCCATACCTGCCTGCCTGTGTGAAAATGGCTCAGCTGCCGGCGCTGGATGAGGCTAACAGATCACATCTATCTCTCTGGCGTCTACTGAGCACACAGGGCTCCAAGGATCAAGCCCTGGACAAGAGCACAAAAGCAGGTCTGTATAGAAGCAGCCAACCTTCTGCATCGTCCGCGGCTCATTGTGTGGGCAGCGAAGGTCAAAAATCGCCTGCATTCCTGCTTTCCCTACACAGTTCTGTGTGTGTGTGTGCTCCTGTGTGCTCCTGTGTGTGCTCCTGTGTGCTCTTGTGTGTGCTCCTGTGCGTGCTCCTGTGTGTGCCACAGGGTGAACAAGAAGGCAGTGCAATACTACACCACACTGTTGTTTTATTTCTGCATTTTGCACAGTAATTCATTCACACATTTCTAAAGCACTGGAAAAGTGCATACGTATTTTATATATAGAAAAGGAGATGATGAGGAGGGACACAGATATTGAAAAAGAGATACACTCTTGCTATCTTAAAGTACGGTGATTCTGGGCAACAGTGCAGATTAAATGGGATTTCACATTCCAATAGGTAGGCAATAAGAGCTGTTTGGCTTTCTGAATTTGCATTCACAAAAGAACGGGGAACAATGAATTTAAAAATGTAAATAAATAGAAATCTGTGGTCGTTTAATCTGTTGTCAGTGAGGGAGATGAGAGGAGATGAAAACATTCTGAAAAACTACAGAAGAAATCCAAAGCTTAGAAACAAGACTTTTAATTACAAAGATCAGGGTATGTATATTTGAAAGGGAAAGAGAAAATTTTCACTTCTCTGGGATAGTACCAGAAGGGGAAAAAAGAGCAGCAAAACATGAGAGTATCTGTTTTCATAGTTCCATCTTTTATATGAGGTCAGATGAGTTCAGTAAAACAACACATTTGCAATGACCAATCATCAGTCCCTCTGAGAGATCACTAGCTGATCATTTACAATGTTTTTCAGACAGGAGTAAATCAGCTAAACTGGAATAATTAGGGAGAATCAATGTCTGGCACTTCAGAGCTGGAATTTATACCTGCATGTTTTTATGCTTCATCAGGGTTTCCCACTTCTCTCTCTAGTCAGCCTCCTCTTCCCTTCCTGGAAGGGAAGATGTCACATTCCCTCTTTTATCTGATCTCCTGATCAGAGTCTTTTCCTGCAGTCTCTGTTTTTGTAAGAGAGTCCTCTCTAGTCATCAAGAAATGAATCAGGAACTCCAAGGGCTTTGTTTTCTCAGTCTGGTATATTTTCTGACTACCTTTGATAATACTGTGTTAACAACCTCAAAGCCCATACGGATATCCTTCCACTCTCCCTCCTTTCTTTCTTCTCTTCTCTTCTCTTCTCTTCTCTTCTCTTCTCTTCTCTTCTCTTCTCTTCTCTTCTCTTCTCTTCTCTTCTCTTCTCTTCTCTTCTCTCTTCTCTCTCCTTCCTTCCTTCCTTCCTTCCTTCCTTCCTTCCTTCCT
>JAHLSL010000012.1:15958569-15998180 GCA_025920805.1 Petroica traversi | reverse complement strand
CCAAACCAAACCAAACCAAACCAAACCAAACCAAACCAAACCAAACCTATTGACATCAGCATGTGGCACGATCGGTTGTTTCCCCGATCCAGGAAAATTTGTTGTCAGGGACTTAACTCTGTATGAAAGGAATGTTGTTTCATTTCAGAACCAGAGATTTCCGACAAGACAGAGCATGAGCTTTCTGAAAGGCGAGAGCTTTTTGTTTTTTTCTCACAAACATGCTCAGACATAGCTTTTCTTTCAGCTAATTAAGCTGTTTTAAAGCAAACTGGTCAAACAGTGACATCGTGGTGGGGAGCCTCGGAATCAATTGCATGATATAGAAGGCAGGACATTTAAAGGGTGACTTCTGCCATTGTTTCCCCTGGCTGAATCTTTTCTACTTGGTCAATGCTGCCAGAGTGACCCTATACAATTGGGAGAATTCAAAGCCACTGACCTCAAGAGATGCCATTAAGAAGGCAACTGCAGAATAAGATTTCATGGTTGGGAGCCAAATTTACCTTCTCCTTCCATGTCTTGATGCTTGCAATATTTTATATGTATGTTTTCTTCCTGTCATTAGCATATTCCTAAAGCAGCCAGGAGAGAAAGAGAAGGCAGATGTAAGGCAGCATTGGCAATAACTGCATCTTGGCTAATCAGGAGAGCTGGACCATTTTAGATGAAAGCTGCTGCAGCAAACAAACAATCTAATGGCATTACAGTGGTTCCTTCGTCTATGTGACAGTGAGCGATCGGCAGGAGCAAGATTCACTTTGCTAGCACAGAGGATGGACCCTGCCTAGCATATATTTTGTTAAACAGGGTAGGACATCCATTGTTTTTCCTAGCTGCTGGATCAGAGAGTTTCAACACGTGTCAAATGACCATACAGTTTCCCATGTGCAAAGAATAGACAAATTTGAAACATTCTATCAATAGTCAGAAGCACTTGCAAAAAATGCGTTCCTCGCTGTTTTCTTTCTGCAGATGTCAGGGAGGCCATTCAGTCAGGCAGCTGACACACAAAGAAACCTTGGAAAACCTGCAAATGGAGGAGCCACTGCTGCAGCCCCTTGCAAAGCAATGCTAAAGGCAAGTTTCCTGTGCCACCGAGGAGATGTTCCAGCCAGGTGTTTCCAGCACGCCCAAACAAGATGAGGCGGTGTTGAGGTTCACAGCATTGGGCCCCCTTTCCACAAAGACATCAGATGTGGTGGTTTGTCCTGTGTGCTCAGCACACACAGACAAAATGGAGGTGCTCCATAACCGGGTGTGATCAATGATCCCTACCTGTCCTTTTCTGTACCACAAGAATCCACCTGTAGCCCAGCCAGCCCTCCTGGGGGTACTCTGTGTCACTGCCCCCCTGCACACACCCCTTGCCACTACATCCCTTTGGACAGAAGGTCTGCTTCAGGATCAGAGGGATGCAACATCTCACCACACTGCATGAAAGGAGCAGTGTCCTTTCCTGCACTGAGGGGCTCAGCCCACGTTCATCCTGGGTCTCTCCATGCAGTTACGCAGGGCATCTCTGGGGACATGGGGCTGTCCTGCACCTGCATCATGCATGCACATTGTTTCAGAGAGTACAAGAGGAATCACTATTAAACAGGATCAGGACAACTAAACATCAATGACAGCTTATATTGCAGGGCAACACCACCCACATAGAAATGACGTATAATCTCTTGCTCTGAAGCCTGGCAGTCCATGGGAGATAGTCACCCCTGGACCACGACTGCTCCCAGTTTAGCTGTATATCAGGGCAGTGCAGTGCTCTGTCCAGTCAGCCTGGCCTGTCCAAATAAAAAGGCTACAGCTGAAACAGCAGAAGAGTCTGAGGGTGATGGAAGCGTCACAAGGGGTTGGTGCTCCCTTGCACCCCAGAGCCAGCAGCTCTCCTGGATGTGCAGAGGAGCGTGTCTATGGGAGTGCATCATCCCTGGGTCTGTCCCTTTCCCCATGTGCTCCCATGTGTGTGCTGGCATGTGTGGGCACCCTCCCCTTCCAGGGGACACTGAGCCCCGCTGGCACCCCACTCCCCTTCCTGTGTTGTCGCATGTTCAGCGTGATGACTTGCTCTACAGAAGCCATGTGTTGTCATAATGTAACATCATTAAACAAAGTGTTTAGTGCAGTTTTCACAGAGCCAGAACATGAACAACAAAACCCGCCAATTACAGTGTCATTTTGTGTAGTTGTTAAGGTTTCAAATGTCTCCAACTTTCTCTGGTAGGCCATATTGAGCATGTCACAGCGAACATCTGAGATAACGATTTGCTAGGCAATGTGCAATTCTCGCCTTTTTTTTTTTTAATATCCAAGAAGAAAGAGTTCTTTATAATAATTTGGCTCAAATGTCTACACACATTGCTCCAGCGTCTGTAGCAGCATGTGTTTCTAGGATTGTTCTGGAAGAGAAAATGCAGAAACAGCAGGGAGCAGAAGATAAACAGGCAATTCGTGACTCATTAAAACAAGCATTGGTAGCCAACATTGTGGAGTGTGTGAAGGCCCCAGATCCAACTCGCCTATAAACTTTTTTTACCAGCTGGACTTAGCATCTGTCAGAGTTTGGAATGAGAGATAATCTGGTACAAATGATTTCAGTGTGTCGCATTTATTAACCTGCCACCTTACATAACACTGCTGATTGGGAACTGGGGGACTGGCTTGAGCAGTGACACAGCTTATTGTCCAAACAGTACGACTCCACTATTAAAGGTGCTGCCTTCCCTGCCTCTTTTTAAATTATAATGAAGACAATAGAGCAACTGCAAGAGATACCGAAGAGAACTTAAAAAGCAGTGCAGTTTTGAGAAATGTACGTGCCAAGGTAATATCCTCAGCAGGTCTTTTCTGCTTTGCTTTTTTTTCTCCCAGTCCCTACTTTACTCCACATGCTCAGGAAACTTTTTAGCCTGCTTGTCACAGGAGATGGGATCCACACCTCTAAATAAATCAAATGCCCTGTTTCACTCCCTGAGCCACTGCCCAGCTAGCACGATGTAATTTACTGTCCAAACAGCTCCAGGAGAGGAAAACATTGTGGATGTCATGGCAGGCTCAACACCTCACATAAAAATGAACACTTTTTTTCCAAAGCATTTTGGAGAATTTTAAATATGTTCTCTATTTTTAATGCAGTTTCTTTCATTAAGGGCCTGATCCTTCTCTAATTAATGTAGATGAAAAAATTCCTTTTGGTTCCAAAAGGAAAAAGGCTGGTGCCTGATGCTCTGCAGAACATGATGGCTTGGCAAGAGGAAAAAAAAGTCCATCAAAAATAATATATATGTTTATCTTAGTTTGGGGTTTGGCTCTTTACAACTCACTGAACACTTACTGGGGACTACTTGACAAATAGAAAACTGCAGAGTGGTGTTTTGCTTCTGCTCCAGATCAGATGCCATGAATTTCAAATTAATAGGGATGTTTACTCTCTAATACAAAATTTACATGTATTAGCTTATAAAATATGAATGTGCCTGTTTCTTGCTGCAAAATACAGCATTTCCATTTAAAAAACAAAAACTGCAGAGACTTTGGGAGGAAAAAAACCCCAACACTCGGGCTTAGGAATACCTCACATTTCATTTTGGTTAGCCTATTATTTGTAGTTTTGAAACTTTATTGGTCCCTGATCTAATCTTTTCTGAGTATGAAAACATTAACATATGGTTTAACACAGCACAGGGCTGGAAAGTCCATATCCCAAATGCACATTGTATGCAGGGTGACATTCACACTAAATATCATCCCACAGGGTCTGTACTCCATTTTACCTGGGATTGGAGAGCCATGAAATCTCTGGAAAAGTTGTTCATGAGTCTGAACCAAATGGCGTGCAGTGTACTGAGATACTAGCAGCATGTGCTGCTGCCAAAGGTTGTGGCTCAAATGTCTCTCTAAGTAACATTAAAAATCTGCTGCTTCATGCCTATGAATTTCAATATTTATAGCGTTCAATAAAATGGTCCACTGTCAGAGAGAGATGTGCCACTGTGCACTCTCTGAGCAGATGGGCTGCAATATGGCACATTTACATGGACCAGCTGTGGAGTGCAGAAATGAATGCTGGTCAGAGGCAGGCTGGAGGCACCACATCTGGAATGCAAACAGACCCGCCTCCGCAGCCGCCGGGATGTTTCCTGAGCAGGATGAGCTCTGATTTAGGGCCGCTCACCAGTGTACCTTAAACTGCATCAAGAGTCCTCATTAACACAAGAGACTATGGTGAGGTTTAGGGCCTGGAGCTTCTCTGCTGGGCATCTGTTAGAGCCCAGGGATGGCACTCTGCAGCCTGGCATAAGGTGCCCCGGGGAGACATTGTCTTCTCTACCACGTTATGGGGTAGATTTGACTTCCTCTTTTTAAAAATTCTCTCCTGTGCAATGTTGTACACTGTATGTCCACTGATGCAAGCAGCAAACAGAATTCTCTCGCCTCCCATCCTTCCCCATGTGCCCCTGGGCAACTGAAAAGCCTTCTAATATTCTGAAATTTAATTGATTATTTTTTGAGCAGGAAACAGTGAATGCCCCAGTACCACATAACAAGAATAAAGCACAAGTCTGGGGGGATTTTTGCACTTTTAGATCACAGTTTCTAGGAAAAAACTGCTGGCCACTTCCATATAAATCATTTTATACTGCGCTTGGGCAAAATCCCGGAGTCTCTGAAATCAATGGCAGAATTCCCACTCATTCCAATGGAGTTAGGATTTTGCTCAATTTGAATAAATAGACCTTAAAGTGGGTATAAAAAATAATTTACTCTCATATTAAGGCCCCTCTGTGCTTTCAGAGTGGTCTAATGTGTCCTTAGTGTATATAAAATCATATGTTTAAATCAAAAGGACAGTGTGAACGTATATCTAATTCGGCACAGAAATAATAAAAACCAAATTAATACATCTGATACTGCAAATCAGAGCTTCCAATTTTTCCAGATCAACATATTTCATCACCACATTTTACCTTCATAGACATGTTAAGAGTTTCTGGAGAGGGGAATACAGGTGTGAGAAACAAAATGCTTCTTGAAATAGGATATTATTTGTCATTTCAGCTTTCCCAGAGCCAATACTGGAGTTACACTACCAGCTGAAGTGCTGCCCAGTGACTAGAATGCTGCATGGCAGCTCCTCACTTACCTGGTTTGGAAGAATAAATATATGAGTTTAATGTGTCACTGAGGTTGAACATGTGAAGCTGTGAAGAACTGGTGTTTTTCTCCCTCTTCCCCTTCTCTTACCTCTGCTATTTATAAGTTTTAGAGAATTTTTTAAAGCTTGGCTGGTCCTAATGAACAGGCGCACAAAGGAGGAAATAAATTGCCCAGTGCATGCTTGCTTCTGCATTTTTGCTGGATGAAGGCGTGATAAGAACTAACATGAATAGGGCTTTAAAAAGAGCATTGCCATGTGTCTAACTTATTCTTTTTCACCATTCTTGCACATCTGTGACACTCTGAAGGCCAAATGTACTGGGGAAATCCCTGGCCAACACCTACAGAAAGGGCTCTGTAGCATACAGCATGCATTTAAAAATTATTGTGAAAACAGATACATGCACCTTGTGTTCAGTTCTGCTCTCAGGGGGAAAAAAATCAACCCTGAGCCTCTCTTCCAGAAACCCCAGCAATGGGGCAACCTGGGACTCAGACCTGTGTCTAGCTAGTAGTGTAGGCATAGCCCTGGTTTCTTTGCCTGTGATCCAGAAAGAAAAGTCCTACACCACCACAGGGTAGCTGCAAGTGAAAATATACATCAGGTTGTGAGGTGCCTCAGGACTGTGAACATGGGGCAATATTCAAAAATACATGGAGACCTTGACGTCCTTTTTGGACTGATGGCTGCCTGCTAATCAAGGAAAGCTTAGGTAGCTGCTATTTGAAGCAAGGCTCCCAGCTTCTGTGTAACTGTAGCCTCCCAGATCTGTTAGGGCAATTTTCATCTAGATTTAAGGACATCAACTTCCTCCTCTGCCGGGCAAAACCGTGGGACCCACCTGAGTGGGAGGAGAGCCCCTGAGGCCGAGCCATCATGGCTGAGCAGCTCCCAGCTGACAAGAAATAAGTTACAGCACTTGGAGACACTGTCTCCTGCTGCCTGGGCTTGAAGGCAGCCGACAGAGCCGTTACCATCACAAATCACTCCAACATTGGATGTCCATCAGGCAAGCACTGTTCCAGCACAGAGCTGTCTAGCACAACATGTGCCTGTCATGGACTGCTGCACATGCAAGTTTTCCCATCTTGTAGGAGATATTTTGACCATATCCTTCCTGACAAGAAACAAGTCTATTTATGGCTCTCTTCTTTTCATAAATAACCTAGCCCTTGCTACAGTGCACACACATGTGTATTTGGCTTCTAGTGTTATTTATGATCCCTTTTTTTTCCCTTTTCCTACAACTGCAGAAGTGGCACAGGGAACTTCAAAGTTTATTGTAATTACTGCAAGAAGTTTTATAAGGACTCAGATCTCAATGCTTATTGAATCTCATCTCTTCTCTGACAATAGCAGCATTTGACTGCTTGATAGCAAACACTGCTACCAGGGTGACTGCACAGTAAAGTGAGATTTTTTTTGTTCTGATAGAATTACACACAGTGGAAAAAGGCAAGTTTTAGGGACTTACTGCCAGATCTCAGGTGCTCTTGCTCATCCCCAAGACCCTCTGAGTCTCCCAGATAAATTTAGAGCAGCCTGTAGATTAATCTGGCAGTGGTCAGCAGAGGGATTCTTCTAGCTGATCATGGCCTGGATGAGATGAAATCACAGGCTATATTCAGCTACAGACTGTATGTTCTGCATCTAACAGTAGCATGGGAGTACTAAGCACCACTTTTAAACAGCAAACACTCTTAATTTTACTGAATAGGAAGATCTCTGCTTTATCCCCATTCACAGTGCAGAGCTATCACAGCCCAGGGAGAACAGGTGGAATTCTGTGCATCCAAGAGAGCCGTTTAGCAAGGGAGGCTTGGAGGGACTTTTTGTGGTACTGGTGGAAATCTGTGGGCAACTGTGGAGTCAGTCTTTCACATTCCTTCATAGATTGCAAAGGAAATTGAGCTTTTTCTTTTTCTTATAAACTCAGTACATCTCACCTGGAAACAAATGCAAAACAAGTGTAGAACTCTCTTCCTTCATGTCAAGCCCTTTCCAACGTGAAGGAAAGGAGGTATCGTGGTGCATTTCATTATCCCCTGCATGTGGGGGGAACATTAAAAGAAATGTCTGCAGATGATTAAATTGTAATCGTTGCAGTAGTGTCTGCAGTCCCATTTTTGGTGCAATCATTAGGGATCAAGTTGCAGCTTGAAGCAAATGATCACATTATATAGCTTGAACTGAGTTGCCAAGGAAGGTCAGTGTGTGCTGGCCATCAGCAGTCCAGCATGACCAAAGGAGAAGCAGCAGAACTTGGCCCATATGTTTGTCCTGCTCTCTCTGCTGAGCAAAACCCTGCCACATCGGTTTCAGAGCTTTGAAGGCCAGAAGGGACCTTTATATCACGCTGTCACCAGCTCTGGCCGGGACTGCCCAGGCAACAGATGGCTGACATGCAAGTGAAGCTCATCAGCAGAAAAAGAATTCTGCTTTATAATAATTTTCCAGAAAAAAAAAAAAAAAAGAAAGAAAAGAAAAGCGAAGCAACTCAAACCCAGGAAATCCTAAAACTCCATATAGAGCTTTACCAGCAAGAGAAAATGAAAACCCAACCCTGCAGTATTTTCCTTTGGAAGCATTCAAACATGATGTTTTTAAAACAAATCAGGGTCCCTTGGGCTCTTGGCAGCTGCCACACTGTTTCATCCCCCTTTGAACAGTGGGAAGCTTTTCAGCCATAGGATAGTGTAGTGCTGTCAGTGGGGGGATACTCAAGTGGGCTTTGCTGAAGGCTCAAACCACGCTGCTTCAAAGCCGTAAGTCCTCAGAGGAGCCATGGATTGCCACTGCTCATGGAGCTGTGTGGCACAGCGTGCCCTCTCCAGGTGATGGAGCTGGTGTTAATCCGTCAGGGAGGCAGCTGGCAGGGGGAAATCATCCAGGGCTGGGCGCCAAGGCAGCTCCAGGTACTCTAGGCTACCTGTCCTTTAGGCAAGGTGGCTTCCCAGCACTGAGTGAAGCGGCCTGGTAGAGGCTTCTCAGGGCCACTGGGAATGTGCTCAGCTAACACAGCATTGGGTGCAGCCTCACTTCCCAGCCAGCCCTGCTGAGCTGTGCCTCATGCCGGCACAGAGACCCTCATGCAAGGCTTGGGAAGGTGCTTGCCAAGTCAGGGTTCCCACCCAAGTGTAGTTCTTCCAAGAAATGTCTCTCCGTAGCGCTCGCAAGCACAGCCCACACAAACACTGCAGTGGTTGCCCACCCTGGGGAGCAGAGCTGGCATCAGACGAGCCTGCCCACTGGAGCTGCTTTGTCATCCATGTGTCTGCAGCCTGCACAGTGCCCAAGATCTCACCCCTCGGCAGCACAGCACTCCACTCCTCTGTCTTGGTGAGGCAGCCCTCACCCCTCTCCTTTCTTTGCACTGCTGCTTTCCCTGAAATCAAGGGCCAGAGTGAGACACTGACAATAGCTGGATGCTGTTTTCATTTTGCAGTTGGCTGCATGATCTGAATAGAGCTGAGAGTGCTACAGGGACAATGAGAGAAAATTAATTTATAAAAGCATGTGGCAGCATCAGGAGTGTCAGGCACCAAACCAGCCCAGGTAGTGTTCTGATGGTGGGTGGGAACAGGTGGCACTGCACCCTACCTGACACATCATGCTTGTAATAAGCATGATACAGGGGTTTTAAACAACAACTGCTGAAAGGGTTTCCAAAGAGCAGCCGAGCCCATGGATTTCTGCAGAGATTCTTCATCTCTCCTCTGCCTCTACTCTTTATTTCCATCTTTTGTTCCTCTCTCTCAGCTTTCAGGGCAATCCTTCTGCTGCATCACAGCAAATCCCCCCAGTACTCACAAATCTTCCTGCAGGTAACTTCTTCCAAAGAAGGCAAAAAGTATAACAAAGCCCCAACATCATCGTGCTTCACACGTCATCAACATGGTCCTCTGTCTTTATAAATTTGTACCAGTCTCTGGATTTATCTTAGACCTGGAAATGAGTAATATAACATAATAAATACGCACTGGGGATAATCCAAACAGAACATAAATCATGTGCTACATGTTCTCCTAATATCTCTCATAATACTACTTACTGTCCAGAAAGACTTTGCTGAGCAGTAAAACTGTCTCCCTCTGGTAAAATGAGAAAGGGTGTAGAAGGCATGGAGAATATTTGCATTTAACTTTGTCTCATGGAGACAGAACATTAAAATGCTATTTGGCAACTTAGTCATAGAGAAGAATAGTGGAGCCATAGGCCTTTTTTCTTTTTTATTTTTTTAAAGATGTAACTCTTTTAAGAGTCCCCTTAAGAGAGCTCAGTAGGGTGTGTCAATATTGCTCCCCATGGAAATCATATGGTTTGCCTATGCAGACAGTGAATTGTTTTGTGGCTGTGAAATATTGTGTGTTGCCCTGCGAGCAGTGGAGCCAGTGGCTCGAGGAACCGTTGTTGAGACTGACAGTTACATTGTGCCACTGAATAGTGAAACGGCAGAATCAAAAACTCAAGTGGACCCAGACAGAATGTCCTGACCTTTAAGTAAAAGGCTGATTGGATATGGTGGGAGCTCCCCTTCATCTTCCACCATAATCCATTACACCTTTCTTGGCAAACCCTCGTAATTCATGTAGCCGCGCAGATACATTTCCCATAGAATTTTTTTACATGCTTATCATTAAATTTATCTCTTATAACTTACTTGCCTTTGTAAGGTCCAGTTGTGATGTGAAGTGTCAGTTCCCTATGTTGAAGCATTCACAGCGTCCTGCCTGAAAGTTATTCTGCATCTTGCAGCGTGAAAACCCAGCAATAATAAATTTGTGGGAACCCAGTCAGAAGGAAAACTTCTGCAGCACAGAAATAAATACATGCAAAGATGCTATATAATGACCTGCAGTGGAAAAATAAGATACCCCAAACACATGAAAGCTGTGAACTTTATTACACTAGGTCCATATTTTAAATTTTCTGAGCTAGACTGTGAAGTATTTAGGGCAGACACATTTTATGTGCCTGCAATGTGCCATGCGCAGTACCTTACGAGTAAGAAAGAACAAAATAATGGCATTGTTAATGTTGGCTGCAAACTCTGCTTTAGAGAGGATTAAGGTTGCATAAAAGAGAAAAGCATATTTTTTCAATCTTCATTTTTAATGTCAGGATTTATTTTTACCAGTATCAATAATTCAGTGAAATTATAGCTAGGTGTGCAGATAAGGAAATATAGCAGTGTGGAAAGACACTGACTAGTTTTTAAGAGAATATTACTAGCATGAATGAAAAGATAAGCTTTCTTCTTTAAATGCATCACTTTGATCCTGGGATTCAAAACTAGTATGGTTTGTAGCCAGTACTCTTTTTAGGGATGACAGGGTAAAATGCAAATTTTATTTCCCTGTGTCCAACTGCATTTTTCCCTTAGAAAAACATGAACTTGTGGACACATTGTTTTCTATAACAAAGTGTTTTAAGTACTGAATGTCCCTTTTTTCTTCTTAAAATATGTTTATGAGCTTTATTTTTGTGAATCTGAGAGTGAAAGCTTTCATGCACCTTGGAGGTTTGCCATACAGCAAATTAAAGACCCACAAATAAATTTTGTATTATAGTGCATATAAAGATATACTCCTCTCTATGAGATTGTATATACAGACATGTTATTTGCCTGGCTGCTATCTTCTCTTGTGGAGAGATTATCCTGTTATGTGTATGCATTCTTCTTGCCCGATGGTATGCGCTTCACCCACTTGCTTTGAATGAAACTGTACGACAGCTCCCGACACGTCTGAATGTGGCACTGGCATTTCTTGCATCCCTCTTCTGAGAGAGGCAAGAATCTTCAAACTCAATTAGCATTTTAAAGAATAGGTTCAGTTTTGTGGTCCATTAAAGTCAGCTAAATTGATGCACTGCATGTCTTTATTTCAAAAATAAAGCTGAACAATTAAAGCCCATGTCTCTTTGCTCAGCTTTTGATTCCTCACAAAGCTTTCCCACTTGCTGCCTTTGGATGTAATGTTAACAAAGTCAGTTAACATCAAGAGCAGCGCTAACAGGCATGGCACAATTCCTTGTTTTTGCTCAATCAGTCTGTGTTCAAACTATCAGTTTGATTTATTTGTCCACGCTGACCCTTATTCACCACTTAATTATCCTCGTATAATGTTTCAAGAGCCTCCTGACACAAGGAGAAAGACAATTGCCGATGTTCTGTGGAACAACTGTTGACCTGATGGCCAAAATGATGACTGTAGGTCGAAGGTTGGTCGCCTTTTGAAGGACCCACTCCATTCTTGAGGGCTCTGGCCAGAGCTCTTAGCCCGGTTGCCACTGGCACTGGGCAGCCTTCTGGTCCCCAGTCCTCGCAGCATGCCCGGGGTCAGCCCGGCCATCCCGGCTGAGCATGGCCAGATGACAGCCAGAGTTCTCTGAGCAGCAGCTTATTAGCCAAAAAGATGGGGTGTTGAGCAGGCAGTGGGTGTCTTGCTCTGGTCCCCTCCATCTCTGTTCTGCTCCAGAGGCAGCACCAGACTCAACTGGAACCAGTCTCAATATCAAATTGCCAAAACCACATCTTCTAGGAAAAGCAGAAGGTGTAAGCATGACAGTCTCCATCAACACCCCTGGGCAAAGGGGCTGCCCCTTATTCTTACAGCAAAGGATGTTAGCTTACGGTTCCTGACATGTATGCTCAGCTTCATGCCAGAGATCACGCACAATGATCTCCATTCATCCGGAAAGGGCCTCTTCTGCCACTCTGGCTTGGAAACACTGAATGACATTCCTACTTGTTTCCAATTCCAAAGTGAATAATCAATTAATAGGTTAATTTTGACAGGACACTGGCATCTCATGGGGACAGAGGGCAGGGTCCATATTTTCATGGAAGCTGAAACTGCTCGGGAGCTGGGGAAAGAAGGGGCTGAAGTGGCACAGTGTGAGAGATGAGGTGTTAGCTGAGCAAGTTGTGCGGGTATTTCAGCTGTTGGCTGTCAGAGGCTGTGCAGGGAAAAAAATCTGGCCCTCTTTATAAAAACAGTATTCATCTCCAGTGTAGTCAGCCAAATAACTGACCTTCACTGAGCATGTGGGTTTTATATTTCATTGAATTAATATCATTTTAGACCACTGAATTCTACTGCTTAAGGATGTACTCAGCCATAAAGGCCTAGAATCTTCACCACCACGAGGCAAAACCTGATTAATCATTTCCACAATTCTCAATACCAGGAGGACCTTTCAGCACCACAGAGACAGAGATCACCTAATTATCTGATGTCATTGCTGAAAGATGTGTGAACACATTTATTTCTGTCTCATCTTTGCAGTCTCAAGGAGGACTGGCAGGCACCACAACTGGGAGCTGACTTTGGGCTTCTCTAGAAGGAAGGGGTCCACTAGGTGCACAGCCAGCTCTGGAGCAGAGGAGCCTAATGTGAGACCTCCTCACTTGCCTATGGTTCCCAGCCACCACCAAGCATCTGAGAGACAGAGAGGGTGAAATCACAGAGAAAGAACATGGCAGGCTGGGGATCAGCCTACAGCTTGGCTGTGCCAGCTCTTCTCAGACAGTCTGGGGCACAATATCATTGGTGCTTGACCTTCTGCTTTTTTAAAAACCTCCTGCCTGAGCAGAAATGTTCACACATTATTATTACTGTTTTCTGAAAGGCTGTTATGCTGAGTTTTCATGGAACATTTTATGTTTTCATTTTAAATGAAGAGTCAAATGCTGTTGAAGAAATATTTTGGCAAGGCAGAGAAAAATTGTTTTCATTAGTCTTTTCCAGGGGAGAAATAAATAAAGATTCCCCAACTGTCTTTATTGAATCACAGACATCTAACTGTGAAGGCAGGATGCTGTCAGCTCTTCACTGGGAAACAACCCTCCCTGGTGCTCGGAACGTGCTACAAGCAGGGGCTGCACCCACACTGGCACTGCCCACACAGCTGACCCCTCCAGACAGCAGAAGAGGGAGCAGTCAGTTGCCATATTCCTCATGTGACAAAGGTAAATTAGAGCAGAGCATGAAGTGTCCAGCTGCACAAAACTCCAGCTTACACTTTGAAGATCTGGAGGTTGCTGCTGAATCACAAAGGTTTTTAAGAGACTTGCTTAAGGCAGCATGGCAAGTCTCTGTGCCAGGACAGGTGACGTTCTCCTTGAAGCCTTGTCGTGGCTGCTTTCTGCTCCCCATGGCAGGGGCCATTGACCTTCCCCCATCTACTTTCTCTTGGCTGGGTGTAATTCCTTGCCTCGTATCACTCCAAAAGCAACCAAATATGCAGCATAGTTGTTATCTGGGTTTCTGATCAGTTCTGCCCGAGGGGCTGGGTTGGAGAGCCAAGCTGGGGCATGGGACAGGGGCACTGCAAGAGCTGGGGGGGGTGGGCAGGGCTTGGCCAGAGGACACTGTGCTCAGCACAGGACCATGTTCAGCGGGGCCCAGGTTCTCAGCCTGGCCATGCCTCGGGGAGGAGCTCAGTGTCCCTCCATGTTGCAGCTGTGCTGGCATGAGGCTCAGCATCCACATGATGGGCCTTGGTCTGAAACCCACAACTTTCATCAGAGCTAGGAAAATCAAATTATGGCTATTTTATGGTACCTAGGAGAGGGCCAAGAGTTTCCCTGAAAGCTCATCTTTCATTTTGAAAAGAGCATCTAATCACTTAGGGGCAGAATAGCAGGACAGGGAAAGTCTCAAACCTTGTCTGAAAGATGGAAAATTTATGGCTGCAAAGGGCAGCGTATATCAAAGAGCTTTTGGCCAAGGCTCACCAATAAAGCAATTCACCTACTGGGTGATGTGAGGACAGAGCAAGATGAAAGTAAAGTTCAATCATTTCTTCCCATCACAACAAAAAGGTTGATAAAGAATATACTTGATATCAAACAGAGCTTCCTGCTGTCTCTAGTTACCTGGGAGTTTGGAGCCTGCAGTTTGAATAATGTTTCCTCCATAATAGGGTTGACAGCAGAAGTGTGGAGAGACTGATGGGCCTTCATGCAGGCTCAGCTTTTGTAGTTCAGGCTCATTCTTTATTCTCAGAGTGGAGCAGATAATAAATGTGTAAATAAATAGTTACCAATCTTCTGGCACGGTAAAATAACTAGTTGCTTTCTTGTGCTGCAAAAGAATTCAATCATGCCAATAGTAAAACCACATCACTTGCAATGTTTCATGCACTTTGCAAATAGCTTGGTAAAGTCTTTTGCATCATTTGAGATGGAGTGTGGGTAATGCTAAATGTATCTGCCAATTGGACTGAAACAAAACAGCCACTGCTGTAATTTGGAGAAGTGCTTACAAAAAATAAAAATTCATGGCTTTTTTTCCTCACACGTTCATGTTTAATTCTGATGCAGTCTAATGTTATTGTCATTTTTCTTCACTTACTGTGAGCTCTGAAGAAATGATAACTGAGATTAATTTATATTAAATCGCATGGTCATAAGAATACATAGAAAAAATACTGGGATTTCTACTTGTCTGCAATGGTTGTTGAGGTCTTGGGCTGTTGAGCCCAAGTTCATGCACCTTGGATGGAAAGTCATCCATTATTTCCACAGAAAAGCAGAGTCACAGTGAATTATTTTAAATGTTTCTAGCTGGAGTTTTTTGTGAGTTTAAAAAAAATTTAATGAGTTTTGCAACATTTAAGCTGATTATTTTAATGGCAGATATAAGCTAAAATAATGCACTAATGCTTTGGATATGTACAGGCAAATTAAGTATTTCCACAATTATTTTCCGTTAAAATGTGAGTAGAAAGTTCATAATTTTTAACTGCTTGCTACAGCCCAGCCCTGCCTTTAAACAGGCTGCCATGCACTTCTCTGGTACATCAGGGCAGGTCAGGGCTGTAGTAATGAAAAAATGCCATCAGTGAGTATATTACAATTTTCAGGGCAGAGTAGATGAGATAAACTGGGTAGTTTTAAGGAGAGGCCCTAGAGATGAGAGTGAATACACCCTATGAAAGTCTCCTAAATTAAAGCATAATCTCTGGGGAAGACCTTTAGAGATGACTGGAAGTGCCATTATTCCCCTCAGCTTGGTGCTTCAAAGGCACTTTTTTTTCTTCTTTTCCCTTCTGTGAGCAACTTGTTCTCAGGCGGCTTGAAATGAAAGCTGGCTGAATTTTTCCTTTTTCAAAGAGTAATTCAAATGAGAACTGATTCTTAGTCATAGAGTTACTGCAGAAAAATTAATTTTTTTCAGGCATTTTTTAACAGAAGAAAATGTAAGAAAGACTTTCCTTTTTTTGTTGTTGTTTTGTTTTTTATTGATAACAAAAATGTTTACCTGAAATGGCTTTTTTGAAAAATGAGGCATTTACTGTTTTAGTATTAGTTCTGTAATGCAACAAAGGCCTAAGACACTGTAAATTTTGACAGAAATGAGAAAAAAGGAAAAAAACCACAAAGAAAAATAGCTGGCATATTCCACTCAGCTCTGCTGAAAAATATCTATCTTAACACATTTGTGAAATACAGTCCAAGATATCATTGGTCAAAAATTGCACAAGTTCTTTGAAAATGCTTCTTGGTGTTCAAAGGGCAGTAGCCTGTGCAGAGCCCGTACTCCTGAGAGCCCACTGCAGAATTGCTTGCTACAGTTTTAAGTGGCAGCTTGGCATTAGCAGCATCCTTGACATTAAATGGCTGAAGCACAAACGCAAAGTTAAATAAAGCCTAAATGTAATGCGAAATAGCCGCATTGACACTTCATTAATTGCTAAATTAATGCCTTTAGTAAATAGCCTGTCTGCACACTCAGTGTCTGTTTCCTTCACAGATCTCTCCAGGCAATATTAACAGCTAGAGGAGTAAATACAATTACAATGGGTGCAGATTTCACTGCCCCGTGGCAGTACTCATTTAGGCAATGAGGCAAAAATCTTCTAAAGGTGTAGATGAGGGTAGCATTAAACTCCCCTTCTGTGTGGTTGTGCCATAAGCTGTCATTACATCGGGTTTATCCAGGAGTGAAAAGCTCATGTTTAAGTTACTGTTTTATTTAAACACATGTCCATCTGACACGGCAGCCACCAAATCCCTGGCTTCCGAAGTGGAGGCTGACGTTGGGTCTTTGTCTCGGCAAGCGCATTCAAGTGCAGCAGCCACTGCATGGGGAGCCCTATGCCTGGACAGGAACAGCTGCAGCACAGGACTCTCACAGGATCACTTCTTTTTGCGAGTGAGAATTTCCCTGAGAGCTTTATAATGTCCATGCTGAAAAGAAAGTCTTAGAACAGAGAAGTGAAAGTGGATCAAACAAAATTGTTTTACTCTGGTGAAGAAATTTTTGCATTCTTTGGAGCAGAGAAGAGGGAAGAAACTCCCAGGCTATCATATAAAAACAGTCTATTGCAGATCAAAAGCTGTGAACCCTGGTAAGAGCTGGAGGGAGAAAATGGGATTTACTGGAAAATCTGCTTATAAGCAAATCAGTGCCATGATCATTATTGAGACAGGATCACAGCCTGTTTGCAGAGGGACTCCCTGTCTCAGACAATACACGACTATATGCCCAGTCTGCTCCCTTTATCATCAAATACTGCCCAAACCCAGAGCTGGGACACTTTTTTGCAGCCTTAGAATTCTTCCCAACTCCTGGGCCATTTGAAGTCTGTGTCTCAGATCCAAGACCTCTCTCCATTGCTGTGGCAGGCCATTTTACCCACATCAAGATTCCTTTTAGCCAACTTTATTCCAGGCTTCAGCTGGTTTTAAGAATAATTCTATAAAGAACAGAAGTTTCACCTCAAAAAAAAAAAACCACTGTTATGCTCCCTCCAGCTTAGCAGCTGGGAGCCCAAAAGCATGAAGGCACAGCATCCCTACAGTAGAGAAGTGCCATTTTAGGGACTTGCTCCAATTTCCACTTAATATAGATGTGCTGGCACAACCTAGTGCTGACAGGTGAATGCTGGTGGAAAAGCCTGCAATTAGAGCAGCAAAATTCTGCTTCCCCTGGGAGGGCCACCAGCGCCCCTGCAACTCCAGCAGAGACCTGGGTAGGATCCAGCAAACTTTTTTGTTGGTTGATGTCTAGCAGAAAATCCAAGCACAAACCATTCTCTCAGTGTTTGCTTCTTTATCTACCAGACAGGTCGCTAAATCTTTGATTCCCAAGGAAACCAGAAAATCCTTCATGGAGATGACCGTTTGTTTGAACATATTTAGTTTGAGATCTAGTGATGAGAAGTACTAGACTGGATTTTTTCCTTTATTTTTTTTTTTTCTGGTCATCTTGTGATTGTAACAAGGCAGCTTCCCCTTCAGCAGACTGCTGCCAGGTTGCAGTCTGAAAACACCCCTGTGGAAAGGGAGGGTATTTGGGTGTCCAGCCTTGCTCCCTCTCACTGGCACCACACGAACCCAGGGCATTGCTGGCATCTCCCCTGGGGCTGCACATGTGCTGACACTGTTCTGGGAGGTGCATGACTCTGCATGGCAGCCCAGGCTGTGCTGCTGCCCCAGGAGCCCTGGAGCCAGAGTTTGGGTGTCTGGCTTCTGAGGGCAAGTGGCTCAGCCCAGCTGCCCTGCTGGGCTTGCCGGCTGCCGGCAGAGCCGGGTGCAATGGGCACTTCCCAACGTTCTGGGCTGCCAGCTG
This sequence comes from Petroica traversi, assembly GCA_025920805.1. NCBI lineage: Eukaryota > Metazoa > Chordata > Aves > Passeriformes > Petroicidae > Petroica > Petroica traversi. Next base: position 15,980,438 of record JAHLSL010000012.1, on the reverse strand, counting down.
AATTCCATGCCATGCTGCCATGCCTGCCTGCCCAGCAGCCTGTCTCAAAGCAAGAACAGTAGAATTAAATATGAGATTTAGGGCCTCGCTGGACTGGGGCCTTGGTTATTACAAAGTCCCATATTTCTTGATTATTGACAATAGCAGAAGGATGTTCATACCATGCAATCATTCAGCAAGGAACAAATGTATTAAAGACACAACAAAGATAGCAAATGGTTCTAAGCCTTTGCTAATACTTAATGTATTTTATGTGGAAGTAACAGGATAAAAATTATTATTTAACAACCCTAATTCCATCACATACCCTAAAACATATGCGTTAGACGTACTTTTTACATATTATTGTCATGGTCAGTGCAGCATGAATAGTCTGTAAAAATTATATTTTTATAATTAGAGGACACCACGACTGCTGCAAAGATATGGAAGATGAAATGCCTAATATAGCCTATGAAAGATATTTTTCTGCATACTGCTTTAGAGGAACTAAGCAGTTCAAATGTGTGAGCTGCCGTCTGCCTTTCCAAAAGTGCACAAAATCAGTTTATTGTCAACACATGTCAATATATTTACTTGCACTGAGGAAATTGCTTCTGTTGATTGTTTTCAACCAGACTGATGCCTGTATGCCAGATTTACAAATCACATGCTACTGCTACTCTAATTCTGGCAGAAGAAAATGGAGCAATAACTGCAGTACAGAAAAACGTCTGTCTTTCACAGCCACCTGACAACATTTGCAAACAGGGGTATGAGATTGCAGCTTTTCTTCCAGGAAAGCAATGAAGAAATTCAGGCAAGTCTCTCAGATGATTGAATATTTAGTTATAAATTGTTTGGGATGCTTTTATGTTTGGCTTTAGGCAACAAGGAAACAAGCAGCAAGAAAGCATCAAACTCACCAGCACTTCCAAGCTATTTACAAGTAGTAGCTGGTTTAAGGGAATGGCACTGTATTGCAAATATAGGCAGCTCACATGGGGCCTGGAGGAATGCTGGTTGGAAGGCGTTTCTGGAGGTCATGCTGTCCAGTCCCATGCTCAAAGCAGGACCATCACTTGCCCTGAATCAGGTCAGCTGTGGCCATCGTGCCAGTCTTCAGAAGACTGGATGTAAGTCTACATACAGCTCATCCATTAGACTCCCAGCCTACCCATGTCTTTATGAATGTTTCCATTTGCTTTGCTTTCATGACATGAAATCCACCAACACATGGTTTTCCCATTAGCAAATCCCAAAAGAATTAGCCTTCCAGAAAAAACAAAATTTCTTACCTTAAGCTGGAAGGTCAATGGAAGTCCAAAAGATTTTTCCTTAAAGCCGCCTGATTCAAATTTTCCCATGAGTGAAAAGGAGGAGAGTATTTCCTCCATTATCACTCCTATCTCAAACATGCTCTAACTTATAATTACTTAATCTTAAGAAAAGGTCCAGCACAGCACAGTTTAATTGTATGCATATCCATGCAAATGGCACGTAAGAACCAGAAGCAGAGTGTGCAAAGCAGAGTGGAGCGAATACAAATAATTTTGTGTACGTTATATGAAACTCTTTACAGATACTTTACTTCTTTACATCTTCAGCATTATACATGATGTTCGATGACATTCAACTTTTTCTTATCCCAAACAGTTTCTACTCTTTCAGATTTAATGGGACCTTTCACTGGGAGAACGGTCCATATCCAGGACTGGAGCTTGTTACGGCAACAGGGTCTGGAAAACAGCATGTGGAATCAGTCAGTACCAGTGTCTAGAAGAAGAATAGGCTCAGCCTTGAATGTTCATGTTGGATATTGTCTGAAAAGTTGCCCGTCATGTTACTGCTTGGAGGCTCTGGCAGTCAGGGATGACACGCTCCGGCTTCCCTATTAGCCCCCCTGTGCCGCTGGGACAAAGGGAACTGCAGGCTCCCAGCCAAGCACATACATTTGCAAACTGCCGCCAGTCAGTTCCCAAGGCCAGGGGCTGGATGCCATTGACAAAGAGATGTGAACCGCAGGCAGAGCCTGCTCCGCTCTCCCTGCCGAGCGAGTGGCGCTTCTCATGGGGATCTATAGGGCCTGCTCTCTCCCCCTCAGTGCCCACAAAGGGCTGGCCAGGACCTGCTTCTGATTTCTCAGGTTTTAAACCTGTCCCTTCCACCCAGCGCAGGAGCCACCAGAGCATCGTACTCTCCTTGCCTCGATTAGCTTCAGCCAAAGGTCAGTGTGGGTTCATTTATCTGCCAATGCACACAACTCTGCATTTTTTAATCCACAGTGTGGGTGATCAGACCTTGATAACACTGCTGCGCCCTCAGTCTGATCTTGTGGGCAGATGTGAAGAGCAGCAGCACAGCAATGGAGGTGCTCAGGAAAAATCACACAGCCACACAAAAGAGAGACACTGGAGTAAAATCTTGGCTTACTTTTTCTTTGCTTCATTTTGCTGCTTTCCAGCAAGAGCCCATAGGGCTGAAGGGAAATGAAGGGGAAATCCTCTGTGAACTGCAGCATCCAGCTGGAGATGCCCAGTGTCCAGGCTCATGCTCCTGTCATGCTGCTATCCCAAAGAGAGAGAATTTTTTGTCAGTGTTATTAGCCATGAGACTGCCCTGAGCTGGTCCAGACCAAATTACAGCTTCAGTGAGTCAGCTGGGCTCAGCATAGCCTGTGTGTTAAGGAAAGCCCTGACTTTGTCAGGGTGATGGCACAGCCAGCCAATACCTCCTACTCTGGAGAGAAGCTGGTGGCCTCCAGCACACAGCACCAGCCCTATGAAAGGCAGTCATGATCCTGCCATGCCTCCTTCTCCAGGTTAATTGGTCAACACAAGTGCGGAAAGTGACCTGAAAAATGTTACTATAGGGACACATGAGAGCAAGAGCCAGGGAAAAAAACCTACATATCCAAACAACCTGTGAGATTACATTTGCAGTTCCTGCTTATCCTTAGAGGGGAGCAGGGCACAGGGGAAGGATGATGCCCTGCCTTTAGAGTGTGATCAGTGCAAAGAAAACCCATTTCTCCAGCACTTTCCTGTCAGCACATGCTGTCCCTGTCTCTTCACCCTTTGTCCACACCTCTTCATTTTTCCCATCTCCGTGCCTGGGCTCAGCTTCTCTCTTCAGTGTTCCAAAGGCTTGGTGGGGACACTCATTCTCAGTCAGTCCATCATCAGCACTGACTTCTGGTGGCTTTTCAATAGCAGCTTGCCTGTTAGCTGGGACACACATGCTTGGTCTTCTCATGCAGGACATGCCACTGAAACAGAGGAGCTGTGACACTGGGCTTTACATTGGCTGGATCCAGAAAGCATCTTTTTATTTAGAGGCTGCAAATACTAGTCCAGATTGCAAGTTGTGCTATTTATAGCAGAATTTCATCCTTTCCCTGTGACCTTGGCCAGACAAGATTTTATGTGGGGTTTTTCCACAGATAGTTTTAGCCACACTCATCTGAAACCACAGGAAAAACTTCCCCAGACCACAGCTATTCTGAGCCAAGAACTATGGACTCTGGTTCTTCCTGTGAATGCCTCCAGTGTACCACAGCGCTCTTGCCTTTCCCCATCTGGTTATGAAATGATGGGTTGCAACATTCCTTTTTCCCTAATTATCGATCAGGCCATTTCAACCAAAGCAGCCCCGTCTTGGTGTACATAGACCACATTCAGTCTATTGCAGCAGCAATGGAATTATCTCTTCTTCTTCTGTTGTTTTTTGTTGTTGTTGTTTTTGTTCCTTAACGCAGAAATGGATTGTGACAATCAAATTCTTCAAATCTCCCAAGCACAAAGACTGAGGACTGTGCTGGCTTGAGAACATCACAAGTACAAGATGAAGCAATGAAGAATTAAATCCTACAAGGGAAAAATCTGGCATCTTACAGTTGTATGTTTACCTAAGAGGTTTATATAAAATACATATGAAACAGACTAATATTTTCCCAGGAGAATTTCATTCTTTCCACTGTACATCAAACTGGGGACCTGAGAAAGCTTTAAAAAGTGTACTTGGATACCAGGAACCCACCAGGCTGAAGGATCACTGCATTGCTGTTACACCATCATATGTTCCTGACAGATTTTGCAGAGCAGTGACACAGACCTCACATCACCACCACTCTCGGCTTACTCTCACATTCACATCTTTAGGCTGGGGCAGGGCAGTGGCAGAAAGAGAGCATCTTTCCCTTCATTTGCAAACCCCATTTCCAAGCACTCAGATGTTGGGTTGTGGACACATAGCAAACACTGGCTTTGCCCTCTTCCACCTTTTTCTCCCTAAGACTACTTCCTCTTCAGCAGCAATCTGAAGCATGCAGCCTTCTAACTACAGCAAATATCATAGGGTCAAAAGCATTCTTTGCATTAATCTAGGTTTTAGTCCAGGTCTCTGCAATCTTTCTCCTTGTTTAAAGCCAAAACTTAACTCAAGGAAGTGGTAACAACTATACTTTTCAAATGACAGAAATTAGCAAAAACCTTCATTCCATCGTGCATTGCATTCGGAGTCCAGAAAAATAAATACTAGGAGAGAAATCCCACAAGGCTGAATATGCGCACACACATGTGAATGCAACAAATACACAAACCCAGATTTTTATGATCTGTGCTGTCAGCAAGGAGATTGTTTATAGTTGCCAGTAATTTATGGTTTTTAAATGTAATGTTGGAATGCAAATAACTTTCCCCATGCCCTTCGCTCAGTTATCTGCTTGTGAATGGGGCTGAAAGGAGCCCAAATCAGAGACACCACCAGGGAGGATAAGGAGACTCAGCCTGCCCTCACTTTCTCCCAGCCTCTGGAGATGTCATCCCCCCACCATGGATCTGCTCCCAGCTCAGTGTGGGGACTTACTCAGTGCACAGTTATGTGGGATGTGATATTTTAAAAATCCTATCCCAGGCAATCAAATATGAATAATGCTCAACCTACCCTGCAGCAAAATTTTTTTAAATGGCATTAAGCAAAAAAACCCAAGCTTCTGGATTTTTGATGGGAAGTAAACATTTTTCCTTTTTCTGCAGGATAAACATCCATCCTAATGCTCCTCTCTTCTCCTTCTGCCACCTACTAAGATCACTAGGAAGGAGGAGGTATTGAAAACTCTCTTTCCATGCCTTCAGTGCCATTCAACATCAGAGCTGCTGACACCAGTTCTAGTACTGTTTAGTGGTGGCACAACAGTTTGTTATCACTATCAGAAATGGGCTTTCTCTTTATCAGTTACAGACTGATTAAAAAAAACTTCTCAATGGTGCTCTCCCAGGTAGATGTCTGTGCCCAGCCTGCCCAAAAGACCAGACTGAAACCAACTGCTTTGCCTGCAGGTCTCTGCCATGTTTGATTGCGAAGACTCACAGGAAGATAAATAAAATAAGGAGGTCAGCAAGTTACTGTAGTGTCATGGTCACAGAGCTAACAAAAAATGTTGTCTGCAGAGCTTTTAATCTCCATTCTCTAGTGTTTTCACTGTTAGGGTTCTTCCCTCCTCCTTTCCCCCACAATGTCAAACATTTCTATTCATTTATGTCTATGACAAGTTACAGTTAAGATTTCATAAAACATTTTTGGGACCTACAGGTAAAAAAGCAGGAGATAGACATCAGATATTTACAAATAAACACAGAACTTGATCTCTTGAACTGGTGAAAGCAACAAAAGAGTTCATGGAATCAGGCAGATGTGAACAAAACTGTTGGACTGAGCTCAAGCAAAACCAGCAATAGCTCATTAGCAAACATTTGAGTTGTCAGTATTTTAGAGAAATAATGAATAAGAACCCTGGTCCACTAACTGTTTAAAAATGAAACCCCAAACCACAAAATAAACACACATGTTTAAGGTCGGAGCAACACTCGCATGCTAGAGCTAGCATAAGCAGGCCTTGGTCTGATGGGTTTTGGTTTTGACACACGGCAAAAGAAATAACACTTTTGACCGCTTAATTGTTTTTATATATAGCTATCAAGTCCAGGGTTTTAAGCAATTAAAACAATTTGAGCTATCACAGGTAAACTATCTATATTGTTGCGTCAATTTCTTCAGATAGATGAATAGAAAATTATTTTTTTGTTTGTTTTTTTAACTGAAAATCTCTGCAGGAATAATTTTTTCACATAAGACCATCAAGATCATTATTATAATTAAAAAAAACCTGAAAAGCAAATAGAGCAGACACTAAAAAACTCCAACATTCAACAAACTAGCTTTCACCTGGAAATTGTAAATACTTTCCTACCAGTTAAAAACTTACATTTTTAGAATAGAGGTAATTCTAAATTTTAACATTTTTCTCACTTTCTTCCATTTTTTTTCCACACAAGGGCCCCCAGTCTACAAGGAGACTTGCATTACATTTAGGGCTTTCAAAGCTAAATAAATTTCTTTTAGGAGAAAATGCAACATCAGGGAGCTTTTGGGAAGTGTGACTGTTCTCACCACTTGCAGAGCACTCACAGGTTATGGTGGTGACTTAGTCCCTGTGAGATCAACCTCCAAATCTTCACTTGGTGAGCTTAGTCCAATCCTATTGAGATGAATGGGTCTTTTGTCCCTGGCTCAATCTTATGCAAGATCACACCCTTAGATTGAATGTTTATTTTACAGTAGTCTTGGGAAGATATAGCTGTCTTTTGATAGGACAACCTGCTTTCTGAAGAGCTTTTCACACACTGCAAAACTGGACTCTTGGTCCAAAGCAAGTGAAATAATACTGATGTTGAAAGCCTAAGGCACAAGAGCACATTCCCGAGCAAAATGGGGGATACCCTGCACCTTGATGGGCTCAGGTGGCTTTCATTCCATCATCCTAAAGCCCAACCTGTTCTTTCTGAGTGGTTCAACACTGAGAAGTGTTCTCACCATGAGATTTCACATATAAAAGAGTCTTAATCTCAACATTTTACAAGCTGGGTTTGAGGGCAGCAATGTGTTGTGCAGTGCCATGTCATAAAAACATCCACAGACCTGCCGTTTCATGAGGCTCCCTGAGCTGTGTTTTGGTCTCCTCCATTCTCACATGTCCATGAAAAGCAGGGTTCTTACCCCTTTGAGATGCTTCCTAATTCTTAATTAACTAAACCTCCTTCTGCTTCCTGGAAGGATTCACCTGAGGTGGTTTTCTCCTTGCAAAGAGGACAGAGCAGCCCATTATTGCACGGCACCTCAAACATCACCCCAGACCTGCCCCAGGGCAATGTCCTAGGCAGGTGTTGCATATTTTGCTTTAAAAGCTCCAGAAAGTTTCTGTGGGGAGAGGACTTGACAATGCAAATGGCAATTGGTTTCCCTTTAGATGAATTGTTAACATCTCAAATTTCCCTTAAAATCCTGTAGCATTTTTCAGGTCAAATTATTGTCAGCAGTTTAACCCAGAAAGTACCACAGAAATATGAGTTAAACATATTTACCTAGCAGTTGAAGCAGTTTCACTGCCAAGTACTAAACTCCAGGCTGCATACAGTAAAATGTATCTGCCCTCCCTCTTCACCTTCCATGTCAGAAAGAACATATGATCTAGTGAAGTTAAAGGGAAGTTTTTATGCACTTAAAGTATCAAAAAATTCATTAAGTTGTGTTTTATTGAACACTGAGTAACTTCTATCTTGCAAATAAAAAATTAGTGGAACAATTACCTTGAAAAATGCTATGATGCAGTTCATTTGGAAAATTTTAAGCTGCCACCACTTGCTAAAAAGAGCCAAATGACCACATTTATAGTATATTCAGTCCTAAATTGCAGCTAATGTAGTTTCCGTAACAGCACTTCTTAGAAAAGATACTGCACATTTATGGAAGTTTATTGAAGGGTTTATCTTGATTTTGAAAACGCTCACATTGAAAATCTCTGCATTTGCTTGGACCTGTATTTCTTGGGAATATTTCAGATTCTTTAACTCCTCAACTTCCAGGCTCTATATGGAATTCTAAAAGTCACAAGTACTGTATAACCCCTCTATATATATAATATATAGGAAGAGAGTTTGCCGTAGAAATGGATTGCATGCAAAATGGAGCTGAACTGAGCATACAGAATGAAAGTAAAGAAACCAAATTAAATATGTCATTTGCCACAGTAGAAACTCTAGAGTGTGCATTTGTTCATTTTCAGTTATACAGATAGTGGAAATTATACCATTCAGCAGAGACAAATCAGGCTTCCGATGGAAAGCATAATTCAGGTCAAATAAGTGGCTGAAGGAAAAAAATATATAATTAAATATTGCCATTTGCATTCTTAAGATTCAGATCTGCTAGAGATTGATTGAGATCCTATCCAGCCAGGAGCAAACCAGAGTATTTTTCCTGAATAGTTATATGGAAGAGGTTTCAAGATTCCTCCAGACACTGAGGAAGTCTCTATTTCGATGCCCTCCTGCTCAACACTGCAGGCTGCTCTGTCCTTGGAATACTGCAAAATACTGATGCTCTATTCTGAGGTAAGAAAGCAAATTTATAGAAATATTCACTATAGAATCCTCTGGTTTCTTTGAGCTTATTCTGCTGACGAGATCAGCTTAATGACAATCATTGAAACTTTAATGTTGAAAACAATTTCAAATAAATGAATCAGTCCCAAACATACTGTAATGTTCCTACAAGAAAAGAAAATATATGTGAGGATACAATTATGTGACAATTATTGTTAAACAGCCTTTTGGCTTTTTGTGGGTAAAATCACTTTTAAACTATTATTATTTCATCCCTTAGGCAGAAATAGAATATATTCTTTATTCAGAATAGCAAGGGTTGATGTGAATGTTTTAATTCAGATTCAAAATATATCTTTCCATTGATAGGCTAAGCAGAGTAGCTTCCTTCCTATTCAGCATTTTACACCATGTTTACCCTTCTGATGAATGCTGTTAAATACCAATTGCCACAGCCTCTCTGGGACTGCCCAGTGAATTGCAGCCTGCCACTGCAGTCTGCTCAAAATCAGTTCTGTATTCATGTTTGATCCCTTGCTAAACTAACTCAATGCGTATTTATCTGGTGGCTTAGGATATTGTTTGGAAGATATCTTTGAAATTAGAATGCTCAAGACAAAAACAGACATAGCAACTATGGCTGCAGAGCTACTGTAAATGTTTCATTTGATACTTTGGCATGGTCTAAATATCTGGATTGCAAACGGTAACAGGGAGAAGGGACAGAGGATAGCAGAATATTTCATGAGAAACATAACTATTCTGTACCTGCCCAGGGAAAATCATCCCATCCCTGAAATACACCCAAGATTTGTTTATAAAATTGATTCACGTCCATTTAAGTAATTTTTAGTGACTGAATCTGTAAGGTAATAATTTAATAGACTTTTAATACTGTTCTTTACAGCTATTATGCATTTTTACCTCTCTGCCAAACCACTGAACATCACTTATTTTAATGCTCACTTGTTATATAGAATGTTGTCATGTTAAAGGGCATGCTAAAAACACATTGTATCAATTTAGGCTGTTGTACAATGTACACTGCTTTGTGTTTTAATCCCTTGTAATTTTTGCTGCATTTGTGGGATTTACTGTATAACAGTAGTGGAAAAGCAGGGGGGAAAAAAAAAAGAAGGAAGTTTTAATTTAAAATTTTTAGGTAAAATGCACTGTTCACTGTGTACCGAAGGCAATGCTCTTCTCAGTAGCTGAGCTTTCAATCTCTGTCCATCTTTGCAATCTTCACTTGACACTGAGAGAACTGGGCTCTTTCCCAGTCATATCTCCTTCTCCCCCAAAGCTTCCAGCTCTGCAGAGGGACATCTACAGAAACAGGATAGATGATCCACCTCATCCCCTCCATGGGACCGTGCACCTCAAATGAGCACACACCTCAGTGCACAAGTAATTGTGAAATAATTGCTTTGTTTTTCTAACAAATTAATGCCTTTATTTTGCACTACTTTGCGAAGCATAAAGATACCCCTCAAACATCCAGGAAACCGCACTCTGCCAATATCTGCTCTCATAACCAAAAACTCCAGCACATCACGTAAAGGCAAACCTAGCAGGGTCAGTAGTCCATGAGAAGCTCGGACCCGGGCAGTCAGTGCCGTGCTCTCGGGGCCCTCGGGGGATGCAGGGATGGAGCCCGGGACCGCAGCCACCACCCGGCTCTGCCAGGCCGCTGTGTTACAGTGACTCCAAGTGGATTTGGGGAGATACTGCCGGGCCCAAGAAAGGAAAGGATACTATGGGAAGTTCGATTTAAACCAAACTTCATTTTACTGCCTCCTTCAGCTCCTCAGAGCTTTATCCGGCAGAGGCGGCACGGGTGTTATTGGCCTCGCTGACCTGAAGTTTATATTTACGCACACGCCTGCGTCCGAGCCCTTAGATTCAGGTTATATGGAGAGAGAGATACAGAGAAAGAGCTTCTGAAATCTAAATTAGCAAACTTTTAAGCACATTTTTGCATGTTGAGATTGTACACCAGGGCTGGCTGTGGGAGGTGGCAGGCACAGGTATGCCCAGCTGGGGGCTGCCTGGCCTCTACAGCAACCAACAGCAAATCGTTATGAATGTGCCCCTGTAATTCATCTAGACACTTCCTGAGATTTTCTGAAAGGAGTGGCCCATGCAGCATCCTGATAGATGTCAAGGTGGCATCTAAGCCATTTTTTTCCTGGATCATTTTTACTCCAAGATCTCACAGGAATGAAGTCAAACCTCTGAAGGCAAACTCAGGTACTTCTCCATATCAATTATGAATAAGTTTGTTATTATAAACAAGCAGTGAGCAACCTACAGAACTTCAAAAGATTTGCCTTAAAAAAAGCTTTAAAAGCTTCTTTGGGCACTGCCAACCAAGTATTTATAGGCAGAATGAATTTTTGGAAGCACTCATTACTGTTCATGCAGCATGCTGGGATTTGTATGCCCTCCTAGCCCCAAGTGAAGGGTATTATTCACCGAGCAAGCACTGCCTCTGTCAACATTTGTAATTGAAGCTGCAGGTGTTTGTGTCAGGCAGCTGTCTGCCACCCTTCCATAGCCCTGCACCCAAATTCAGATATGCAGAACAGAGTTTTCCAACAGGAACATACATCCAGCAGCAGGACATCACAGCCAGCTGTGAGCCATTCCTGCCCAGCTGGGGAACATCTGGAAGCAGATGCACTATGCCCCTGGGAGTCCTTACCCATCCACCACTGCCATCGGGATGGCATCACTGGCCACCAAAAGTCTCTCTGAGGGGTGCTCACACCACGGGTTTCAAAGAACTACGTGGTGCATCTGCATTCTCTGTCTTTTGTCCTGGTGTGGAAATAGGTATGAATAATTTCAAAGGTCTGGAAAATTGTAATATGGGAGAGTTTTAGATGCCCTCTGCACAGGTGTAAAATACACCCCATACAACTGCTATGCAGTCCAAGTTTCTTCAGGTTTTTGCTAATAAACATGTTTCAGGAAGAATTTTAGGCATGGTCAACATCCACCTCCCAATCTTCCAATGTAAGAGCAAGAGTGTGTCTCCAGTAAATTGCTGGTACCTAATAAAAAGGCTAAATCATTCCACGGAGCCCAGCTTGACTCATTTAAAACAGAAAACAGCTCGCAGAGCCACTACTGCTCCATAGTGAGCAGCCATTATTAAACGAATTCTCAGGGGCAAACTCGGATGCGGTTGGTCAGTCATTTAAATATTCCTATTTGGCTGCCTTCATGCTGTCCAGGACATGAAGCAAATGAAGCCTGGCTGTTACCCAGATGATCCACGATGTTGTGACCAGATGGAACTTCACTTACAACATGTGTAGGTGCCTGCTGGACAATAAACAGGCTTTCGCTGTCTTTTGCTCTGATGAACTCAAGGGGTTACTGGCAGGTTAAAACAATCACAGCCCCCAAAAGATTTATTATTATTTTTAAAATTTATGCCGGATAAACAGAACAGCAACTACAAAAGCAAAAGGTTAAATGGATGTTTATTTTTTGTATTAGTGCTGATTTCTAGCTTTTCTACTTAACCTGGAATCTGTAAAAAAACAAACTGCTGTATCTTTGCCCATATGTTTGTGTTTGTTTTTGTTGTTGTTTTAATCTTGAAAGTGTTTTTATAGCTGCAAACACAGCTTACAGATAAAATAAAAAATATTTACAGCCTCATTTCCATTTGAGGAGGAGTGATTGGGTATGTGCACAAGTGACAGCCCCCCACAAAGTGTACTTCTACACAAGTGGTCATCCTCTCTTCCAAAAGCTTGCAAATTAAGTGGACAAATCGCATTAAATGCCATGTGAATTCTTACAAACACAATGGAAATAAATAATAATTAAAAAAAACCAAAAAAACGAAACAAAACAGAGATAGAAGGAAGACAGAGATTCTAGCTTCCACTGGAAGGAAAGCTGCAATGAAGATCTCCCCTTGCTACTAGCAGAAAATTGAGAAAAGGGAGAAATGTGCACATACACAAATATACACTTTGGGACTCTTCCAGTTGTAAGAAAGGCCTTATTAGACACCAGATGAGGTGCAGATCCATGGCCAAACAAGCTGCAATGGCCCTACTGTGCTGTTTCGCAGACAAGTCAGGGAATCACAACACCATTTAGGATGGAAAAGACCTCTAAGATCCGGTCTAATATTTGACAGATCACCACCTTGTCAACTAGACCATGAAATCCAGTCATTTCTTGAGCACCCCCAGGGATGTGACTCTACAATCTCCCTGGGAAGTCTATTCCAAGGCTTAACAACCCTTCCCAGGGTTGTTCCATCAGAAATTCTTCCTGATGTCTAACCTGAACCTCCTCTGGTGCAGCTTGAGGATATGTCCTGTTACTGGTTGCCTGGGAGACAAACCCACCAGACTCCTTTCAGGTAGTTGTAGAGAGTGATCAGGTACCCCTGAACCTCCTTTTCTCTGGGCTAAACTCCCAACTCCCTCAGCTGCTCCTCATGACTTGTGCTCCAGACCCTTTACTACCTCCAGTCTCCTTCTCTGGACTTGCTCCAGGACCTCAATGTCTTTATTATGGTCAGGGGCCCAAAAGTGGACACAGGATTCAAGGGGTGGCCTCACCAGTGCTGAGTACAGGGAAACAATCACTGCTCTGATCCTGCTGGCCACTCCATTCCCAATACAGGCCAGGTTTCCATTGGCTTTCTTGGCCACCTGGGCACACGTTGGCTCATGTTCACTTTCCACCAGCACGTCCAGGTCCTTTTCTGCTGGGCAGCTGCTCTGCCCCCAGCCTGCAGCACTGGATGGGGTGGTTGTGACCCAGGGGCAGGACCTGGCACTGGGCCTTGTTGAATCTCATACAATTGGCCTTGGTCCATCTATCCAGCCTGTCCAGAACCCTCTCCAGAGCCTTCCTACCCTCTAGCAGATCAACACTCCCAGCCAACTTAGTGTTGGATGCGAACTTACTGGGAGTACACTTGATCCCCTCACACAGACCATCAATAAAGATATTAAAAATATTAAACAGGACTGGGTGTAGAATAGAAGGACTCGGCAGAGATCAAAGCTTATGCAGAAATGCCAGTTATTCTCTGCACTCTCAGCTTTTTTTCTTGGTTAATGAAGACTCTGGCTGTTGTCAGCCACAGAAGAGCCAGAACCAAACAGCTTTTAAACTAAATTTCTCCTTTCATGACAAAGGATGCAAAAGCTGATCCCAACACCCACATTTTAAATGAAACTTTATAGGTAAGTTGTCTTATTGCTCCTCACTCAGCTGTAAGACCCAGTTCTAGAAGTTGAGCACTGATGGGTAGTACAAGTACTCCCAGTCTGCTCCTGGAGAAATTAGTCTTACTTAGCTGAAACCACTGTTGTAGCTGCACTAACATGTCCAGTTTTTAATGCAGAGAGCACCTGCCAGATCTGTTCCAGCAGCTCAGCTGTGTGGGGAGTAACATCCAGATGAGAAGTTGTAATGAACAGCTGGCAATTTTTTCAAATGCTTCTGCTGGCTCTCAAACAATTTCATAACAATGTCTCTGCAAAACCAGAAATATCGGCATCTTTCAACAAAGAAGGTGGAAAACAGACACTGTTCAATATCAATCATGTTATTATCCTTTTGGTCTTCACAAAGGAGATGTTGATTTCTGGAAATGCCCCATTTGTACTGGAATGATTAAAAACAAATCACCATTGCCAGAGCAGATGAACTTGGCAGCCTATGTCTTTTAGTTAAATGTGTTGGGAGTCTGCATCAATGTAATTTCCATATTTCCCTGCTGTTGAACTTTATTCTGCTAATGTTAATTCTGCTGTTCACCCTCAAAAAAAAGAAAAAATTAATCTGAAGAGCTATCACATGTTTGTGAGGTTGAGGAAGAACAATTTTCAAAGGTGACTGGTGCATCTGTAGTTTCATTTCCTTAAGCCAGAAGGAGAAGCATAAGACAACAGGAAAAGTTTAAGTGATAGTTGTATCCAAAAAACCAAGACCTATACGGGCAGACTAAGTTTCTTGTTGCCATGGATAGCTGGTGACAGAATGGAAATTATGACATAGAAAACAAGGTGTGCTGTGGTGAGGGGCTGTGCCAGGGTTTCCTAAGGAGGTGTTGGAGCCAGATCATGGAGAAGGAGGAAAATATTTGTATTTTATCCTAGTAAATGCAAACACTTTTAATAAGAAAGGATGGTGTAGAAACTAGTTTGTAAAACCAAATAAATCTTGGCTGGAAAATGTTTCCAGAAACTTATACTGAATGTTTGATTTAGAGGGATAAACTACTTCGTACAAGTGGATATCCGGGAAGAAAGCACATTTGAAATGCTCTTGCCATTTGGAAGTAGAGAACATCTTCAAGACAGCATGATCAGCCTTGGAGAGAAAAAACCACACAAGTTAAAGATGCATGGGAAAGAGGTATACAGAGGTGAAATTACCCGTCTCGTGTGTGTGAGATGCTGTTCTCTCTCTGCTGGATGGAGCACTCCAGCACCAGACCCTTGAGTTCATTAGAGATGTGCAGGCAGAGCAGTGAAACCCTTGTGAGTGCCTTTGGTGAGCCCCCCACACACAACCCATTCATGCCAAACCTACTTTCTGAAGCCATTTATGACCAGACTCCAGCACCAGCTCATGTCTGTCTAATCCTGAGTGAACACAACCCCTCTTTCAGTTCTGTGGGATAGAAGCCAATGGTAAGGAAAGTGAAGGAGGAGGTCAGTCAGGCTTTGAGAAGCTGAGGGGAGCCAGCATGGACTTAGGAGGACTGAGCTTGTAGGCCAACACAAGACAAAGAGATTTCAGTGATCTGTGGGTAAAGATATCTCCCCTGTTTCTGCAAAGCTAGCATGAGGACTGGGTCTCCAAAGCTACATTCCTACAGTCTTGAGCAATGAGGTACAGCTCCCAGTAGTAAAAAATACAGAAGCTTCACTTACACTACATAAAAGCAAGTTGCATTAGAGCAGTAATCTAAGCCCTCCAGGACTGTATGACTAGCATCATCAAACATTTCACCATTACCACAGCACCCCTCTTGTCTAAAGAGGCAACTGTCATGGTTTTAAGAATTAGGGAAAAAACTCACATGCACACACAAGACTCCAAGAACAGGAAGATTTTCTCCAGCTCTTTATTTATACACTTGAGTAGCAGGATTCTTTATCCTGGAATGTGGTCAAGGGACAATGCCCTATTTGCGAGGACTGAGAGGGGGAATCATGTGCTACTTTTGGTGTTGAATTATGCTAAAACCAGTCTGGGTCCTGAGCCCCAAATCAAAGTCCTGATAGTGAGGCAACTGGAGACCTGTGACTGGCAGTCAATCACTTTATACTCTGAAAGTTCAGTCTATTCTCATACAGTTCTTCTAAAATATTTCTCCTTGGAGTAGGTAGTGATTCCTCCCCTGGGTAGGTAGTGATTCCTCCCCTGGGGACACCCCCAAATAGACCTCTCAAATCTGACTGAAAGAGATTAAGCCCTCAGTTGTTGGTATGGGTGAGTTACATCGATATCTCATTTAATTATAATTTATTTTTGATAGCTTTAATATATTTGCTTCAATATAGTGCACTATTCTATCCTATCCATCATGAGTAATTTTAACTTTTACTAGCAAATAATTCTGATTAAGATCTTTTTGTCTAATCATTTATTATATGTAAGATTTCATTTTTATAGAAATATATCTGATTTGCCATCATTAAGTCTGTGGGACAAAGTTGCACAAAGATCACACCTCTATAATTCCTTAAACTTAAACCATTGACAAAGCCTGGGGCTAAGATTGGATGTAGCTGCACTCAGACTTTTCTCTGAGAAGGCATTTAGAAAGCAAAGGGGTTTCTGCACCTTGTGACTCAACAGGAGGGCTCCTCTAATAAACTTTGTCTGAAACCTAATCTCCTCACAACAACAAGTTCAAACCAAACAAAACCAAAATAAAGAAGTTATGAGGCATTATTGCAAATAAACATGTTTTTGTCAGGAAAATAACATGCTCTGTCATCAGTTCTCCTTCCTACGAGAAGCCTAGAAATCTGTAAATATTCCTGTGTCTTCTGCATGTCCTGTGATGTGTAGTCTCAGTTAATTTAGGAACTGAGGTTCTCTTCTATTTTTACGGTTCTGCAGACAACACAGAAAAAGGATTTCAAAACTCCTTGAGGGAAGTGGTAGTTGAAATGTTCCCTAACATGCAGCACTCTTGCACAACCTGAGCCTTCAGCATTCTTATCAGCCACAGCTGCTAATTTTTGCACACTTTTATGTACTCTTATATAATTGAATTGAAGAGACAATCATGATCATCTAGTCCACATTTGTACAGTATGACCTCTTCTTAAGTTCTGCATTACACTTCTTAGCTTCTGGATTCATCCTGTAATTTCTGTTAGGCTATGGTACATTTTCAAAAAAGATTCTCAATCTTGATTTAATATTAAGAGCTAAAGATGCTGTCCTCTGCATAATTTGTTCTGACAGGATGTACTGTTAATAAATATGTACATACCTTTTAAGCATTGCATCTGTTTACAACATTTTCCCTAAACTGAAGATCTATCATCTAGCAGAAAACTCTTCCATGTCTAGGGAGACCACAATTTGCCCTCTGTCAGATAAACTGTACAAACAAACTGGGTTTGCTTTCTTTTTACCAGGAGCAATTTCCAGATCTCAAATTACTCTTTCCTGGCTGCTCTTCAATTTTTAAGCCATCTAGGCAGCATAAAAAGTCACGACATTGAAGCATCTACCCCAATTATTTAAGTTATGGTTATAACACATTATCCATTTCTTCTTCTTATGCATTCCAGAGTTAGGTTAGCTCTCTGGTGTTCATTGGGAGCTCATATCTTATTTCAAATCTGCTGTTATTTACTGAACACACTGTTCCTGCTTTTGATTCTAATTTGCAGAAACTTTCAGAGACTGTGGTTTCCTTTATAAGCAAGAAATTAGGATTCTTTTCTAACAGAATCTGAACATAGTAAGAAGCAAACAACAAGAAGAAATGTATTCCCTAATATAGTCAAGCTTTCTCCAAAGCACTGCTCTTCCTAAAATGTTACTATTCTTTGTTTTATTCCCAGGTAATTATTTCCTCTGTTCATAGTTTTGGAGAGTTTTCTACTTTTCCTTCCTGTTCTCCACAAGCTTCTGAGTTTTTTGCCTCATGTCTCTTACCACCATGTTCACAAAGTTCATCTGATTTGCACAGTGCCCTCTGTTTGAGCAGTAGCTCTGGCTGTTTCTGCTGTAAAAGGTGTGCATGCCCTTGGATGCACGACTGCAGTTTTGTCTGCCAGCTGCAGTGAAGTTTTGCAGTCTGAGCAATTAAAACACCTCTCTCTCAGTTCTGCCCATCTTCCCAGTAAAGCTCAGAGGCATGACATTCTGTGTGGACCAGAAGAAGTGACGGAAATAGAAATAACAGACTGCAAATAGCAAAAATGCAACTATTATAGAGAAGCCAAAAGAGCCCAAGGGGCTCCAATCCAGACAGAAATAGGACATCTATGCAGGACTCCAGAGGGTGACACTCCTCATTGCCTGTTTCCCACACTGAAGATGCATCTGGCATCTCTCTGGGAGAGAGGAGGCGTGGCTGTGAAGGCCAGTGATCAGAGTCATTCAGTAGAAGGGGAGTCCTAGGCTCTGGTCCTTACTGGTAGCAGTATTTCAGTTATTACCTATTTGTTGGCATTCCAGGTGACAGTGTGGCAGCAGCCTAGTCAGTCACCCCACATGTCCAGCAATCATCAATGCTGTGCCTTGTGTCCTTAAAATACCTGGAAACAGCATCTTCCCGAGGACTCTTCAAACTTTCTTGTTCTCCACTCTTTGCTACACAATCCAGAATGTCCATAAATTGTCAGCCTCCTTCAACAGATCAAAATGCACTTGACCAAAGGTAGCTGCATGCCCACATATCTTCATTTTCTTCCCAGTCCAATCTGGATGTCTTTATTTGTATCTGGTATCTCAGGAAAGTAAAATTCTGTGCAGATCAATCAGACTTCCAGGTTATGCCTCTTCTTTTTTATGTCAGATTAATTTCTGATTCTTATTAAAGTCTTATTCCAGACTGAATTAGTAAGATACTCTCCTGTGGTTAGATTCTCCTGGTTCTCTCCAGCTGACTGCTTTCTATTCATTTTCACTGATGTTTATTTGCACCATGAAGTTGAGTTGCTCTGAACAAACCTCACAGAGAAATCAGACGAATTCTACCTATGCCAACAATTTTTTTATTAAGCAAGCGTTGGAAACTGGGCTCACCTTTGCTTTGTTTGGGTAGGAAGGAATCTAGTTCCAAGACCCTGGGCTTTGCAACAGCTGGGACTGTAGGCCAAGGGGAGACCTGGACTAGGATAGGTACAGGAATGGGATAATGCAAATCCCTGTGGGAACACAGGCGAAGGGGCACATGGAGGAACGAAGAGGGCAGTGGGCAGAAAAGGCTATGAAGGGGATCAGTTAAATGTAAACAGGTCCAAGGAGTGTGTTTGTCTGTCTGAGCCCTGTGCATGAGCACTGCAGTCTGTCCCTCCCAGGGGTGAGTGAGGGGCTCTGCACCAGGGGCTGGAGCAGGGCTGTGGGTCACAGCCTGGGCGCCTGTGCCAGCGGATGTGGGTGAGTGCTGGTATCTCCCCCAAAGTGGGGGTGTGTGAGGGGAGGCAGTGGGTGTGCTTACCAGCAAACGTCAAGCTGGATCAACCAGTGAGTAAGGGGGCCTCAGGCTGAATGCACTGAATTGCAAAAGTTGCAGTTTCACCTCTCACACCCTGGTGGTATTACATCCACAGTATGCATGCACCTACCTCTCTGTGATGCCTGGTTCTTATTGTCTCTCTGGAAAAATGACTATTAGCTCTGCAACTGAACATCAATTGTTTAGAGGAAAAGCAATAAAAAACTGTACCTGTGTAGTCTGGACAAAACATACCTGCATGGCCCTGGCAGCTTTATGCATTTTAAAGGAGTGATTTTATCTTTGCACATAATTTCAGAGATCCCCTTGCTGTCCCAAAATGGGTTCTTCCATTTGATGAGCAAGAGGCTGATCCCCTCACACAGATGAGGTATTTTAGTATTTACAGTTCTGCACAGAAAGCGGTGCTGGGTAGCAAATCCACAAACGCAGCAAACTGTCTTTCAAAAATTTTCACTATTTATTGATTTTAGGAAACAAAGGCATTAATTTTCAATGGCTAAAAGTTACCTAGTTCTCTCAATTGGCTGAATGATTTCCTCATTTCTTATGCTAATTAGTGAACATATTCAATATTTCTCTTCTTTTGAGTCAGTGGGCTTCTTGGGTCAGTGGTTCATGAGCCAGTGGTTGTGATCTCTCCCTGCCAGAATTGCCTTTTACCCAGTTAAAGAGGATTCAGCACAGTTGCTGAGTTGGCTCTGTTAGTTTCTTCTTGTTTTGTGAGTTTGTGGCAACCCACCCTTAGAGAAAGGAGTTCTGCCAAATGTCCCTGTGGCCTGTAAAATTCTGTATTCCTTGTGTCCACTATGCGTTGTACATCCTTCTTCCCAACTTTGTTAACCTCCACCTAGGACTGAGATCCCTGAAGCATGTTAAGCCGTAACCTTCAACAAAACAATTCTACCAACAAATAATTTACCTTTCTAAAACCAGGGCACCACTCCATTTCCTGGCATGTGCATGACATTTTACTTCTTGCCTGTATATGGGTCTCCTCCCAATAACAGAAAACCACCACAAGTTTCATGTTGTTCTTCAGTGAAAAAAATAACTGTAGAAAAGTTTACTGTCAGGAAAAATTCAGGGAAACAAAATCACACAAACTACCAACTTCTTGGTTAGCTGCCTGTTAGTTGAGTAGCAATATATTTTACTTTTGTTCTACAGTACTCTATATAAGTTTGTTACAGATCAGCCTCAGGCACAATTAATTTTGTCTTACACAATCTAAACCATTCTTGACATTTTTCTTTTTAACAACTAATTTTTTAGCTGATGTAATGAGATATGCATTCCTTTATTGATCTTACTATGTCAGAATTGTGCCAGTCTGTGTGCAGCTCTGCAAGGCATTTTCTTTCAGTATGTTTACAAATGAAACCCATGCTCAGTAGAAATCAGAAAGATTCCTTATTTAATCAAGTACCTTTATTCTTTTACCAGGTTTATTTATCTTTTGGCTTTATTTCAAAGTAATGTCAGAAGAATTTTTTTCTCTTCCGGGGATGTAGTTTGCTTTTTGTCCTACGACTTTTAAAAGGAAAGGTTTGGAGGGTATAAATAATACACTTTACAAGAAAAAGAAGCACTGAAATACAATGCTTTTAGCAGCAAATATTTATATACATTTTTCAGTTCACTAGTAATCCAGATAAATTACCAGAACCCTTTTCACTGCTACAGCAGGTAGTTCTGTTTAATAATTATTTGTAAAATAAACAAACTTTATTACATGTAACTAGATTTTTATTCCCATTAATCTTAGTCTGAAACTGTTCCAAGGTCTAATCTCATGAAAATTAGAAACTTTCCTGTAATTTTCAGCCTTAATTCAGGCAGGAATATTTTGTATTTAATGATTTTTTAAACTTTATCTTTTGGTTTAAAAACAATGAGCATATTTGCAGAGAGAAGTTTCCTTTCCAGCCTTTTGCTTTACCAGAATAGACAGGACAAGCACTTCTAGCATCTCTTGAGAGTATCCACTTTCAACTGTTGATCAGAATAGCTCCTTTCAGCACCTCTTCCTGACTGCAGTGACCTCTTGGGACAGACAAGAGCAGTCCAATGCACTGCTGTAGAAACTATCTATTCTTCCTCAAGTGCTGGAATTGCTATTTCCCTCTCTCTACTGGATTCAACACATCTAAAATTTATTGGCTTGATAGATGATAAAAAGCATCTAATAACGTTTTCCCTAGTCTGTTAATTATCACACAGTTCAATTGTGGCAAGTTTCCCAACACAATAAATCATTGGATAGAATAAAGACCAGGTGTTTGTTCTGGCTTCAGCTAATGTGACAATTTCCTGACCCACCATTAATTTATCTAATATACTTTTATTATTTTTAAACAACAGAAGCATAAGCCGAACAAATTACATCTAATAAATGGCCAAGGTAACAAAAAAATGTTGATTAATTTTTAACTTACAGATGAATAAATCTGTAGGTCTCTACAACCCAAGATTTCTCTGAGACTCTCTCTTTTGTTCCTGGAGAAGCCCAACAGTGTCCTGCTCAGGAACAACCCCTTTCCCTGTGGGATCTTGAACTGAGCCTTACCCCATGTTAACTCCATGCAAAGGTAACAGCTTAACATTGTGCAAAAATGAATCACTAAAGATCCTGATTTTTCTCTTCCTGTTCCTAATCAGAGCACCTATTGCAATTGCTGCTAAATTCTCTTTGGATGTTTGTGAAAAAGAATGAAATCTTGGCTGTTATCAGTACACACACTGGC
>JAHLSL010000012.1:15892263-15953569 GCA_025920805.1 Petroica traversi | reverse complement strand
CATCAGGCCGCGTTCGGGGCGTTCGCGCAGCTTGGCAGGCAAAGCGAGAGCGGCGTGTGCGGCGGACGGGCCTGCTCCGCTCTGCTCTATGACTTCGTGTGCCCAAAGAAGTAGAGAAACTGGGAATTTCAGTGTGAAAATAGGGAGCACGGGGCTGGGGAGTGGGAAGAAGGTATCGGGATCGCGGCGTGGAACACGCGCGTTTTGGCAGGGCGCTGCTGGGGAGGAGGGGTAGCTTGCCAGCGAGGAGCAGTGTTGTGTCTGTTTGCACAGAGTTTTAGCAAGTAAATTTTGAAAGAAATAGTCAGATTTACTAGTTTCATTTTAAACTGGAACAGTTCATTAAAAACTGCTCTCCAATAGTCACATAGTCCATAGACATGCATTTGATTTTCATCGAGGCTACTGAGAGTTGGCTCTGTGCCCAGTCTCCTTGCATTCTGCAGATGGAGATTTCCTGGAATTTAGATCCATGCCCAGGCTCCTTGCATTCTGCAGATGGAGATTTCCTGGAGTTTAGATCCATGCCTATGTGAGGTGGGTGAAATTGATTGCCCCTGAGCATTGGCCACACCATATTTTGGAAGTGTGCTTAGGTTTATGGACTAGCAATGCAGTCTGTCTGCATTCTTGTCCCTTAATAGTATGCATTTTGAATTTATGGATTGTTTGACTTGGTGTCTGATTGTAACTGGTAAACTTTGCGAGGAAATAATCTTTTTTCCACCTTTGATCAGTAAGGTGGCTTGATAGGTTAAATATTGTCTTGTGTGATCTGATGTAGTCTCTTTTAAGGGCTTGCTTTTATTGTTAGTAAAATATTCTCCTTCTACATTGCATTAAGCATTTTTAGGGTAAAAGAGCACAGTACCAGTAAATCACTTGTCAAAAAAACCTGATACAATCCAGCCTAGTCTGGCACAACAGTTGTCTCTAAGAATAGACAGTAGTGCTGTCATGTAGATAATGCAGCAAGCAGCCTAGAGCCAGAAAGCTCGTCTTTCTGCATGTGAGTGCAGCAAACCCTCAGCTCAAAGGAGCAGAATGTATTTTTGAGTTAGGTTTTGAAAACTCCAGCAGCATTTTCCTGGTGACTTGTACTCAAGTTTGGTCACAGCCACTGTAAAGATGCCCTTCAGAGACTACATCATATAAGTAATAACTTACTTTTTTAGTGAACAAAAGCATCATGAAGGGAATTCTGATTGACACTTCTGTGTATTAGTTTAGATTAAAATGCTGGTTTTATATGTAGTGACTAATAACATGTCCTTACTTCATTATAATATTGATGCAAGCAGATGTGCTGACTTACAGGGGAAGAATTAAGGTAGAAGGGAAATCTGAAGCATGTTTATGACGCTGCCCCATATAGAATAGCAGAATGGGTCAAGTTGGAAGTGACCAGAGTGGGTCATTTGGTCCAACCTTCCTGCTCAATCATGGTCATTTTAGAGCGCAGGATTGCATCTGGGTGGTTCTTGATTATTTCCTATGAGGGAGACTCCACAGTCTCTCCGGGTAATCTATTCCAGTGCTTGGTACTCACACAGTAAAGTTCTTCCTTATATTCAGGTGGAACTTCATGTGCCTTAATTTCTGCCCATTGACTCTTGTACTATTGCGTGGCACCAGTGAGAAACTCTTCCTTCAGATGCCTGTAGGTATTGATGAGGTCCCCTCTCAGTCATCTCCTCTTGAGACCGAACAAGCCCAGCTCCTTCAGCCTTTCCTCATAACGGATATGCCCCAATTCCTTGATCAGTTTTGTAGCTCTCTGCTGGGCCTGCTCCATGAACTCCATGTCTCTCTTGTTCTGAGGAGCCCAGAATTTCCATGGCAACAATTGTATGATTTTTTTTTTTCTTTTAAGTCCTACAGGACTTTCAATGTGCCAGCCAGTAGTATAATACAGATAGCAAGGCTGAGTGTATAATGAGGAAATGTTCAGTCAACTTCATCTTCCGTAGTGGGACACCATTTTCCTTAGAAAAGGAATGAAGCCAGACAAGCCAGCAGCAGTTGGAACAACCCCTGCATTTCCTGCAGCTGGGTGCCCAGTGTGTCTGCATTGACAGGCCTCTGACTCTACAGAGGAGCTGGGCATTTGTTGATGGGAACTCTCAGTCTGTATTTTAGTATTGTGGAAGATACTGAAGTCTGTGGTCAAAGGGAAGAAGATTTAGAGGCTGTGGTAGCAGCTCAGGTGCGTACTGCATGTTGGAAGCAGTGATTTCCAAGGATGTGTGTAGTTCATTTAGGCAGCTGACTTCCTTTTGTATGTGGTCTTGAGTTGTTCTTTTGTAGTTCAGATCATTGGCATTCCTAGCAATTGACTGTTGAGCTGCAAACAAAAACAAATTAGATGGTAGAAAGTGCTGTATTTAGATATAATCTATAACAGAAGGGAAGAACAATCATAGAATAGATAAAACAACATTGTATTATTACATCCGTTTTTGAAAGTGTCCATCTTGTGTGACTTACAGTGGTTTTTCCTCAAGATGGTGATTTCAGTCTGCCTTTCCTGTTAGTACAGCTTACAATCTTGTGAAGATCTTTATCGTAAACAATGATTTTAAAAACTCTGTAGAACAATGTCAAACCTCTGAGTCCTTAGACAATACAATTCTGTTGCAAATAGAAGCTGTAAAAATGCTCTGTATAATGTTTATTCTTGATACTTAGGAAATCATTTCATTTCAGTAAATATTTTAAAAAACTAATAGTTTTAAATTTTACCTCAGTCATGGTACTCATTTAATTTGCAAACTAATTCCTTTGTGAATTTGAGGTCTTTTGAGAATTTCTTGTAGAACCTTCTGCATAAATTGCTGTTACAAGCATTAATTTAACCTTAAATGTTCGTAGTATTTTTTTTAAGGAAGTACCATCCAGATATGGGAATGGTATTACAAGAAAAATGCATGTCTTGGGTTTCTTTTGGAGGGATAAATGAAAGTGGGCAAAGACAAGCAAATGCAAGCATTTTCACACAACACCACATGGCTGCTGCTGCTTAAAAGGAAGCCAGTCAGGTAGCAGGTACAAAATTTCTTCATCACCTTGCTCCTTGGTGCTTGCCAGGCTCCCAACCAAGCAGCTGCCCTCTGGCAGTCTGATAGGACTGTTTAGGAGTGCACAGAGAGGGGGACATTCTAACCCAGGTGGGCTGCCTTGAAGGGGCTTGTGGCAGAAGGCAGAACCACTGCTCTGACAGACATTTCCCATTTCTCCCCAGGGCATGTGCTTGGTGCTCCTGCAGCCTGTGGTGAGCAGTGACCTCTTCCTGCTCAGACTTGTCCTGTAGGCTGTGCTTCCAGCTCTCCTCTAGCTCCCAGATGGCTGAACTCTGCTTTAGTGCAGGCCAATTTTGTTTGATTTAGAACAGATTGAAGTGAGGATATAAGTGATTGGGAGGACCATTTGTCATGGTCTAAACAAACCCTGTGCAGCTGCTTCTTTACTCCATGACCAGCAGGACTGGGGAGAGAATCAGAAGGGTAAATGCTGGAGAACTCATGGCTGAGATAAAGACAATTTAATAGGGAAAGCAAAAGCTGTGCACATAAGCAAAGCTAAACAAGGAATTAATTCTCTGCTTCCCATGGGCAGGCAGGTGTTCAGCCATCTCCAAGAGAGCAGGGCCCCATCATGGGTAAGGCTTACTTGGGACAATTAACACCATCTCTCCAAATGTCTCACATTTCTTCCTTCCCCCCACTCTTATGTCCTGAGTGTGATAAAACACAGAAAGCAGCAATTTCCTGGCCTCCTACCAACCCATGTGTATCACCATGCCTGTTATCAGAATGTTCCCAGGCACACTCCAAGGAGGTGATAATCAGTACAGCAGACAGTGAAAGCAATGAGCACTGCACTTGGATATACAGTCAGGAAGCTGAGCCCCAGAGCAAGCACAGGAGTCTGCTCATTACTAGCTAAACAGCACTAACAGTTGCAAATTCAGTCTGAAACATCCCAGTCAAATCTGTTGTTATCTCAAACCCTTTGACTCCCAAGTTGGGCACAAAAAAAATTGAGGAAATGCAGCCTTCAGAGATAGACTGAATTTTTTTTATGTGTTATTTTTCATCCTTAGCATTGACTTGCTGCCTTCTGAATCAATTTCTCGGAGTATTGCATGTCTTTTTGCCACCTTTTTTTTCTGTTTGGGGGTTTTTTCAATGCACATGGCAGCAGAGTACTGCAGAAACATCAAAAGGTAGTACAAATTTATCTGATCTATTTTCCCTTGTCTTCATTTTCATGGATGGTGAAAGCTCAGGAGAGTGACTTCTTTACATTTGTGA
Organism: Petroica traversi; assembly: GCA_025920805.1. Taxonomy (NCBI): domain Eukaryota; kingdom Metazoa; phylum Chordata; class Aves; order Passeriformes; family Petroicidae; genus Petroica; species Petroica traversi. Next base: position 15,949,256 of record JAHLSL010000012.1, on the reverse strand, counting down.
AGTCATCAGAACTGCTACCCTTTCTGGGTGCAGTTAGAATGGATATGTGAGGTCAGGTTCCCATTTGGGCCATTTGCCTAAGAGTTGGATTCAGTGATCCTTATGGGTCCCTTCCAACTTGGAATATTCTGTGAATATATGAACTGAAGCAACAGTAGGTAAAGCACAGGGCTGGCACAAGGAAGGCACAGTCAGGGGCCCAGAAGAGACCCATTGGTTACTATTGCAGCTATCTTTAAATGATGAGTCAACCATGATCCTACAGCAAAGTTCAAACTATTGTCCCTCTTGGCCTGTTGAAGTGGCTTAGAAGTGTTTTCCTATGATGCATCTCTTGGGGATTATAAGGATTTATTTGTTTTTAATGGAAATGAAAAAAGAAAAAAAACCGTTCAAAATACGTTTTTACTTGTTATTTTTTCACAGTTTGTCTTTTTAAGCTTTCGGTTTGTGCTTTCAGCCTGTATTTCAGTGCCTAAGTGATGTTCAAAAGTCACATATGACTTGAATGAACTTTCGTGGCTTTTAGGGCCGCTGTTGTCTCAGATAGCTGTACCAAAAAATCTGCCTGGTGCATTTGTCAGGCTCTCTTCTGCACTTCAGCAGAATTCCAGTTGTGTAAGTAGTGGTGACACATCCCTCTGTGTATACAGTAATGCCAGAATGAGGGAAGAAATGTCAGTCTTCCACAAGAGACAAGTATCAGCTTGAAGGCTGTCTCGGAAATGTCCAGTTCATTGAATTAATTTTTGCTCTAGGCAGTGCATTGCTGAGGCTCAGTGAACAGGTAGGACATCAACATATATACAAATTATTAAGTCTTTTTGTGTATGCTTTTAAAATAGATTTTATTGAGTATATGACTTTTTCAGACTTGTGTTTCATAAGTATTTTCCATAGGTGGTATTGTTCAGGAACACTTCCATAGTCAACAAAAAGGTTTCATGCTGGTAAAGAAGTCTTTCTTTATATCTGTATGGTTTGCATTTGTCTGACCTTGCTGGAGATTTGTGAGAGATGTGCAGTGGGTGTTTTTGACTCACGGTAGGGAATGTATGAAACAAGACGAGTTAGACCTGTTCCTTCACAAGTTACATTTGTCTTGTTGGTAAAAACAAGTATTTTGTGCCTTGATAATATATCCTTTTGAAGCGGAACTGCATCATATATTGTGTGCAAGTAGTGGATTAGTTCTAACATTTACCTTTCTTAGTCTTAGAAGACGCAGCTAGGTACACTTATTTATGTTACTCTGAAAAAACCCTCCAAACCAGCTCAACATCTCCCTTATTTCTTAGCAGTTTGAAATCAAGCAGCAGCAGATACTTTTAATAAAACAAGTCTTTCAGTGGAGTTAATTTCCTCCCACATGTATTTCCTTCCTGTCTTCTATGCAAGTTTGCTGAAGATGTAAATGTCCACTAAATCTTAAATGTATCAGTTAAGATAATTGCACATTGAGAAGGTGTTTGATTATGTGTATACCCATTCATGTCCCACCATAGTCACGCCTGATGAGATCTTTGCCATCTTTATGGCAGCAATAATTTGGGTCATTTGCATGTGGACAAGTAAGTACATTTCTGTCCAAGTTATAGACTGATGCAGGTGTGAATTTGCTGAGATAAACTGTACGGTTATATTCCCATGTCTGTTCTCTGTTTAGTGCTAAACTTTCATGTTGCCCTGTGGTCATGCTTATCTTTACTTTTACGTCTTTCTTAGTACTGCCTTTGCTTTCCAAAATTTCAATTCTTTATCATCAAAATGCAGGCATTTCTAATTTCTTCTGGCACGCTTAAAAAAGGTGTACCTGATTGGTCTAAGTTTGCCTTTTATTCTTTCATTCTGTGGATGTGGAGCTGAAGTTCCTTTTATGTTGTTTTGCAATACACATACACGTCTCAATTTCTGTGAAAAAAGTTGTTCTTGCTGTTCTCTGTGGTTTCTCAGCAGCCAGTATTGCTGTCTTACAAGGCAAGGTGAACTGCAGGTGGAAATCACTTTGTTTAAAATGGAGGCAAACTAGAATTTGAGTTTTCTGTGTCATGCATTACGACATGAATTGCTGATCTGTTTTCTTCTCTCTTTACATACTTGCTGTCTCACTGTTTGAATTTGCACCTTGAGTGTTGCTGCATTTATGTTTATTATAAGAGGAGTTTTATGTTTAGCAATTAACCTTTGTGGCACTAACTGCTATTGTCATCTCCCACTTGTGCCTGCAGAACACAGAGCATGGTGTAACATGTTTAGTAAAATGAATACTTCATTATGGGTTAAGTAAAACAGTGTTCACATAGAGGATTATGGCCTTTTAACTGGCAGTATGCAGAAGTGACATCTATAAAGATTAGATATTAACACTTTGAAAACCTGCAGTATTCTCTGTGGCATGCATTCTTGATCCTGGAGTGAAATGGGACTGTGGCATGCCCAGGCACTGTCTCTGGACCGTCTGGAGAACAAACCATTAGAAATCAGCCAGCCTCAGTAAAGGAGCTGTGAGCTGGACAGTGAAGACCATTTGTTTAGCTCCCTCTAAAGGCCTCTCATGCCCTTGGGAGGGTAGACAGCACCTCCTAGTTCAGTACTATTGGCAAATTTGCCTAAGGTGCATTCAACTCCTGCACCCAGATCACTGGTAAAAATACTGAACAGAGCAGGCCCTAGAAGTGGGCCCCAGGGAGCAGTGCTGGTCCCCAGCCAGGTGCAGCCTCACTCACAGCACCCCTTGGATCTCTGCCCTTCAGCCTGTTCTTCGCTCACGGCGCTGTGAGCCTGCATGTGCCAGCTTGTTGGGAGAACACAGCAGGGGACAATATCAAAAACTGTACTAAAATCCAAAAAAAGTGCATCCACTGTCTTCCCTTCATCCACTAGGCAGGTAATAAATCAGTTAAATAGGACTTTCACTTTGTGAGCCCCTGTTGACTGTTTCTGGTAATAGTATTGTTCTTTCAATGTCTTTCAAGAGGACCTGGCATGATCTTCTCCATCATTTTTCCTAGTGCTGGGGTTAGAGTGACCGATCTGGTTTCCTGGGTCTTTCTTCAAGCCCTTCTTTCAAGTTGGACTAGTGGCTGACTACCAGTCAGCAGGGACCTCCCCAAACCTTAGGCAGATGATGGAGGGATCCTGCTGCAACATTTGCTATCCCCTTCAGTGCTCTGGGGTCAATCCCTTTTGTTAAGCAGTTTCTTTTCTATAATAGTACACAAAAGTTAAAATTTTTAAGGCTAGCTACACAGTTGCTTAAAACTGCATATTTGAGGGGATGCTTATGTGCTTTGGCGCATCTTTGTGCTTGACACCTCTCTGTCAACTTGTCACCTTTTTTTTTCTTGTGGTTGTGAATTTGATTATTTTGTTCCTTTTTTCCAATAGCTGAATGTATTAAAACATAGACCACAGAACTGTTTGCAGAGTGATCTGTTACATGTATAAAACCTTTGTGGTCAACAGCACACCTCAGCCTCTGCGTATTACTTTCAGTAATGTGTTAAAACACATTGTGGTCTTGTTCTCAGGATGTGAAAATTGTTTACTTTCCCTAAATACATCACAGAGTGAAGTTGCAGTACTTGCCTTGTGAACAAGGAGCAATGTAGAGCAGGTTGAGTATGAGTTCCCGCAACATTTTGTAAAAGCCATGTTGAGAATGCTAAGGGTGCCAAACCAGACAGCTTCCAGACATTGAGAAGCTGAGTTGTAGTAGTTAAATTCGGTTGAATGACCTTCATTTCTTTTCTCTTCCTGAGTGTCATGTGGCAGCCTTCAACAGTTAGACTGTAATTTTCCTTCCCCTGCAGCTGCTGCCTTGATATCCCGATAGTGGTTGCTGCTTAAAACTGATACTTGCTGCACATGGCAAATTGTCAGTGTTGCTTCTTATTTTTGGATTGCTTTACTACATTACCTCTGATGTTGTTTGCTACGTGTACTTCAAATATGTTCCTTCAAATAGAACTACATTATAGCTTCAGTGTTCAAATTCCTTACAAATGTTGTTTATTTTGGTCATCACAGCTTACTGAAAATACTGCTGGAGTGGTAGAAGTATTACTGTTAGAAATTCCTGTGGAATACAGGCTCTCCCTAGCAGGCCTTTTGTATTTTGGCCTTGATACTCCAGCTCTGGTACCTTCTCCCAGCCCACCCACTCCAGTTCAATTTCTAAACAGCAAGAGAAATCTGCAGGAACTGGACTAATCTTCTCTAACTTGAGTAAAGTCTTACAAATTTGTCTTGCTGTTTTATCTGTAAAAGAACAGCACAGGGGTATAATCATCACTTCTTATGGACCTAATACTGGCTGTCTGATGGACTTGATTTCAGTGGTCATGGGTTATCTGACATTGTTGCAAAGAGGACAAAAGCTGTCCCTGCAGGAGAGATGAACAATAAATCAGGGCTCATAGGTGTTTGTACTGGTACAGATTTGGGGGAAGTATTTGTGATTTTTATGTCTAGCATGTTGCATTTTCCAAATAATTCAGGAGTACATTTGGCTGTTCTTGTGTTTGCAAAGATCTGTTTACCAAAGTGCAATTGTTCTCTTCACTCTAGTGCCTTCACCAAAGGAGATTGCAGTAACTTCTGAAAATTTCAAAACAGTTTTGCATTGGCAATACCCATCTATGTTGGAAACTCCTCATTTTGTAGTGGAAATCAAGCCTTACAAGTAAGTTCTTACTATTTTGTTATTTTCTATACCTGATATTTCCTAGAAGTATATAAAAGCAGTCAGTCCATGATAAATTCTTTTGTTTCTATATGGTGAAGTCATGTAGGGTGAAGGTTGCCCAAGTGTAAATTAAGGCAAATTTGTCAAGTAACAGGATGGTTGAGGTTGGCAGGGTTCTCTGGAGGTCATCTGGTCCAAACCCCTTGCTTGAGCAGGCCATCCAAGACTATGTCCAGTAGGCTTTTGAATGTCCCTAGGGGAGGAGACTCCACAGCCTCCTTGGGCAATCTGTGCCCTTACAGGTCTTGGCCACCCTTACTGTTTTTTGTTCCAGGCAGTGTATTGTACAGAACTGTGCAGCTGAAATTGTACTATTATTAACTATTACTTGATCTGTTTTACAGTTTAGGTGAATATAAGACTGTCTCAACCTGTGTGAACATTACAGCTCATTCTTGTGATCTCTCAAAGGAAATATGTGAACCTTACTCATCTCATTGGCTTCGAGTTAAAGCTATTGTTGGGTCACAACAGTCTGAATATGTTGAGACTAAAGAGTTTATTTTGCAAAAGTATGGTAAGTTGTACCTGAACTAAACCTTGCAATTTTTCCCAAAAATTTAGAGAATTAGTAATTATTCTTTTTTTCTCTGTTATTGCATTGCATTTGGGAATATCTTAAAGCCAGGAGTCCAGGATGAAGTGTGGTGATTGCTTAGTAGGAACTTCATGGTGCTTGTTAGCCCCGATTCTCTGGTATCTGAGTATTTGTTTCAAAATGTCTAAAGGCAAGAAGGTCATGCTTATGGTGCACTCTGAATCCTTCCCATATTCTTGCCTGGTGTCCCAGACACCAGTTTAGGGTAGGAAACACCAGACAACATGGACGTTTAGGCACCATTGACATAGTGTTGCCTAGCTTGACACTGGAATGCCAAGTACTGATAGATTCGGGTATCTAGCTGCTGTCTAGAAACTGTAACTAGATAACTAAGTTACTAGTTCTTCATGTAAATCCTTCAGGCTGCTTTGAAAAAATCAATCTTTAACAGCAGTACAGAAATTTTGTGTTTACAATCTATTGTGCTTGCTCCATTCCCAGCATAGAGCTTTCAGGGAAAACCTGGCCCATGAGATTCTGTTTGATGGGCTATGCTTTAGCTGGGGCTGGAATTCTGCATTGCTGGAGCTGAAGGAGTAGAGTCCCTTTTTGTTTTCTGCTATGATTCCATTCCCATCCAACACCTATGACTTGAAATAGTGGCTGGTTTCTAGAGTTTGACAAAGGGACAGAAGTCATGGTAGTGATGTTTAGTGTGACAGTTTCTAGAAAATTGGTAGCCATGTATGGAGAAGAGAGACAAAATCCTTTTGCCGTTGAACAACAAACTCGTGTTTAGTCAGACCATTAGGCACAAAAAATTCACTTAGGCCATTGCCATGGGAAATCCAAAGTTTCCAAGTGTTGCTCATGGTGAGATTTATTTAGCTTTTCATATAGCTTTTGTTTCAGTGCGGTATTATTTTTAACTGAGGTGATTTATGGTGGGATCTAGTCAGCAGGATCTTGTGTTTGGTTCTCATTCATGTATATGTTTAATTGCTGTTTGTTTTTTCTGTTGTCAGCTGAATTTTTATGGCCTTATGTGTGTAGGAAAGTTAAATGGTTTAACAGTGAAATTCTTCATGGAAAGTCTGTTTCCATTGTAGAAACTGATTAGCTAATGTAGCCAAATGCCTCCATTACTGCTAAGCAACAGAGAGGTCTTACCACAGCTATGGAATATTAACAGCATGCAAATAAATACATAATTCTTCTCAAATCTCTGATGAATTTTGAAAAGCTAACTATATTTTATGTTAAAACATTTGGCCTAATATCAGTGGTGCAATGTGTTGCAGGAAAAATAGGACCACCAAAACTGAATCTCTCAAGACATGATGATGAAATTGTGGTTGATATTTATCATCTTGTATTCCCTCTTTCTTGTATTGAAGACATTTATTCAAGGCTTGGGTACTCCGTAACTGTTCGGGATAGTAAAAATAAGGTAGGTTCCAAAAATAGAATTTAGAATTAAAAACCCTTGTTTACCTTAAATGCCTGTACAAGGGATTTACACCCCTTGGATAACACATGGAGCTAACAGATACCAGGAAAAGTTTGAGCACGTAAAATGTTAAGCACATTACAGTGAGATATGTGAATGAGAGGGCTGGGTGTTAGTTGTCCAAATGAATGCTTACAATAAAAACTAGATTATTGCATTAGCTGTACACAAGGTAAGAGTTGCTATAACATCACATGCTACTATTTCTGCATACATGCTAAAACATTGGTAACTTAACTTGTGCCCCTCTTACTTGTTTAAAAAGAGCTTTCATTTAAGAAAATTACCTTTTAAGGTCTTTATACCAGTTTATTTAGCAATCATGACAGGTGAACTCAAGGAAAATTACAATAAGTGAGTTTACTTACAGTTAGCTTTTCCTATGCATCCAGGTACAAGCTTTATAAATTAATTAGGAATGTGAATCTCTGCTATAAGCAGAGCAAATTTTAGCTGGAAAATACCATGGTCAGTTCAAATACAATGTCTTAAGGTAGCTAGTAACTGGATGTTCACACAGCTTTTGCAAAGTGTATGGGTGATGTAGTGGAAGGTACTGTAACCATTGTTCTAGTGAGTCAGATGATACAACATGTCTTCCATTTCTTTTCAGACTGAAGAGCTATTTGAGGACAACTGTACAATACATAAATGTAGCCTCAAAATCCCAGTTCCTAATGGAAGTTCCATTTACTGTGTTTCAGCAAGAGGAAATTTTGAGGATCTGATGTTTGGCACTCCATCAGAGGAAAGCTGCATTCCTCTTTCTCTCAAGCAGACACTGAGTAAGAGGGTTCTAAAGCTATATTAAGAACATACTGAATCTGAAGAAAGATCTGATCTAGCAAGTGTCTGAGCTCTTGATATACCTATGAGATGCCTTTGGGAGCATAGAAAAAATAGGGAAAGCTTAGTCATTCTTTTCCAAGTGCACTTTGACAGTTCTGACCTTTACAGATCATGTATTATTTTCAAGTAACTTTTAAGTAACCTTTTTTGGAGGGTGTTTTTTTTCTGTGTTGCTGGTATCATAAAGCCTGCTTCTATTGCACATGATCACGGGTGTAATTAAAAAATCACAAATGGATCATTCACTGAGCTATGTGGTTTTTGTAGGTATTGTCTCTTCTAGCAGCTGACTTTTTGCTCAGCCTCATCACTGATGAAAATGTATATAGACTTTTAACTTGAAACAACTATAAAGTAAATTAAATTAAGGTTTTAATGTCTTTTCCTTAATCAAAGAAAACAAAAGGCAGAAAGTGACCCAAATATTTATCTCTGAAGTTCTTACAGACATTATAGCTGTAATTTCAGCAAAAAGATAAAGTTGATAGAAGCAGTTTTCTTAAATGCACAGGAGCAGCTGTATGAGTTAGGGAAGAGGGCATTAAGGAGAGTCAAACTAGTGGAGTCCTACTAGTAATTGTTAACGATTCTGCGTTTTGGAAGATTTCACATTTTGTTATGTCAGTTAATATGCTATCACATGGAAAATCTACAGATCTCATCATCCCCATCTGTCATCTCTAAGGAACAAAAAATAAGTTGCAAAATGCCTTTATTTCTATAAAAACATGATTATGTTTATATAAATTGAAAAGCTTCTGTCATTCTAATTTTTATTTACTCCATAAAAGTGTTACAAATTAAATTTTCATGAGTGAAAAATGGTAGTAGGTTGATAAACTCAAATGTTACAACTAAGCATTCTGAGTTATTACAATTTCTGAAATTATTCTAAATGATACAGCAGTGGCTTGTTTTTCCAAAATTCCTAGTAGATTTTCCTTTAATTTCTTAGGTACACAGGATATCATCATTCTGTGTGTTGTCATTGGGATCTTGTCTGTAATACCGACAGTATATTGTGGCTACAAGAAACTGAGGAAAAGGAACATACAGCTGCCTAAGTCTTTGGTAAGTTCTGTAACTGCTGTATCTTTATGCCAGTATCTTGTGTTTGTTTGGTTGGGTTTTGGTGGTTTTTTTTGCTTTTCTACCATGGTCTCGTAGATACTTAGAATTTATGCCAGTCTGATATTCTTATAGCCTTTGCAAACAGATGCCTCTATTTTTAGGGCTACACTTCAGTCTCTCTTTAACAGAAGTAGCTGTAGTTGGTCTAGTTTGAGAATTTGGTTCTTAAAAACTCACTGTGTGTGTACCTGGACGGGTTTATGTTCAGTCTAGTAGCAGAGACGCAAAACCACAGATTGACTGATGTGAGAAGTCACCTTTTGAGGTCATCTTTTGCTCAAGTGCAAGAGCAGGTTAGCCAAGAGCATATCCAGATGGCTTTTGAATACCTGCAAGGAAGGATACTCCACAGCTGCTCTATTCCAGTGTTTAATCACCCTCACAGTTTTTCTTGCGTTCAGAAAAAAATTCCACATGTTTCAGTTTGGGCCTATTTCCTTTTGTCCTGTCACAGGAGCTGTGAGATTCCTTCATTAAAAGGTAGTGTTGGAATTCTGCTAATTGCTACAATAGTCTTAGTGATGTGCAGAGTAAGGGGAGGGAGTAATAGTTCTGTAGGAAGAGGGATGAAGGGCATGCAGAAGTCTGTTCTCACATTGAGCAGTCACAGGGAAGAGAGGTCAACAGCTGCTCTATCTTAAAAACTACCTGTAGCCATTCCTAGGAAACAGAATGGATGTTCCTTAAAGAGCAGCAGAGCTCCTTGGACAGGCATGAGTGGAATATCTAAAAACTGCTGTTGTAATGTTCTGCTGGGCTTGTGTTAGTCACAGCAAATGAGCAACCACAACTTCAAAGAACTGCCATCTAAAGCAGTAGAAAACAAGAATCACAGCAAGAGTGTCTTCTCAGTGGATGGAGGGAGTGTCACTTAAAGAGTAGACAACAATCTTTGTTTCCATGTTCTTCAGTTTCAAAACCCTTTAAATTGACATCTCCATAGTCGATGCCCAAGATCCCTCTGGAGTCTGCATTCTTTAGAATAGAATATCAGGGTGTGAGATTGCTCTGACTAAATGGAGATATCCAGGCCAGAGGTGGTCCCTTTGTAGTAAAGCAGCGATCTAGTCCACCAACTTGTGCAGCACATGATTCATATTGTTCTGAAATTATATGCACTTCTGGTAACATAAAATGCTCTCTAAAATTCCTGTTTCTTTCCATGGACTGTGATGGAGCCAGGGGACTAGTTTGAAGGTAGGCATTCACATTGTAGGCTTTAAAAAATCAGATGAGAGAAACCTCTCTGGTAACATCTGCAGCCAGGCCTGTATCAAAACACACAGGCCTGTAGAGATTGGAGACTTTTTGTCATCCTCACACCAGGTGTAATTGTTGGAATATGCAACATTGTGTCCTATATGCACACAATAGTAATTACTGTGAAGACCATTCATTGTAGCAAAAGATGGCTCATGCAGGATTACAATGCAGTGCTCAGTGGATCCATAGGGTTTTTTTGCTTTCCAGTACCACTTCATGCTTGAGCTCACCTTGTAGAAACTCATTTGGGTGCCCATATTCTCATTTTACTGGGCTAGATGTTACTTTGTGGTTCCTAGGTTCCAGTATAGTTCACATACTACATAATGTTTTATTACTAAGGAGTTGAATGAAACCTATAACTATTTATAAATATTGTTAGCTAGGTGGTCAGGCACTGAGACAAGCTCCCCTGGGAAGTGGTCACTGCCCAAATCCTGCTCAGGAAGCATTTGGTCCATGCTCTGAGATGTATGGTTTAACTTCTGCATTGCCTTGCGTGAAGTCAGGAGGTAGACTCTGATTCTTGTGGGCTCCTTCCAAATCAGGATATTCTATATTTCTGTTCATTTCCATTGAAGTCTCTAATGACAAATATAAGTTGTAGAGCTCATAGATGTAGTTTCAATACAGGTAGTATGAATACTGTGGGAATGTAAAATGAATAATTATGAATAATTATTTTATGGTTAATCATTTAAAGTAACGAACAGACAATTTAAATAATTAATATGAACAGTAAGTTTAATTGTATTGCATATAATTACAATTACATTAATTACAATTACATTACAAATAATTACAGTTCCATTATCTCTATAGATTTAAAGGCATTTGGAGCCTCTCACTGACCTTCAAATGTGTGCTAGCATTTCTTTCTGTACAGGTTATGATCGCTGTGCCTTACCTGAGCTTATCTGAAAATAAAACATCTAGGGAGTTTTTCCATCTGTTAAAAGGCTGGGCAAGATTTCCTACCTTGGGGCTGCTGTTTTCCTTCCTGGCAGCTTTAGATAGATACTAAAACATCATTTGAGTGACTTCTAGCAACTTGGATTTTCCAATAGAAGAAAAAATAAGGAAGAGTAACTATCAAGCAGCTACCTTTATGAGTCTTCTTTACTCAGGGAAAGCAAATTGATTGCCAGTTAGAGCTCCAGAGCTTTTATACTATTTTTTCTATGCTGTTTGTGACTCCCAAGAATTAAATGTCAGTCTTGTCTTGGTTTTATTTCCACAGTGCATCTGTCATTTGGTATAGGCAATGAATGATTGTCTTCATCAGCAAACATGTTTGTTTAAATGTTTAAACATAATTATAAACAGTAGGATCCTACCAGGAACATGTGAAATGGGACAGATACCATTACAGGACTTGTTGTTAGTCTTCTGCCTTGATCAAGGGAATCTGATGTTTCAGCAGTTCAGCTGCGGTTAAAACTTACTTTCATTTAGCTCACAAAAAGCATTACAGGAAGCTGTCTCTTTCCAACTATAGTCTTCAGTCATTACAATTTCTCCTGTGGTTTTTCCTGTACTAGATTTTTGTTCTAAGATTTGTGATAAGGGCTTATCCACTTTTAAAGGAACCTGACCGTAATTTTCTGATATGCTGTGGGCATGTCTCTCTCAGCTTTAACTTCCCTGTCTTTTTCTTCATTGCCTTTTATCTTTAAATGGTGACAAATATTTTTGTGGGTAGAAAACATCCACTCTGTAAGAGAAAAGTGAAAGCTGACTTACTTAAGCAGACTTTTCTATTATGTGCTGATGCTTTTTCTGATTCTGGCCAGAATAAGGCTGTATTCTCTCTTTGTAGAAGGTTATTCACAAAACACATGAGAATTTCCTTTGCAGCTCTGTTTTCTTTTGGTTATACAATGTATATTTTTGATGTGAAGAAACTAGTTGTTCCTGTAAATACTGACTGACACTTGCCACAAATAATTGTCATCTTACAAGAGACAAACTGCTTCATTACTCTTGTGGAAACCTTTTTTTCCCTATGAGCATCTATAGTCTTCTGGTTTATAAATTTACATAGCATTAGTGTTTTGTGGAACCATGCAAAGACTGCAACGATTTTGCCATCATCCTAATAAGATTTGAAATGAAGTTCTCAAACTCTCCTTCCTGAAACGTGCACCTGAAAATTGCTTGGAATTCATAGGTGGACACATCGTTAAAAATGAGGTTAAGAAAGAATCTGTTAATTACCTTAACTATTATGGATTTTTTGGGATATGTTATTTATCTGTGTCCTTGAGCCTGACTTCCAACAGTGTATCTCCCTTAGTCTGTTGAGACAGTGAAAACCTGAAAGCTCAAGCTGTTATTGGAGACAGAAAGCTATGTGAGTACCTGCCCATGCCAGGAAATAACTGCTGATAGAGCTCTTAAGATCACTGGCTGTCAGTTTGCTAGTATTAGATAATGTGAATAAAAGAAATATATTAACTTGCCTATAGTAAATGCTTTTCTTCAAATAGCAACTGTATCTTAATTACCCTAGTTACTTAAGATATTTTGAATGTTACTGTAATAAGCATTCAGTTACTGTAATGAGCTATGATTCTTATCTTTGAAATTAGAAACAACTGCATGAGTTGCTAAGTTGTCTTGTAGTTATGAGTCAGTGACTCCTAAGAAAACCTTTGGTACCGGGAAGCATGCAGTTTTTTTTCTTCTGATCGCTTCCTTCTTTCATGAATGGGAATAGGAGTGTCTTTGCACTACCTTGGCTTGGTCAAAAACTTGCCAGGAGAAAAATGGTTTTCTTTTTTGAGAAGTCTTGGATGTAGTTGTACAGAGAATATATGTTTTATCCCCAAAGTCTCTAAGTATTGCCAGCGCTCGCTGTGAGGTGCCGGACCTGTGTAGAATACAAGGTGATCCTTTAACACAGTTTAGGACTGATTTTTTTTTTTTTTTTTTTAGAGCTCTGTGAAAATCCTAAAAGGACAGAAACAAGAACTCATTGGGTTTTGTTTTTAACCTCAGTTTAGGGTGTACTGGTATGGGGAGAGATGGAAGGCTGAAAATGCAGCTTTTGACCATGATTTCTGTAATATTTTGTTTTAATTCACATTCCTCAAGTATTCCACTTTACACAGAGAATTACCTTCTCTTGTCGCTTGCTGTGTGATTATTTGAGTCAGATTTTTGCTAACCCCCACCACAAAAAACTATAGATGCTGGTCCCTTCAAGATCAGTGCTGTATAGCTAAGTACCCAGTATTTTGGATATATATCCAATATAACTGTATAAAGAGATTATCAAAAAGCATATTAATCCTGTGAGCTGTTCTTAGCATTTTCAGTATCTACCCATTATCAGTTGTAATCTGTTCCTTGCAACTAATTTTTAAGCATCTCCTTCTTATGAATGAGTGGTTTCAGTGAATTCTCATGGAGATTACTCTGAATATTCTTTATGTAGCATTCTGTTTCCACATACCAGAAAATGAAGATCCAGAGGCATTGATAGCTGGATGGCAGCTAGTTCTAGTGTGTCAGGAGCCACCTGAATGCACTTTTTATAGTTTTTCAGTGGCAACCCTTGATTCTCAGGGCATTGCCTCACCTGGGTGACGTTCACATAGCTGTTTGTAAAACTAACTTAGATTTCCAGTAACTGCTCTTCAGAGAGTGTTTGCTTGACTTGTGGTGTTTATTGTTTGGCTGGTTGGTTTTTCCTAAATTGTAATGCTTTTATTGATCCAGCCTATCAGGGTTAGTGAGGGGTAAGACCAAGGAATTGATGTGAGAGATGAAGGCAATTTCTAAAGAAGTCAGCACACTCTAAAGGTATGAATGTAAACCTACAGGATCACAACCTTTTAATCAGGGGAGACTCTTGAAAAGCACAGTCAGATTGGATAATCTGGTTTTGATGGCCCCCTCAGTTTTTACAGTAGTACAGATTGGGAGGATCTTTGTGCGTATTTGTAATTTTTCTTAATGTTATTTTACTTTCTCTTTCCTCCTCCTGTATTCATCCCTTTCTTCCAAATTTGCCTCCATCTGAATTTTCAGGCAGATTTTTTTTTTTTGCAAGGTATCTGAAAAAAGTGATTGTGAATTTTATTAAGAAGTTCACGTATCTCTAATACTTGATACTGTGTGTTACACATAATGAAATTTGTAAAAGGACATTATTAACTCTTTCTCCCTAGGCATTCTGTTGTCTTTAGGGAACACCATCAAATAGCTAAGAATTTACCCTATTTTGATTTTCATATGTATGTACTCTTGAAAAGACAGTTTAAAAAAAAGGCTAAATAATCTAAATGGCCTGAAGGCATATTGTAATTATTTAAAACAGACTGGGGCCTGGCCATTGAAAGAATTAACGATCAACCTGTGGAGGGATTTCAAAATGAAACATTAAAGTTTGTTGCAGCATTGAGGGACTGCTTAGTGGCTCTGTGAAATAAATTGGGAGACTTCAGCAGAGATGCAGTTACTGGGTATGTTGTTCACTCCCCTCCTGGCTGAGACAGGTGCCAGAAATTTTCACAGCCACTGTGAGTCACACTCATTAACTATTGGGTATGAGAGGTTTTCCTTGCTGTTTTCCTCTGCACTAGAAACTTCAAAATATAGTGGGTGACATGAAATGGATTTGATCCTTGCACAAAAAGAGCATTTTTGAGATCTTGCACAAAAGTTGAACTCATGGACATAGGCTAATGACCATGCCAGATTTTAATTTTACAGTTTTCTTTTGGAATTGGTTATAGTGATGTTAAATTTTTTATCAACTTACATATTTTTCCAACTTTTAAACTCAAAGTTTGGTTGTTTTTGTTTTGGTTTTTTTTTTCATTTAAGGTCAGTGTGATGAGAAACCTGAACACAGCTGCCTTTCTGGGACCAAAATCAGAGGGGAAGTATATATCTGTAATTAGCTTCCCATCAGGCCCCTCAGAGTTGCCAGGTGATGTCACCTTGCTGGAGATCAAGCCAGAAGAAGAAGAAGCTGTTAGTCCTGTGGATTCCTGTGATGAAGACTCTTCTGTCCCTTCCCCAGAGGCACCAGCCGAAGTAGAAGAGGTGCTTGTGCAGGAAAGCACAGTGGAGGTGTCTTCTGATGCTGATGAACAAAATTGCAAAGTAAAGGAGAGTTACTTCACTTCAGACAGCAGCCAAATGGATGTAGGCAGTGAGTCTTCAGGGGCAGAGATTTCTACCACAGAAACACAGCAAACAGTCAATCCAAGCAGCTGCTTCAAGTTTTCTGGCTACGACAAGCCTCATGTTCCTTTAGATGTGTTGATGATTGATGTTGGTGAAGAACAGCCTGTGAATGCTTATAGGCCAACTGAGTAGCCAGGATAACTGAGGTGCTTGACCACCACTCAGGAAGAACAGCATTACTGAAGGTTATGGAAAGTCTGGGTTAAATTGTGAACATATACAAGTTGTACTTGTTCTGGTCAGTATGCAATTGAAAATAGCTCCTGAAAATGGCATAAAAAGTATGGGGAAGTTTCATAATAACTGCTTTTAGAAATGCTTTTATATATGATATAACCAATTATTTCCTATTTGAAATGGTTCTGTGTTTTTTAACAATATAGAAATCATAGCATTGACTATAAAATAGCAGCTGTACCATTACTCACTTTTGCTTCAAATCCTTTTCAAAATTAGGTCATTGAATATAATGCTTAAGAAATCCTTCACTTGATTATGTGCAAGAAATGTTTGAGCGTTTTTACCATTACTGGAGGTATCCTATTATCTTTTTCTCTTGACGAGTATTTTTATATTAAAGTAAATGCTACTATTTCTTTTAATTAAGACTATGCCTAGAAGCTCTTCCTGTATATCTTAAGAATTTGATTCCATGTCAGAGAAGTAAGAAGTAATGGCCATAAACTAAAAACACAAGAAGTTCACCTCAGCATGAAGAAAAACTTCTTTGCATTGAGAGTAGGTGGCAGAGCACTGGGAAAGGCTACCCAAGGAGATCATGGAGTCTCCCTCTCTGAAGACATTGAAAACCCATTGGACTCATTCCTGTGTCACCTGCTCTAGGTGATGCTGCCTTACCAGGGAGTTGAATTGGATGATTTCCAGAGGTCCTTCAAACCCTAACAATTCTGTGAAAGTATCAGTTATTTGTGGTCTTCGTTGTTAACTTCAGTACAGCAGCACCCATTTGGATCACCTAGTCATGTGAGGAACCATGTCACATTCTGCATAACTCCAGAATGTATTGGTAAGCTGACTGATCATCACTTAAAAAAAAGGTCTAATGGGTGATTGCACAAATTCTTTAGAAAATGTCCTCAAAATTCAAAAGCCTAGTTTCTTCTGGGGCTTTTTTATCCTTTTTAGAACAATGTGTTATTTAAATAGAAATCAGTAGAATTTCTTTCAAGCATGTTTTCTAGCAGGATGAAAACCACTGCCATTTTCCCCCTTTCAATGACATAACTCAGGAACTACTGAAAATCACCCTCTAAAAATATGTGTCAAGACAATAGAAAAATAGTGTGGTTAAGTTGTACTTCATACATTTTATTGTCATCTGACAGCCTTCTGATTTTTGTATCAGATTGAGGGAGATTGTAGTTTTGAAAATTGAGGAATAAGAGTTTTATATTTTTATATTTCATTTATTTCATATTGAAATCTATGCAATCCATTTATTTCCCTTTAGTCAAGATCTGATAGGTTTTCTCTATTTGTAGGAAATGTTTAGAGCAATTATTTTAGAAGTTCAGTTCAGGAAAAAAGAGCGCTTTATGGGTACAAGTCGATGCATTTATACAAAATTGTAGTTTTGTTTTAAAAGACATTTCTATAGGAATAACAGAATTGTTAGCATGTGACAGCAGGTGGATTTAAAGGAAAACCAATGTCATAGTACTCCTGTCCTTACATTTATCGGTGGCATGAGTATCCTTAAGGTGAAGTTAGTTTATACAGCAGTTGCAGGAGTGCTTCCATTCTTGTATTTATCACATATTGACCACAAGGATACAAAAGATTTAAAGACAGTAGCTCTTTTTCCCAGCTCCACTCACAGGAAGGTAACAGATTGATAAGCAGGGCTTTGATAATTCTAGGAAAAGCTAAATCAAGCAGGTGAATTTTTAGTTGTGATGTCATGGAAAGCCCAATTAGTAATCATTAGCTGGCTGTGATTTGTTTCTGCATTATATTCAAACATATTGAGACCCCCTAGCAACTTTTTCAATGTCATGTTCTGGGTTGAATTCCTAGAAGGCAATGCTTAGGGACTTACTGCTTAGGATGCACTAATATGTAGGTCTCCACATGGCACAGGAGTAGAAAATAACTCTCTTGGTGTTACAAGAAGGCTTTTTGAAAATCAGCAGTAATTGCACTTGAATTGTCAACAAACTGACTTTCCAGGTAGTGATGTGGTTCATCACTGAAGCTCTTAGCAGGCTGTGTACTGAGTAGATGAGCAGCTGTGTCTTGTGCAGACTGGAGTGATGTAATTTCTTTCTGAGTGTGGAGGTTTGTCAATGAATATGAATTGCAATGAATACCTCAGGATCTATAAATGTCACAGAAGTGGTTAAGTTGAACTTGGCTCTGAAGGGATAAAGAGGACATTAGAAACTGTGAAATTAATCTTGGTTTTTGGGAAGAAGTTTCAGATCAGACAATTTGCTCAGTATTTTCTTTGCAGCTGCTCAGAGTATTTAACCTTGCACCTGGTAGCTTGTTTTCCTTCTGTCAGGTTTGTCCAAAAAGGAAATAAAATGTTGGTGCTCTCCAAGAAGGTCAGGAGTTAGCTCTGGCAGTTGTTGGATTTGAAGTATCTGCCTCAAAACCAAGATTCTGTCACAAGCATGTAACTTTTTAAAAAAAATATTTACATTCTTAACAATGCATCTGGAAACCGTGGTGCTGTTAGAACTAAGGCTCAGCATCTTGTATTTGTGTGAGCTAAGTGTTTCATTATTCTGGAAGATCTTCCATTGCAGACACACTGGAAGAGGAATGCAGATAGGCACATTTTAAAATCAAGGGACTCAGATTCTTTTCTCTTACCCCTGCAACAATTCAACTACATTGTACATTCTTCTGAATCTTTCAAATCAAGTGGAACCAAATGTGAGTAAAAGGTCCCTGCCAGGAGCCAGGATATCATTAGGAACAGCGATGTTAAGATCAATATAAAATGACAAAAAAATATAACATACGGGAAAAATTTGGCATGGCAGATAATTACACATATTGGAAAGGCAGTGTTATTTTTTAAGTTGGAAATCAAGGACAGTGGGACAAGTACTTTGTACTATATCACATATATATACACATATACGTATATAACAGACCTGGACTTGAAATATCACAAAGTTAAATGTACTTTTTAATAAAAATTTCTGGACTACAACTACAAAAGCTACTGAATAGCACCATCCCTGCAGTCTGTCTTCTGTGTGCTGCATACTTAACTGTGGAACAGGGGCAGTTTAGACATTTAAAATGCTCAGGCCAGCTCACAGCTTTAGGAATTGTAGAATAAAGAAGTTTAAGGATGCACGAAGCACAAGATTCTTTACTAGCTATGACTGGCTGAAAATGTGAGGCCACAGTGAGGCAAGGATGTGTTTCTGGGTCAGTAAGCTCTGTTACCACCAGTCCTGTTTTCAGCAGTTGCCCATACTGGTATTGAGAGCCTGAGAGTAGGGCAACTAATAGTGATAATCTGTTCAGATACAATCCAGCACCTCCAGTGTGAGGATTTCTTGGGATAGGAATTGAAATGCCTTTCCAGCTCCAGCTAGTTAGCCTTGCTTTTGCAGTTCTGTAATACCAAATATCTGTGCAATGTGATTGGGAACCTGTCGGGTAGTATCTATACATTTTAACCTAATTGAGATAGTTTAATTGATTAATTTTCTTATGATGAAGTAGTCTGCTTGAGCTTCTGAATATTCACACATAGCACCTTGATCCAGAATATGAAAGTGCCTAACATTTGTATATACACAACAATTTAATATGCATGCCTTTTACAGACCTATCAGCTATCCAGTATGACACACTTAAAAGGTTTTGCCACTTCAAACTTTTTCAGCTGATTTTTACTCTTGTCCTGGCTGATTAGCATTCTTCAATTCCTCTTGCCTGAAGATGATTTGGGTGATGATGTAATATAAGACTCCAAAACATTATATCCTGTGAAAGAGAACTTCACAACACTGAGGCCTTATACCTGGCAACATCTCTAAGAACTTCTTTGGTTCTTGTTCTTGAGTAGACATTGTAATTTGTTATTACTAGGTCTGCAATTAACAGTGGAGTATTGTGGCAGTATTGTGTGCTGGCACAGAAACATCAAATCTGCTTTTGTGTGGTTTTCCACATAAGTCAATAATGTAGTTAAAAAAAGTCAAATGTACTGACATCTGTGGAAACAAGACAGCACATAGAGTCCCAGTTACCTGGAACAGACTTGCATATTTTTATGTAATCCCTCACTAGGAGATTGCAGAAAAAGAAACTGGCATGAGAAAACCTGTTTTTCTCAAGGTTAGGAATAAACAGTTGCTCTGATGTGCTTCCATGTAAACAACTTGAGTATTAGTAAGAGATGTACTTGGTTCAAATTAATAGTTTCAGCATGTGTTTAAAAAACCAAAAAGCAAAAACACACAACCAAAATGACAAACCAAATACAAAGCACCTTTCATCTCAGGAAAAGGTGATCTGTGGAGATTCCTTTAGTGTGATTTTTTTTTATAGTTCAGTCCATTAATTATGGATTTTTTGTTTATTAATACTCTTTTATATTCTCTACATGGATGCAGTCATTGGGCTGAAAACTGTAATTGAATTCCTGTAAATACTGTACATTTTAAATGTTTTTATATTAAAATAAAAGAAAATCTAAGAAGAAAAATGTGTGTCCTTGCCTCTTTATGATTATTAGCTTTTGTTCTGAAGACTAAATGTGCTTTTGAAGCTCTCTCAGTTCATGTTACTTCCATAGTGTATGTTTGAGCATTGTTGAGAATCTCAACACTGTTTGGGGGAGATGTGTGTGGCCCATTTTTGTGTGTGGCTTTGTGCAGCTACTGCTGGATCCTACTGACCATCATCATCCTCAGCATTGCCATTTCTCTTCTGCTCTTTGATGCTTCTGATTCAGCCTGCAGTAAATTAAGTCCAGTCCTATACCCTGAGCCTGGGGATACTTCCTTATGTTCTATTTAAAAACTGTGGACAAGGATTAAATGGTCAAACCATTTGAATGGATTAATTGCTACAGAGCGAGGAAAGCTGGCCTTCCTTGAGACTGTTACTGTTCATTCAAAGTTTAAATGATCACAGAAGTCTTATTTGTGTGATGTTCTAACTTCTGCTGTCCAGCCACAGTTTGAAAGAGGAAAAGCATTACAAACAGAACAAAGGATGAGCAGGCAGCCCAAGAGGTTCTTCTGGCCACCTTGCTGTGTCCTAAAAAATTAATCCTTGTAATGTGCACAGTACAACAGTAAGAGTATTGACTCTGATAAGTCATCTTTTTTTCTGTGCCAACATCGCATGAGTAACAAACTCAAAAACTTACACCCCTTCAAAAATATCCTTTCAAAGAGGGTAAATACAGTCCTTTCAGATTGAAAATACAGGGCAAGAAGAACAAAAATAAATACACTTTGTTTTCTTTCTGGGCATGACTGTTTGTGTTATGTTTTGTGGCATATTTTGCAAGTTTATAGCAGCTCAGTTAATTGTAGGAAGGGTGGAGGGCACGTCCACTTCCAGAAGACAGGAACTCTGTACTGTGTGCTTTCTGCTACCAGGTTTGGTAGAGTTGAGGCCTGTGATAAACTGCTGCAAATGTGACTTTGAGATAAATTACAAGTAAGGAAGGGCTGCAAAAGCTTGCCTGAATGGCTAGAGGGCAGTGCTAGCAAGGAGGTGGAGAGCATATTTGCCCTTTAATTTCTCAGGCCCTTCTTCCATGTGGCTTCATCCCAGGTATCACTCTGGCCTTATATCAGCTTTTAATATAGCACCAATTCATACTTGCCTCCCAAATCTAAATAGAAGTTGCAATAAAATACTGTGAATTTGGATAGTGAATTACCAAGAATTAATTTGTCAATTGCTTCAGGGTGTGCAGCAATTTTATTCGAGAGACACCAAACTTCATTTCTTGTAAGACAAAGAATATGGAACAAAACTTTTTTGTTTTTAAGAATCACAGGATGATCTTAATGGTTAATCAGTCACGTTGCAGTAGACTCGAAACTAACACCTCTGAGAAGTGTGAAAACCATTTAAGTGTGAATGGTTCTGTCCTGAAAAGCTCAGCACACCGATTCCTGAATGCTCAAAGACTGTCCACACAAGATCTTCGATAACATATTTATTAAGGAAAAAAAAAAAAAAAGGCATGCAAAATTAGTGTGTGTACAAATTCAGTAGGTATGTGGAGATGGTGATGGAAAAGATTGTTTTAAGAACAGACTTTCTGGCCTAGAGTTTGCACTCCTTGGATGGTGGAGAGATGATACTGAGAATTGAAAGGACAATCACAGAACTGAGCCACAGGCAAGAAAGCGTGGTGCTTTCAAACTTTCCCTTGCAGAAGAGATGAGAAAGGCAGTTTTTTGTTGGTTTTTTTTTTCTTCCATTTCTTTTTTTCTTTGGGCCAGGGAAACCCCTGGAGCTTACATCTTTCCAGGTTTTATTGCCCAAAGTAGCTGCCAGAAGTGTTTGCTCCTTCTGCAGCCCAGTGTTTGATGACAGCTGTGGAGGCAGGCATCCCAGTTCTGTGTGTCCCTTCCTGAGTGCAGACCTGCCACCCCTTTTCCCTTCTTGTGTGATGAGCTGAGTCAGCCCAGCACAGTCTGTGGTCTGGACAGGACTTTGTGATCAGACACAGAGGCTTTGAACCACTGCCTGCTGAAAAAAAAAAAAAAAAAAAAAAAAAAAATCAGTGTGTGGGTCATATCCTACCCACACTACTAATATTTCAGGAGTTGCCTCAGCTGCCTCTGCTGGCAATGTGTCAGAGAGCATTGGCATTTCCAGGATTTGAGACTTTCTTTACTTTAGTAGGTGGACCAAGAAATCTTGAGTAATGTTTGTGTTGTACCTCTCCAGTCTTATCTGTGAGTTCTGTTGGCTGAGGGAGCACTTGGTTCCTTTACTGTGCTATGAAGATTGCCTAAGAAAAACTGGCAAATTATGGAATATTAATTCCATGTATCTCCAAGTTTGTAGTTTTTTGTCTGTAGATGATTTGGTGAGGGATCCACAACCTAAAACGTGTTTCTTAAACAAGGCTTAAACAAGCTACAGCACTCCTTAGTAGCAGGAAAAAATATAATTCTATGGCTTTGCAAGTGAGAAAAACTGACAATTTTAAGGGAACTTGTCATTTAAATAAAAAGCTTTGAGCAATTTTGGGGTTTGGTATTAATTTCAGTTCCTAATGAATGTTAAGTGTTGGTTACTAACTTCCCAGTTGATTCAGCGTGTTGCACATTGTTAAACAAATACTGCATGTGCAAATAATGACTTGCTACTTTTGAGCCTTCAGCAGATTTCATCTTTAATATGGTCAAATTTTTTACAATGTAGATGCGGCTACAGTATTAGAATTTCGAACTGTAATCTTTAAAATATTGACCCAAGCTCTTCAACAGTGAGAGATTAAGTTAGTTTGTACTTGTGGGCAAGAAGCAGGGAAGGCACACACTGTGCAGTGAAAGTCTGTGTTGCTTCCTCAGAAACTTCTCTGAAAGAACTCCTGTGATGCAATGTCTCTTCCCTACAGAGCAGGGGAAAAAAAAAATCAAAAAGTCCCTCCTGCCTGACTGTAGGGATTTTCTTTGCTTTCATTTTAATTGTTGTGTGTAATGCAGTGATTCATTTTCCCAGTTCCTACTGAGCTGGTGAAGGGCTGCCCTGCTGCACATGACTCACCAGAAGAAGCTGAGGGAGCTGGATCCCTTCAGCCAGGGGAGGTGGCACTCGGGACAGATCTAATTGCCAACTCTACCAACTGTAGCATTTGCAGAAATGGCAGACTTTGGTCTGAAGCTCCCAGTAAAACCACAAAAAACAGCTGTCACAAATCGCAGCAGAGGAATCCCACTAGGATATGCAAGAGAAAACTCACATTAAAAGAGGTTACCTGTGGGATGAATCTGCCACTGTGCTGAGGCTGGACTGGATGCCCTCCAGAGCCCCCTCCCAAAACAGGTTTTCCTGTGAGTCCAAAATGGCTGTTTAGAAAAGACTGGAAACTGTGGCTCCAATTGCAAATAGTCTTTAGGTCTAGACTAACATGAACCACTCACTTTTGTTTATTTTTGTTTATTTTTGCGTGAAATGCCAGACATGAGAGAGGCCTTGCCTCTGCCACTTCCTAGAAGTATTCTCTTATGTTTTGGGAATCCTTTCTTCATCCTCCCACACCCTCATGCAGGCATGTAAGCAAAACCCACCCTCACATCCACTGCAAATATGAGAGACTTGCATCTGAAAAGCCAAAGGTCCTGCTATAGTAGTTACATTTTCTCCTCTCAGACATGGGAAACAACTCATTCAATGGAAAAAGGAAAAAAAAAGCAACAAGGAGGTGGTCCTTTCAAAGGAGATGAGTCAAGCAGCTTTCAGCTAAAATGTACGTGAGTTTTACTTCTGTGTAGCAATAATCTGTCGTCAAGAGAAAGCAAGCTGTTTACCCAGCATTCAGATAGGTTTCTGTACCAGCAGTGGAAAGAGTTCTCATACCCACAGTTTTCTATGTTGATTCACAAAAATATCAGTCCTGCAGAATGGTTTGGATCAGAAAGATGCTGCAGTGTAAGCAAGAACAAGCTGGTAGCATAACTACTTGTGTAGATCCTGCTGGGCTAAGTAACACATTTTAACTTTCAGTTTCTTCATAGAGTACTGTTTAGAGTACCCCTAATATTGTTTTTAAAAGTTCTCGTATTTTAAATAGCATTGTAGTGTGCATCATCCTGTGTTCCTCAAGAGTTTACATTTTGAAATGCACTATATACACTATATACATACTCAATGAGGCTCCAGACATATAAGTATGTACAAGTCTCTGTGTGTGAGGGTGAGTGTGTGCAGCTGGTCCTTCTTTGTGGTGATTTTTATCACACAAAGCACTGAAGCCGTGTGACTGAGGCTGGTGAGTAGCACAGTGTTACAGGTGCCAGTAACCTGCTATTGACTCAGCGGCTGTTTCAATGACAACAGAAATTATGTGAAGAGTTACTGATTACTGCAGAATGCAGATAAAGCACTATCAGAGTGCAGTGCACAGGAAACCCTGGGTTTCCTCATGTGGCAGACATTTCTTGCCCCATTTCACTACATTGCAGAGCAGCCTTTTCCGAGCAAAACCCACTGGCACTTGCAGGCTGGCTCTCAGCTCTGCTTCCCTAGGAGGAACCACCATCAAAAGGAACTTTGGCAAAAGTTCACACTTCAGCTCCTGGCAATGGGCTCCTTCCCGGGATATAGGAAGGTGTGTGCAATTCAAGTAAACAAATACATGACCTGTGACTAAACATTGATGACCTTTCAGTCTAGTGATTGGTTTGTAAAAGTTCCCTATTCCCGTACTTGAGCTCACATAACATGATGAAATACTAATTAAATTTTGTGTGGGGAACTACTTAAAGGTCACTGGATTTTGAAGATGTGTTTGGGGAATGGATAAATAAAAAAACCTGTAGCCGGAGACAGACTTTGTGACTTCTGCCTTCACTTTTCTTCATTTTTTCTCAGTTACTTAATTCCCTTAATTGGTTTGACTAATTCATTATTCAAAGCTACACAGTTAGCATTTTACTATATATGCTGCAGATTTGGTGCTAGTATAGGGGATCAGCTGAACTGAGACCCTGTGCTCATCTATCTGACCAAGATCAACTTCTTGACTAGATGTTGTTCAGTTTGTTCAAAATAACTGGTGGCCTTTAAATAAGTTTATTTGAACCAGAACTTGGACTTTTTTTGACCTGACAAGTTTTCTGTTTCCATGTTTTCCCAAAGTAAAGATAATTTCATGACAATTTTTTTGTTCGCAGACAGGTGGTCTTCACATCCATTACTCGTTTTGTGGAAGCTGTTTCACAGGACTGTGCTAAATCTTACGAAATTAGCATTTTTCTCCTCTTGCTTATCATCATGAGTTGGCAAAAAGAGAATGCATCCTGACATTTGCAGTTGCACTGGTAGTGCATGAGCAGTGAAGTACCAGTGGGTGTCAGCATCGGGGAGCTTTTGGGGAGGGAAGAGTGAGGGGCAAGGTTAGGTAGTAGCACTACGTTCACCACCAGCTGAATTGTCTGAGCTTTTCATTCATCCCAGGAGCACAAAATTAATCTCCCACCAGGCAGGCATGCATGTGGCATTTGCAAGCACAAAATGAAATTGTTTTCACTGGGGAACCCTGGCATCCCCAGCCCTTGGTCAGGTTTGTAAGGATGGACATTTTGGGCAGGCAGGATCCAGAGGATAACTCTGGCAAATGCCAGTATTTGTGCAGGCAGTGTTGCAGCACCCCTACACCAGTTGGGGCAAATGATTCCCGGCAGTCTGAAAGTCCAGCCCAGCGTGGTACTTTGGCCCTGTGGGCTGGGCTTACCTTCCTGATCCCTGTCTGGAGCTGTCAGTCCTGCAACTTCCCCAGCCTCCCAGCATCTCCACAGCAGCCACTGTAGGGTGAATGTGCAGCCCAACAGCCAGAAGTGATTTCTCAGCCCCTCATTCCTCCAGTGACAGCCCCCGAGGTGATGTCCTGCCACCAGCACACCTGCAAACCCCATTTCTTGCTTTTGACCCAGAGGCAGTCCATCAAACCAGAGGACATCCCATGGGTAGGTCTTTTATATCTTTGGAGCAACATTTCTTGTGTTCTTCAGCTCTGAGCAACTAGTGAGCTGAAAGCAAACAAACAATCAAACAAACAAACAAATAAATAAATAAAATCATACCATGGCAAGCAAGCAAGCTTCTGTGGCAAATTTATGGGATAAAGCAATATTGGCAGACATCATCTGAGAATTAGTGTCTTAAAAAAAGGACCTTTTTCATTATGGCTTTGTTCATAATTAGTTCCAAACTTCTGCATGACCACAGCTGCCAAGAAAGAACAATTGCTCATGTTTAATTTAGAGCTACGCATATGTTTTCCAGCTGAATTAAACCAAACTGGGGAATTTGGAAACCACTGAAAATAAGGGGAACTCTGGAGTGCTTAACAATTACTTCCTCATAAGACATGCCCAAGAGGAAGAGAGGTGCATTTCAGTCATGGAGCTACTCTCCTAAGGATGAGGAGGATCATGCTTTCCTTCCTCTGCTTACTGATGCACCTGCTTCAGGATGAGACAACTGGTAAGTAAGGACTTTTTGCTCTTTTCCTGTGTGGGAAGGGAGGGGGAGGTGGAAGGACAGGCTTGTTATTGAATTTTTGAATGAGTCAAAAAAATCTCTGTATCCTTTGTTGGGTTTCAAAACCCAGTCACTTTCAAATTAGTTCATTATTTCATCTTTCCAGGTTCTGAAGTGCAGATAAAATGAACGTGTTGCCCATTAGTTTTTTTCATGGTTGTATTACCAGTTTCTCTTCAGCCGGACAAATCTTATCTGATTCTGTGCTATGCCAGGATAAAAGCTGCTGTCATCTGTGTTGCAAAATCCACAAAAATATTAGAATTAGAATTCTTCCGAGAGATTGTTAGCTGATTCTGTTACAAATAATGTTTCAGTTTGAAAAAAGATTATATTGAAAACTGTCAGCCAGCTTTTCCAATGGTACAGACAGGTAGTTGCTTATCAGGCAGGAGCTGGTAAATATGACTGTGGCAACAGTTAAAAGAGGTGTAATCTCTTCAGATTAAAGCTGAGATGCGGAGTAAAGATGTGGATGCAGAGTAACTGCAGACTCTGTGAATAGATCTGAAGGGTTTATTCACCTTTCACAGAAGCAAACTCACTAAGGAAAAAGATACCAACAAGCAAACAAACAAAACAAAAGAAAAAAACGAGCAACAAAATAACAACAAACAAGCCCAAAACAAACAGCAAAAAACCCCACCTCCAAACACAGACCACATAAAAGTATTCCTTTCATAGTTCTAAATGTGTTTCTTTTGTAACTGCTTGATCTCATGACTTGGAAAGTTTTGAATGTGAGATCTAGGAGATTTAATTTCCCTGCGGTCTGCTAGCCATGAAACCAAACGTTCTGTAGCAATACCCTCTAATTCCAATATGTAGGAGCGTGTCCGTGACAAACATGTTATGTTATCATTCCTTCTTATCTGCAGCGCTTTTAGTTTTGGAAAAGCAAGACCTGCAAGACTCGATTAAGCCACAGAAGGTAGAGTTCCATTCGTTAAACTTCAACACCACTTTGCACTGGCAGCCTGGGCGGGCCAGAGAGGCGAGGGACGCGCTCTACTTTGTGCAGTATAAAGTGTAAGTACCAGAGCCTCCCACTGTGCTGGGCTTGGCCCTGCTGGGCACTTCAAAGTGATTTCTCAGGTGACAGGGTGTTCTCATTCCTGGGGAACAGCCACGTCCTGCTTTGTTGCCAGCCCAGAGTTGTTTCTATACTTATCAATCCCATAAGGTGCAGTCAAGCAGCATGAGGCAGGCAAGGATTAAGCACCTCCAGCATTGTGCTCTGCACTCTCATTGCACCAAAGATTTGAAGCAACACTTGGTTTGCAGGGGACCTCTGAAAACCACTGGGTCCAGCCATCTGCCTCAAGTTCTTCTGTAACAGAACATTCAAATATTTCAGGGGCAGACCTTGCCCATGGCACTGCCTCAGGGTGCCTTGCACGGAAACGATAGGGGCTGGTCCTCAGGGTGCTCCCATCCCTGGCACACTGGTGAGTATCTGAAATCATTACTGCCCTTGAGAAACAGTTTGGTGGAATACAGCATTCTGCCCATCATTGAAGACATTGGCCAAGCCGAAGCTTGCCCCCTGCCATGGGGCAAGTCAGAGGTGGCTTCACCAAGGCTGGTGACCCTTGTCTCTGCTTGGGATCGCTTTCAGGAAAGGCAGAAACCTGTAGCTCCCAGACTCCCATGAAACCAACCTTCCCTGTTATCAAATTGAAGACAGATAATTTCCATGGCAGAACGCTTGTCAGTGCCA
This sequence comes from Petroica traversi, assembly GCA_025920805.1. Classification (NCBI taxonomy): domain Eukaryota; kingdom Metazoa; phylum Chordata; class Aves; order Passeriformes; family Petroicidae; genus Petroica; species Petroica traversi. Next base: position 15,921,064 of record JAHLSL010000012.1, on the reverse strand, counting down.
CAAGAGTAAAAGAGATGGCTAAGAACTTGCATGGACACAGGCAGTGTTTCCCTAAAGTTTACATCCTTCCTCTTCCTCCACAGGTATGGGCAGAGCACGTGGCAAAACAAAGACGACTGCTGGGGGATTTCAAGCCATGTCTGTGACCTAACACAAGAAACCTCTGCCATCCAGGAGCCTTACTATGGCAGAGTGAGAGCCACCTTGGCTGGTGTCTATTCCAGCTGGAGCCTCAGCTGCAGATTTGCTCCCTGGCGAGAAAGTAAGTGCAAACGTGTGTCCCCCAGAGGGAACTTGATCTTCTGTGGCATGGAACGCATAATTTCTCCTCACTACTTGCAAACATGAGTAATCCTCTTCTAGCTTCAAAGCTTCGCGTAAAGAAGTGAGACAATAGCTCTCAGGTGAAGTGTTATGCAAAGGAATTATCCAAACACTCAAAAGGCAAACGATTATGGCTAAATAGCCATTTACCAGTAGTTAGGAGATCAAAAGATCCTTTTAATTCATCCTGTTCCTCTGGGCATGGAAATACACAAATTATTTTCAGGCATTTTTGGAGCTGCTGGAAGGACAGGACTCTAGACGATAAAAAAAGGAAGCATTTTTTGCTTGGGGGAAAAAGAGAGAACAGAGCTGTGTGGCGTGTGGCCACTATTCTTCTCACATTTATGTGTTTTCCTGACTGCAGGAAAGGACATAGAAAGGATATGTGAAACATTTGTGGTTAGTTTTTGGTGTCCTTATAGTGGCACAGGATGTTAGAAACAGGGGACTGCCCAAACACTGAACAGTAGCAGTGTACCTATCAGTGAGTTTGCACGAATTAACCCATTTTCCCTCACTGCTCAATGCAAAATTGAATTGTCAGTGTGGGTCACTTCACAGCCCAGAAGTGCAAACTACCTTGAGCCTCCTGCACAGGTGAAGCCACAAGCTTAAAGCAGAACCTTGCAGCAAAACCAGAGCATATTGCCCTGTGCCACCTCCTCCTCCAGGAGAGATTCCTGTGGCAGCTGCTGCCCTGCGTCCCCACATTTCTGGTGCTGCCCACACGTGTCTGCAGGCACTAGCTTGAACCTGTGCTTAACCAAGCCAATTGCAAAATATTTGAAAGTGAAGACAGAAACTGCATCCTTGGCACAGCTGAAATGGTTCAAATGGATGTTTGTGCAGTCCAAACACAAAGACAAATATGACGGGAAAAAGAAAATCAGGGCAATTTTAGAATTTTGCTTGACCAGTCAGCACTTAACAACACTTAACAACAGCTCTAAAGGATTTCAAAAATTTTGGCTTAAAGATAGATTTACAAACACAGGAAATATCACCTCCAAAATAACAATAACCAAGCCAAATAAATAACAAGAACTCACAAAGTGTCGCTGGAAGAGTAAATACAGCATAATGTATTGTTGGTAACAACTATTGAATGGATTCAAATTGCATTCCAGGAAATATTGTTAATAAAAAATTATTGTGTTTATAACTTTGGTTTTTTTTCCCATAGCTATGATAGGACCTCCAATGGTAACTGTAGTTCATAGCAGCAAATCCATAACAGTAAAGCTCCAGGCTCCACATTCTCCTTATAAGAGGAAGAGAGGCAGCAAAATATCAATGACAAATTATTATGATCTGCTGTATCAAGTCTTCATAATTAACAACTTGGTAGATGAGGTAAGAGTATGTTCAGATATGAACCTTTTACCACTGAAAAGCCAGGAAAGTATGGGCACTGTTGAAATAGTCTTCTGGGATTGTGAGAGCAGTGATGACTGTGCAAGTGTTTGAAAACAAAGTATGCTTACTCTTCAGGAATTGAATTTTATTAAGTTCAGTTGTAATTCATCCCTGTATTATTTTCCATGAACTTAATACTTCATAATCTATGACCTAGATTAAAAAATTGGGACAGGAGAGGAATTGGGGGGGGGGGGGAAGGCATTTTCTTTAAAAAGCCTTCCTTAAAAAACCTAGTAAGTTATTAATGCTATTGAGTTTGTGTAAGTCCATGTGCTGTTCTGCACCCTCTATTCTCACCAAATTTTACTCACAGACAAGCTTGCTAGGGAAATGTGCTTGACTGGCTCTTTTTTCTCCACTCTGTGTGAAGCAACACAGGGTCCTGGTGTATGAGGGGAAAGACAAGGTTATCAAAATACAAAATTTGAGGCCTGGAGTCAGCTACTGCATCGTGGCTAAAACGTACGTGCCAGTGCTGGACCGCAGCAGTGCCTACAGCAGCAGGCAATGCACCGTGCTGCAGTGACAGGGCTGCCACCTCTGAGACAGGTAAGCCACTGGCTGAAACTGGAGTGACTCTGGAAGCCAAGATCTATCCCCTCACCAAAGGCAGATACTCTCCAAAAGCAGAGAAAAAAGTGTTTCATAGAAACTGCCATCCTGCGTGACAATATTGGCTGGGATACTTACATAATCTCAGATGCACACCAGGTAAGAATGATAAGGCCAAGATGATTAGAGGAATGGGATAGATAATTATTTGCTTGCTGGCACTGTTCTCAGAAATATCTGCTTCTTCCCTTCCCTTAAACAGTTATACATAGTATAGTTAAATAGTTATACATAGTATGGCTTTCATAATAGTTCTTTTCTGTCTGGTAATAATTAATTAGGAAAATGAGAGACCTTGCAATTCTCCTGCAAGCTCTGCCAGCCTGTTCTGCTCAGGAACTGATCTGATGGATTAATTAAAACAAGCCTGTCCTCTTTTCATGGCCACTCCTCAATATAATGTGTTTAAAAATAAATCGGTTATCAAAAGTCATGGGTTGCCATGGGCCAAAATGCAAGAATTATATCCACTATCTTATCTGAAAAACCCGGTTTTTTACCTACCTGAATCCCTAGACTATTGTTACATTTCATATGCCCAGCCAAAAGATTTGCTATCAATCCTGTCTTGCAGGTGCAAAGGCACAGAGTGTACAAAGACCTAACCCAAACTTGACTTCATTGGAATTGGCCTTAGCAAGCTCAGATTTGGGGTAATAAAGGAAAACTGGAAAAGCATCAGAGTTTGAACCTGGGCTTCTATTCTTGGTTCTGTACCCTAAAACCATAAAAGGTTTCCTTTCTTCTTCATAATATGATGCATAACATCAGTGTCTCTTGGGTTTTGGTCAGTGGGTTTAGGCTAAGGAGGAAGTCACTTTCTAGGGGACTTTCCTGCATTTTCCCTGTACTGTAAAGAGCTGGAAACTCAGGTTAGAGCTGAACTTCCAAACAACCTGCAGAAGGACAGGACAGATGCAGGTGAATGGCGAGTGTTAAATGCCAGTTCAGTTTAAAACCACCCAACTTAAATGCACATGCCAGCAGCAATTCTCTTTCTCTTCCTCATTACAGGAATAATGGCAGAATATGTTTTCCATTGCTGGCCCAGCTGTAAATCAACATCTGCTGTTTATGTCTGGAATATGTACTTGGATACTTTTTAAACTAACCTTTGCTGCATTAAATTATTCGATTCATCACAATCATTTTATGATACATGAAGGTCAAGGATTCTTTGTAAGTCCTGTATTACAGTTTATGATGGTATGTATTTGCATTTTCAAAGGAAACACACTTGTAATACAAAAATAAAACCATGAAAAAAGTCTTTGTGGAAATATCCTTAAGATTGCTTCTTGGGGTTTTGTATTTTAAGTCTTGGAATTAAAATACAATTTATAAAACAGAAGTTTCAGATATTTTATGTTTTCTACAATTATTACAAGAGAAAATGAAAAAATTTTCCTTCCTTTAAAATAAGAAATGTACAATACAAGGGTATTCCCATGCTCACAGTCTTCATAATGTCCTCAACACAGTATTTGTGACAGTGAAACCAGTACATGATTAGCCAGGAATGCACGTAAACAAAAACAGGAAAGATTCTCTTCCATTCAGTGAAAGACAGTTAAAGACCCTCAGCAAGTTTCCTGTGGAGAACAGAGCTGTGGGGAGTGGCTGATAAACCAGAAGGCTGTACTGTCATTCAGTGGCATCTTGATAGGCTGAAAATTGGGTGAAGAGAAACTTAATGAAGTTCAACAAGGGCAAGTGTAGGGTCCTGCACCTGGGAGGAATAACCCCAAGTACCAGCCCAGGCTGGGGACTGACTTCCTAGAGAGCAGCTTGGCAGAGAAGGACCTGGGATTCTTGGTGCATGACCCTGAGCTGGCCAGGAGGCCCAATGGTATCCTGGGGTGCATCAGGAAGGGTGTGGCCAGCAGGTCAAGAGAGGTGGTCCTGACCCTCTACTCAGCCCTAGAGAGGCCACACCTGGAGTGCTGTGACCAATTCTGGGCTTCTCAGGACAAGAAAGGCAAGATGTGACTGGAGAGGGTCCAGGGGGAGCCACAAAGATGATGAGGGTGCTGGAGCATCTCTTTTATAAGGAGCATCTGAGGGAGTTGAGCCTGTTAGTCTAGAGGAGAGAAGACAGGGGGGAGATCTCATTAATGTGTGTAAACATCTCAAAAGTGGGTGCCAAGGGGATGGTGCCAGACTCTTTTCAGATGAGGTCATTGCTCCTCATCCCAGCAACAGGATCACAGTTAAGTTTCACCTCAACATGAGGCAGAGCTTCCTTACACTGAAGGCAGCAGAGCACTGGAAGAGGCTGCCCAGGGAGCTCGTGGAGTTTCCCTCTCTGGAGACACTCAAACCCCATCTGGACACATTCCTGTGTCACCTGCTCAGGGTGACCCTGCCTGGGCAGGGGGGGATGGACTGGATGATTTCCAGAGGTCTCTTTCAGCCCTATGAATTCTGTGATACTGTGACCTTTATTTTAGCCATTTCACAGGAAGTGGTGACTGAATGCTGACCATCACCTGTGATTTGTAGTGATTTTAGCCCTTAATCTTTCAAGGGAAAAAATTGCTTGGGCAAGGTCTGGGCAGTGACTCACTAAGCCACGCCAGGAGGGAGAGGTGAAACAGCTTTTCAGCTTTTAAGTAATGAGAATCTTAGTACTTAACAGTGTTCTGTTATTGCAGATTAAATGAGAGGATGTGAGAGTGGCCCAGACACAAAAGGGCAAAGCAAGCTGTGGGAAAAATGGAGATCCCAGCTACATAATCACTATCCACTTCTCTCTTAATTCACGTACACAAAGATGGATCAATTCAGTTTAAGTAACAGACCTTGAGTTCTCGTAAGCCACATTCAAAGCATTTTTCATGGTCTGTCACTAGCACCCCCCCTGGAGGCATCAGAGGTGACAGCTGCATCAGGATGATGGCAGTAGGCATTTGGGAAGAGGCTGTGTTTAGGGAAATTAATGCTGGTCACTCTTAGAAAAAGGACATTATATAATGAATATTTCCACCACCTGATTCTAGCACATGATATATTTGAACAACCTAATTTGCAGACATCCAGCCATATCCACATATCTAGTCCATAAAACCTCACATTTCCCTTTTTGTTCCTTTCTCAATTCTTCCAGTTGCTTTGCCCACTCAAATCCCACAGTTTCTTTATTTAGATAAGATTTTTTTGAGAATCAAGCCTTTAAATCTCTGTGTAATACCTAGTGCCAAGGCCAGTGTGAGATCCCAAACAGCCCTGCTGCCTGTCTTGCACTGGCCTGAAAAACTGTCCAGGCAGACAATTAAGAAATAGTCTGCCTTATATTTCAATAGTGGTGACTTCATCCACTTGTGCGTTATCACATCCTGAAAACAGTATTTGTAGTAACAGAAGTTGTTTCTCAAATTCACTTATTTCCTTAGGGCAGCTTGTGTTGCCACTGTTAAACAAATATAAAGCTTTATCAGAGAACAGATTCTGAAAATTCCAGGTACTTTACCTATGTCAGATGCAGAGGATAAAACTGTTTTATAGAAAACATTAAAACAAAAATAAGAGAGAGAAAAAATAAGAGGCAGAGCCATAGGAGTACCTGAAGCATTCAGACCTAGCTAGAAGTATAGCAGCTACCATGCTGTATGTCTGTGAAGGCATTTGAAAACTGGAAGCTTTTCAGTTTGATAAAATTATGAAAGATGTGTAGCATGCATGCTGGGAAAAACAGAAAAGATCTGAAGAAGTCTTGCACAGTTGTGTGCTAAGTTGTGGGCTAACCAGATTTCACTTCCTCAGCCACAAATCAGGCTTACAGAAAGCAGTGCAAGAGTTGCAGGAACAGACTTCCATTCTGACAGTACCAGGATTTATTATTGTCAACCCCATGATGTTCTGCAAAAGCAAATTTTCCCTTTCCATTTGAAATGCAAATTTTCTTTCAGTGCTGCATTCAGTGTGATCTGCATTCACAGCTTCTAGATAGACTTGGTAATGCTGTAACTTTAAAAAACAACTCACTGTGCCTTAGGCTGCACACTGCACTGCTGTTTGCAGCTCCACAAGGGTGGAATGGAGATAGAGTTCTCTTAACTACAGCTGGCACTTTCCTGCTGACAAGCCAGTTTGGAAATACTCGGGAAAGTGACTTCCAGCCCTCCTTTCTCTTCATCCTCAAGGGCACAAGCAAAACTGTCTGCTGTGGGTCTACATCTCCAGAACAGTCCAGGCTGGCACACAGTTCCACAGTGGGTTGTGCACGTGCACACCATACAGTTCAGGATGCTTTCACATTGTAGGCTTGGCCCCTTTTGGAAAAAAGTTTGCAAGACTCAGCTGAAAACACTCTTCTCTTGTGTTTGTAGTCACCTACACAGCAGACATTTTCTAACCAAGTGCCAACTTCTGTTTCAGGAAGAGACTTCTAGGGCTATGGCACTGGGAGAGAAAGATCAAGCAGTGTAACAAAAGCAGGACTTGAGAGACCTCTCCTGTGAACTCTCACCTGCCACACATCACTGAGAGATGTCTGCAGTCACAGGCACAGCCTGGCACAGTGGCCTCATCTGGCCGAGCCTCTCTGTCACAGCTCAGGGTCCCAGCAATGAGAAATAGATATTATTTCTTTTGGAGTTTGCAGTTGTGGATTTTGTTGTGAAGTGGAAACCCATCCCACAAGGGCCTACCCTTCTGTCTTTCATGACTTTGGTTGAACATATCTGATCTGCCAGATAGAATAAGACCTTATCTCCTGCTATAAAGGGATTTAACTTCCCATTCCCCTGGCACTAGGAAGAGCAATGTTCAGCTACCAGGAACTGAAGAACAGACCTCCAGAAAAGCTGATAGAGCAACAGCAATGAACCAGATGCTCCAGCCTTATAAATTAGGAGAAGATTATGCACAGCCAGCTGTACCATATAAATGCCCAGTTTTATAGGATGCCATGGACCTTGGTGTTTATCATATGGTGCAGCATCTGGCCAGTCCTGCTCATACCTCCCATATATCTGCTTTAATCAGGTGTGGACCTGGGGTTTATACATTTGCTTGGCTTGATCTCAGCTAAGAACCACTTTACAGTCCAGGGTGGGGTTCTGTTGAGAAATGACATTGGCTTGTGCCACAGATCTGTTAGACATTATCGAGTATTTCAGACTGCAGGGAATTAATCATAAATAGGTGGGGTTTTCCATGGATTTCAATGTTTGCTACAAAGATCAAGGATACTAATCTGTAAAACCTGTCTTAAAAAAAAAAAAAAAAAAAGGAGAAATCTCAATCTCCTGAGTATTAGTTTGCCACAATGAACACAGGACACAAAACAAGGGTACTTTCTGCAGAGAAGGGAAGGGAGGAAAATGACACTCCTCCTCATGATCAGGAAAGTTACAGTCTCCTTTGCAACTTGTTTTCAGAATCTTTTGTAAAAGGTTTCCAAAGGAAAAAAACAAACAAAACCTTTTAAATGTAATTCCCCAGGTTATGAAGTCACTGGTTGTCTTATTGTGTTATGTGTTTACTCTGCTGAAAAGCAGTTAAAGGAGTCATTGCTACCAGAATTTTGGCTTGTGATGGGGAAAAATGGGAGGCTTGAGCCCTCATGCCTATGATGAGAGGAATACCTGAAAAAGTTCCATGTTTTCAGGAACTGAAGGCAATTTTATATTTTTAAACAATTTGCTCTTTTCTAAGGCATTGGGGCCCTGATGGTGAGTTGCCTAAATTCCCTTAATAATGACAAAATGCAGCCCAAGAGTATCGCACTGAGGATCAGACTCTTCAGAAATGTCCTTACTTTTAAACAAAGGGACAGTATGACAGTGAAGACCCATTGTGCTAATTGTTATTTCCACAAAAGAAAATTGTTATTAGATTAGTTAACTAATTTCAGGCAATATCTTTCTAATACTTTTTTATTCTTTTTTTGGTGTAAGAAATCACTAATTATACCAATATCCAAGAAACATTCATAAGCTCTTGTTCATTTTTTACAACAGAAGAGTATTTTTTTAACATTGCTTGTTATGTGTCACTTTTTTTAATGGCTGACAAGAACATGATTGTTATAGGGCTAAGGTCTTATTTCCAGACTAACTTCTTAATATAAATTCTTATATTTGGAAGAAAAAAGCTCCTAAAAGATATCAGCAAAAAGCTAAACAATATCATTGTCTTTTTAAAATCAAACTCAAACACTTCCGGAGGGTTGTGAAATCATGCCCTGAGTGGAATGAGACTCAGAGACACAAACCTGGAGATGAAACTGCTGGAAAAGACAGAAAAGAAGACAAAGTGCACACAAACAGGTGCTGGGAAGCAGTGAACATGCAGCTTTAGAGCTGAAATGAAAGCATACAAAATAGGAGCAAAGTAATTTGATGAACAACACAGAAATTAAGCAGTTTCTACCCTGGAAAAGGAGACCCATATTTCCATGGAGCAGAACTATTTCATATTTGTCCATAGTCAAGGAGAAGATATATTTCTAAGGACAAAACATAGTTGTGTCCTGACCAGAGAGACCATTTGAGCCATTCCAGCAGCAACCTTAGAAGGAGAAGAGCCATTACAGAGAATATTTCTAAAGCCAGAGAGAGAAATTAATACATGGTTGGCAGATACAGTGAGGGATCTGCATGAGTTCCTCATGTCCTGGGGGTGGCAGCTGAAGTCATGCACACAACCTCTATGTTTGGGTGACTCAAGCTCCACTCCAGTCACTCAAATTCTACTGTAATGTACTAATGGGATATTTACCAGGCATTAGCTGGACCCTGAAGTCATGTGTATTTGATTTGTAGGGTTACATTAAAAAATCTGGTTATGGGGATGAAGTGCAGAGGAGATAATGTTGATGTGGACACTGGAGTTGCAGGGCGCCTTGGGCACAGTAGCCTTTCTAGTGTCAAGGACCTTCTCTTTGCCTTTAAATGATTACTTTTATATTTAAATGATCCCTTTTAAATTTGAATTATCTTGTGGAAAATGGAGTAGGATGGGTGAAATTGTGGAAAATGGAGTACGATGAGTGAAATTCTGGAAAATTAATGTGCAGAGGCTTCAGAAATTGACTGAGATCCCAGTTGGTACTTCTTTCTATCTTATTAATTCTGAACACTTTCTTGAAGCTGATTCTCTCACTCACTGAGAAAGAATCCACTCTCATAAATACAATGAAAATTTATGCCAAAAGTACAGAAACTTACTAAATAAATACCTCTGAGCTGCACAAGATGTATCATTATGCCATCCCGGAGCATCCAAGGACATTATTTCTTGTCCATTTGCTCTTCACTGGTGTTTGCCACAAAAAGACAGATTCCCTGCAATACCAGCACACACAGTGATATAAAGTGCAATGTACTTTGAGTATGAAGATTTTGAAACACAAGAGGCTGGGATCAAGCACAAGCAATGGGAAGAGCTGAGCAGAACATGTCCAGAACTAGGAAATCCTAGGAAATCCATAGTGAGATCAATTATTCTGCATGTTCCAGCCAAATGACTCCTTGGTCTGCAAGCTGTGCTATGACCTCAAAAAAACAACCAGAGCCACAAACAAGCAAGAGCTACTGCAGCTGTGTGATCCTTTCAGTGTGTGCAAATACAGTGTGATGCATTGGAGGAAAGCTGGCTTGGGCTGGGAAAAGGTACTTTCCCTAATTTTATGCCTCTGTATATTAAAGACAGCTGAAAGCACCAACTTAAAATACCATCAGGCATCTAAAGGAACATTTGAAGTAGGAAAGTTGTATTTCAGAGTGAGGCCACCAATCTGATCAAACAGAAGAGTCATGCATTGGTGTAACCAACACCTGGTGACCTGTGGCAAGAAACATGACCTCTCAAGGTCCAAGGATAGCCAGTTATGTTATGGGGTAAGTTGGGGAAATGAGCCAAACAAGGGAGGGAAAACGGAATAGCAGAGAAGCTTCAGCTGATTTTCCATAAGTCTCTGCACTGCACGTGGAGAGTATCAACAAAAACATTTCCAGAGAAATATTTCTAGTGAAAAACTGCAATATTGCTGAGAGGAAAAAAATACCACGTATTAAAATATCGTTCATAACATTTTGGTTTTTGAGCAAAAAACCAAAGTAAGATTCTCTTCTCTTTGGGGAAAAAACCTTGGTGCACTTAAGTTTCCAGGCTGTTTCCAATGACATGTCTAAATTTCCTGGAATATGACAGGAATGGAAATTGTCCTTGACAGCTCTGATCAATCTTTATCTAACACATCTAGTCAGAGCTCATACTGCAATCAGTGACCTTTTGGAATGCTTTTAGTGAGGTGCCATTTCTCTGAAAGCAGTATAATTCAATATATAATATTCAATAATTCTCCTGGAATGCAGCATACACACATAATGTGAGGCAGGAGGTAAAAAGAGGACATAGCTCTGCACACTCATCAGTCTCCTGGAGCTGAGGTTGTTCCAGCCCCCTCAGCTTCTTGTTAATGACAGTCCTGGGATTTCACCAGCAGAGACTGACAGATCAGCATTACATTGGCAAGAGAACAAGGAGCCCCCCTGCCTTGGGTCAGGCCTCTTCCCTGCTGCAAAACCTCTGCTCCTGCTCACACTGTGCAAGTTGCACTTCACAGCACCTTTTTTCCTTTCTGTGCTGGCTAGAAAAGAAAAAGTAACACCTAAGAAACTTCTGCTGTGCAACCATGAGGGTCCAAACAGCTTACTGAGGTTTGCATGCAGCAAACTGAATATCAACTCCCACTCTGCACTTCATTTCAGCTGGTGAACAGTGCAGAACAGGGTGTGCTTCCACAAAAGGTCAAGATTAAAAACATATGTTTAATGTTTGTGATCCAAACACCAGTTCTAGTATTTGCAATGAATTTCAAGACTTGAGCAAGCTGAAGACTGAAGTGACACAATCAGAAGACCAAAAGAGGAGACTGGGAGACATTACACCCACATTACATGGATAGCAATGTGCAAGCAGGCACAACACAACAGAGAAACTGCCTGCTTATATTACTGAACATGCCATATTAATTTAATATTCTTTAAGTAGGAGCAAGTTTTGAAGCACTTATCTTGACCTTTGCAGATGATGTCCCTTCCAGCCTCAAAGCATTTCAGTCAGCTGGAGAACAGCATGGACAAACTCGACAAGAGATAGACAGCTGGCCTGGTGAGTTCAAGTCCTTGGGAATCCTTGGGATATGGAGAAGACAGAATTCCAGAGCTATTTTCAATTTCTTACTGGGAAAGTAGGAGAAAAGAATGAGAGCTTCACTCTTCCCTCTTGGCCATTTTGCATTTACTGCCATGACTCAGGAGGCTGTGTATTTAACCCTCCACAAGGAATGTACTCATGGTTTTAGGCAAGGACTGAGCAGGTACTGACGAGTGGTACTGGACATAAGGGGTGTGGATGCCCACAAGTCTGGGGTGGTACCACAGTTATTTGGAGAGGTTGTGAAGAAGAAGTAGGGACATGCTCTGCTTGCTACAGACTGTGCCAAAATCAGAGCCAGCTTTCACAGCCCAAAGGCTAACTTCACACAATGGTACAGGTCATATTTTCACTTGTTTAGGGGCAGCATTTTAGCCATGGTCTGCATAAAAACACCAGATGTAAGTATTTCACTACCATAGAAAAATCATAATTACTTTGTAAAGAAAATTCCAATTTAAATACTAAAATTAATAAAAAATAATAATAATTTTTAAAAAGCGCACCACAGGCATAGGGTATAATTTCATTTTTCATTGATAAGTGTACCTAGCTTGGCAGGAGCCAGTCCTGGGAAAGTACATTTCAGAACTGAGCCTTTAACAAATGTTTGAACTCACCTTTTCAAAAGAAAAGTATAAAAAGGAGGGATTTATTCCTGAAACAAGTCTGCATTACTTCTCTCAGAAGAGGTACATTTCTACTCAGTGCATGCAGCTATTACTTCACAGACTGGAAAACAAATTAAAGCTGAAAAGAACAACAGCTAAATACCAAATCCTAAGGGAAATACTGTTTTCTAAATAAACCAAGGAACTATAAAAAGAAGTGAAGAAGTGTGGCTGAACCGTGTATGGGGTTATACTGACATGTTGTGGCAAGATGGAAGTAATGCAATGCCTTGATCACAGCAGGGATAGCATAGCTACTGTGCTATGCTCCTTCCTCTGCTTGAGAAGCAGAGAGAAGTCTGGGGTCCTCAGCCCAGACTGAGGACAGGGACAAGGAAACTGAGAAAATACGTAAGCAAGATGTCATCAGTGGATCCTTCCAAAGTTTCCAACCATGGTACATGGAACAGTGAAGTCATTTCCACACTTTAGCATGTGGAATGCAGAGCAGATTGCTTCCCTGTCTGAAGGCAGAGCTTGAAACCCTCATCCCACACAGCTGCAGATATGCATTTGGAGGCCTCCAATCTCTGAGTTTTCAGCCAGTTGGAAAGCTCTCTGTTTAAAAAAAAAAATCCTGAATGATTCAGTTGAATAATCTTTCCCATTTTACTGCTACTTTGGGGAAAAAAGTTTAGACACAAGCTGTGTCCTGAGACATGATATTTTCAGAGGAAAAAGGGCATGCAGGCAAAATAATTAACAGAGCTGTGGCAATGAATACATTCCTCAAGCATGGAATTATAGAGCCTTTCCATCTATGGAGTCACAAGAATGAGTTTTAGTGCCAGAGAGCTACAACTCATCCTAACCAGTGAATAGCTGTGGTAGGGAGGTAAAGGATGACGTGAATCAAGGCTGGCCACACAGGGTTCCACCGTGCCATCAGATCAACAGCTGGGGGACTTCTGCAGAGTTACTTGGTGCACCTTCTTTCTGGGCCATGATTGAAACATGGAGCTCCTTTGTAGGGCCATGAAGGCCACAGTCATTTAAACAGAAGGCAGCTAGAACAGCTCATCTTTTCTAGGAAAGAAAAAACATGCTCCTGTGAGGAATACATCATTCAAAAACTGTTGACTTCAATGGGAATCAATCATCTAAATACCCCTACTGTCAGAGTGCCTTAAATACTTTCATGTATTTATCTTTGCAGTATCCATGTGAAATAGGGAAAAGCACTAATCCAGTTTGTAAAGGTATTCAGAGGTATTTGTAAAGACACACAGGCAGCCTTTGGACTAAGTGATTGCAGGATTACACAGAAAGTTTGTGGGCAGTGCAGGAACTGGATTTTGTTTTCTCTGATTTTAGGACCATAAATACTAGACTGCTGCGATACTGCCTGTCACACAAAAATAATCTTCAAAGTAATACATGAATGCCAAATTTTAATAGAAGCCTTCCTTTGCAATAAAGATAATGGCAGAGTTTATATCACAGTCAATAGATTTATTGGTTAAAGGTCAGCCGGGACCATACATGCCAAGTTATTTTAAGGGGAAATATCCATTCCAGCAAGCTGTATTTCAAAAGATGCAGGAATTTACAGAACAGCTGGCTCTGAAACAGAAACGACACTCCCTTCTCTGAGTCAGCCCTAAAATGACTAAGGACCATTCTTTTTATTTTTTTTTTGGCTACTTGGAAGAAAACACCAAAATTAACTTAGTTGGCTAGAACACAGTGCAGATAATGCCAAGGTTGTGGGTTTGATCATAGTATGGGCCATTCACTTGAGAGTTAGACTTGATGATCCTTTTGGTTCCCTTCCAACTCAGAATATTCCGTGATTCTATTCTATTCTATTAGAAAAGAAGCAGCAAGCTTTAATTTTTTTTTTCCCAAAAAAAGTGTGTTCTGTGTTTCAAAAGAAAAAGTCAACTCATTTACTTCTCAGGCCAGCAAAAATGTAGACACTCAACCTACAGCTTGAGATGTGCTAACCACTGATATATCTTGACTTTTCTACCTGTGTTGTAATATAAAAACAGATTTCTGTTATTGACACTATTATGTAGGAAGGCAATTGAACTAAGCAGCAGCACTTCTCACTGTGCTGAACTTCATGTTGAGATTAAATCAGTTTTGTTATTCCCTGTTACCTTGCACAGTACTTGGCTCCTCAGGCTCAGAGAAATATTCACCTAAAGAAGGGCTGTGACGCCTGTAAAAAACTTGCAGAATTCCACAGAATTCCACAGAAAATGCACAGGTAATGCCTGTTGTGCCTACTGAGGAAATGTTTTCTGGAAGTGAACTGCATGTGGTATTATTATCTGTAGTATAAAGAATATCTATAGTAAAAGGAATTATTTTTCTCTGGCTGCTGGAACTTCACAACATTGTTTCACATTCCTACCACTGTCTTGTGTATATTTCGCCTCTCTGTCCTGGCATAAATGTTAGTTACCAGAATAAATACAGATACAAATACTAAACGACTTGAAGTTTACTCACAAGAAAAATTAAAAGCATTTTCTGCAAAACATTTAAAGTACACCAGTGGTGAGAGGGTTTAAATCAGTATTTCTTTATTATACTTACAAATTCCATGGTCAGAGACAAGAAAATTGAAAAAAGCTGTTTCATAACTCAGTGCTTCTGGTGCTCACATGGCATTGTGCTTCCTTGCACTGGTAAATTCTTTTGTATTTTATGTTACTGCAGAGACAAGAGACAGTCACTTCAGCCAACATGCTGGTTACCACAGCCCAATTTCCCCCTCCCACTCTGCACATCCCACTGCCTCCCTCCTGGAGGAGAGCACTGAACCACTGCAGATGTGGCTGCTCCTGTCTGGGGGCAGCCCAGGCACACACCACAGTGCCAGCAGCTGGTTTTAGTACCCATATTTACCTCCCAAGGAGCTGCACAGCTGCCAGCAGTGCAGTCTCCTCTCAAACTGTCCTAAAGCCTGCACTTGTAAGGGAGCAGCAGCATCCCTCCAGCAGCCATGGACTCCTGACCCTGCAAACAACAGGGGTGAGATGAAGTCCTGCCCTGTCACCCTTCCCTTCCAATAACTTGATGCATGGGCAGCCTCAGACTCCCTCCAGGCTCTGCAGCATGCCAGGAAGGCAAAGGCAAGGCACAAAAAGAGCAGTCTGGGTGTGCCAACAATGCAGATTATAACGAGAGGCAAGACACAGAAAAATTCCAGTCTGGGATAATGGTAATAAGAAAGAGACTTCTCCCCAGCAATTCAGGCACTTCATTGAGGATTGTGCACTGCACTAAGCACGATGCCTAGAAACAAAGTATTAAAATACTGAATGCTGCAATGCTGGATTTTGCGGGGCATGAATCCCATTTGACTCCCTACCCCACGGAGCCCTGTCAGAAGTGCAGAATTTTGCAGCCATGTGGTGACCAGCAGCCCTCTGCAGGAAGCAGACAGGAGGAGAAAACAATCTTGTAGGTTGCCAAAAGGATATATGTGCTACTTTGAAAAACTTATCATGCTTGAAAATGAGAACTTGTTTTGAAAACTCTATCGGCATTTCAAATTTGGCCATTCGATACAGTATTCATGATCTTTACAGAGAAACCTAAAGAGGTAAAAAGCCTTGCTTTCCTCTTGAACTCCTGCATTTCCTCAAAGGAGAAGTCATGGAGCAACAATGGCACAGCCCTCTTGACACTCACACCTTGACCACACAAGGAAGTCTCTGTGGGTAAACTGTGAATTTTAGACTGGAAGAAGTTTTCCCATACAGCTAGCTCTACACTGATTTTTTTTCACTTTTGCTTATAGGACAAGCTTAGCTCCCAACACCTCCCCTGATCTGCTGAAATCACCAGAGCACAAAACAAGTGTAGAAGTTGAAAATCCGATTTCCCAAGGGTGAAGCTTGTTACACCATGAGAACACATGCCAGTGACAGAAGATAACTGGTAGAAACTCAGAGGTTTGTGATGCTTGCTGCTA
Source organism: Petroica traversi (assembly GCA_025920805.1). Classification (NCBI taxonomy): domain Eukaryota; kingdom Metazoa; phylum Chordata; class Aves; order Passeriformes; family Petroicidae; genus Petroica; species Petroica traversi. Next base: position 15,904,939 of record JAHLSL010000012.1, on the reverse strand, counting down.
TTTAAACAATTTCCTTTTACACTATTAATGAAACTAATAAAAACTTTTGCATAGCAGCAAAATCAGACCAGTAAGGACATGACTTGAGAAGAGTACAGAAATAGAAGGTTTCTTGAGGTAAGATTAGTCAGGCAGTGGGCAAGTGGCAGCATACCTGCTCAGGGATGACAGAAAAGCCCAGGGGACCAGATAAAATTAATAACAGTAAAACACCTGGTGGGCAGGGTTAAACATGAATTGCCAAATTTTAAAAGGCAAACCTCTACCTAATATATGCTCAGAGTTTTTGTACAGGGTCTTGTGAGCACACACACAACCCAGGCAGCCAAACAGCTGGCTATATACTTGATCATCTCTGGAGTAGGCAGCCTCAGCAGTCAGACTCCAGCTTAAGTCCACTTGCAAATTCCCTACTTACCCTTGTGATTTTCCAGAAAGAGGTTTTACTATGACTGGAAACAAGTTTATGCCTGTTCTCAGTTCCTTTAAAGTCAGATTGTTGCTCTGAATGTCTTGTGCCACTGCTGCTTGTCAGTAACATGCCGTAAGAGATGAGAAAGTACAAAATAACATAATTAGATTTCCATGGCATTGTTAATGTGAGGTGTAAGTCAGCTCAAACCGACTACCTTTACCATTATTTTAGAAAATATCACAGCATCAATCAAGCTGAAAACTTCTCAGGTATTTTCCTACGTTTTAGCACGGTGCCAATGGGACTGTAACTTCTCTCTGTAGGCAGATGGGAAGACAACACACAAAGCATTGTAATGACCAGTGTGGGGCATTGTTAAGACATGAATTAAAGCTTCTCGGTCATAAAATATTGGTTTTTTAATAGGTGTTATAGGTATGAACTACATCATGGACATGTGTTTTCAGTGTGGGCTCATCAAAATTGCCAGAAATTAGGGATGTGTTTAGCTGGTACTTTTGAGGTTGATCTGATTATATGTCACCCATCTAGCTCTGTCTACATATAGCTGTTTTCTCTCATGAAAAGCTTTGTCAAGTTGAGTCGTCTGACATATGTTTCCAAGTGTTGTAACACATCCTGTGAAGTAACTTCAAATCAAAGGGAATTGAAACTGTTCTTTTGAGCAGGTTCTTTCAGACCAAATATCCAACATGAGATTAGAAACTTTATTTATTTTCAATATTGAATTCCAATTTTAATAGGACTCCATTGTAAACATACATGCTGGTCAGGGTGTAGTTGCCTAAATCAGGGAAGCAGGTACATTTTAGGTACTGAGGGTATCCTGCCCAGTCTTCATCTGCCACTGCAAAAGAGATTTCAGGCCTCCCTGTAACACATAAGTCTCCCTGTACCTGTTCTTGGAGGTGTTCTGGAAATTCAAGGAAACAGTTCCCTGAGTATCTGATATGATCAGCTACCAGAGGGCTGCATATTTGTATCTCTGTCCATTTAGGTGGTGATGTAATTTTCTCCTGCAAGTTCTTGGGTGAGGTGCAGCAAATCGCACACGCTCTTTCACATAAACTAAAACCTGCCATCAAAATGAGTGCAGGTCCTGCATCAGTGCTTAGGTGTCCACTCCTTGGCTGACTTGAAGCTAGATAATTGGATGCTGTTAGCAAGGTTGTAAAGAAAATGCCCCAAAAAGCAAACCACCTGACTACTTCATTTTCCCTTAGACACACTGCTATAGGCACCTCAGACAGAGGTCTAGATGACACCACAGAGCAGCATAGCCCTGGCACAGTGAGTGCCTAGCTCTGGTGCTGCAGTGTGGAGAAAGCCATGCATGTGCCATGTCCCTGTGCTCCTGAGGTCTGTGTAATTCCCAGTGCTGTCCCACTGTGGCTGCAGTGTCACCTGTCCTCACAGCAACCCGTTCTCATTACTCCAGTTGGAAAAATCTTTCCCCTTGCCTGCATTAACCACTATTGTATGGAGATTTTTGCTTCCTTGAGGCAGCCATGGTAGGCCAGTTTGGGAGCCAGGATACCAGACTTAAAAGGTTAATGATCTATCCATTATGCTAAGTCCTAAGCAGCAGCACTAATTCTTCCTATTCAATCATCCTTTTCCCAAGAGCTTGGGACAATACGGGAGACATGGAAGGCTCCTGATTTATTGCTGTCATGCAAAAGGTCAGACTAAGGAAGACCAGACACCAGAGTCTGCTGCCCTATAAACTTAGTACATGACAAGCTGTTTGTTAGCTTGTGTTCAGAACATCCCCTGACAAACAGCCACTATAAAAATAACACTTGGAGACTTTCAGGAACTTGCACTTCACTTTTCTGAGTTTTTTTCCCAAAGGAAATGAGAGAATAGGTTCTATCACCTTCCAGCATCACATGGTCACTCTGAAATGGAAGTTAAGATACTCTGATTTACCATATTAACTGCTTACACATCACTTCTCCATGAGGGGTGAATTGATGAAAGTTATCACAGAAGACAACTTGACAGTGAGACTGTAGCAAAGATTTCTGTTATTGAGTCAGAAACTCGGAGTATAGAAAAATCAGTAATAAATATTGAAATAAACTGGCATATCTCTCACTTTTAAGCTCCAAACTAGAGTTTAGGACTACTGAGAACACAAACATCAGTATACAGAGATGAGTAGAAAAATGTGCTTATATAGAGTGTATTTTTAATATAAAAACATTTATGAGTGTAATGTAGATGTGCATTTATGAGCATATATATTCTCTGCAAGCTGAGAGACACAAAAGAACCTAAGCCACCACTTCTGAGCTTCTCTCTGTAGGAGAGTTACCTTCTGACAGCAAGATAAATGAAGTGGCAGCTGTGTTCATTCTCTAGTGCTCATGCTTGTTTAGTACTCTGATTAATGATGAGTGCTTTACTTAGCCTAATTTATCTCTCACAAGCCTTTATATTCTGCTCAGAGCCCAATGTAAACTTTATGTGCAGATGCACCCACACAATAAAATTATTCCATATTGAAAATTACTTCAGTTTAATTCCAAAGTGAGTCCCCAAGGACCTCATTGGTAGGGATGCAGTATCTTGATCTGCCTTGACTTCAAGCTTGGGTTCATGGGCCATCCACAGAAGTTGAAATATTGCAGTAAAAAGGTGCAGTAGATATTAAAATAAAACAGTGACATCCAGTTGCTATTTTGGTAATTTTTTTTGTTCATTTGAACATTTTGGGAAAAGAGGGAAGGAAGCAAGGACACTGATTGAGGAAAAAACCTTTTATATTGGAACTCCATCCTGGGAAGATAGATATCTCTATCTAAGCAAGGTAAGAAGCCCTAACCTTTACTTTAATACTCCTTCTGACTAAGAAAATTCCATCCTGGAAAAAAGTCTGAAGCATTATGACATGAGCCTTCTAAAGGAAAAATAAATTATGGAGTCCTGCTGTGTTCTTATAATAATTTCTAACTACTTTTCCACTATCACCTGAATAAATATTTTGTGAGATTAAAGTAATTGATAAAATGGCATAATGTGGGATCATCTGAAGGAGTTTCAACACATCTTTATGGACTGGTTTATTGCAACTTTTGCATCAAGAAAGAGCCAGGTGAGTGAACTCTGTATGGGTACTAAACAGCTGTAGAAGCTTAGAAATAGCCTGTGGTGGTAGAGTGGGTAACAGGAAAAAAACACTTTATCATAGAGACAAGGCACATAGTAAAGCAGATGTGAACTCATTCACTGGCTTTCAGCAAATACTGTAGAAATCAGGAATAACTCTCAAATGCTACGTAAATTCTTAAGAGAAGGAAACTTGTTAGTCAAAAATGTATGCATCTTCTATGTGAAAAGGTAAAAATGAAAAATTAAAGGATAGTTCTTCACATCATAACAACAAAGAAGACAAGGCAACTTAGGCGACATATCCATGCTCTACATTTAAGTCATTCTTGCTTTTTCAGAATGCTACCATCTATTTGGCAGGCCACTGCTGAGACCTGAAAAGGGATTGCACTTCCTCACAATTGGCTAATTGGACACTAATTTTGAGAGTAATCTTACTCAGGCCTGCAACTTCAGCTTTGACTGTGTATTTTCTCTCTGTTTGGTATTTAATTTTAACTGTAAGCTGATGCATTGAGCGCAACTTTTCAAAATAAAGAAATAAATACAGATATTCTTTCATTAAGTTTTTTTTTAAATTAGAGCTAGTATAGTAAGAAAACCCAAATAAAAATTATCCTTAAACTCTGAGATTCTTGTAACAAATATAAGTTTAGCACTTATTTTCCTAGGGCTAAGATGTTCTAATATGTTTTGCATGACATTGATGTTGATAAATGTAATGCAGAAGTTGCAGTTTCCTGCAGAGATGAATTGTTGACATTTTAGAAAATAGATTTAATAGAATTTACAATGACAAGTCATCGTATCAAGCATTTGTGTGGACATATTGATTTCTCTACCATTGCATAGAAAACAAGTAGCACCAATGTTTTCTTCCTTCAGAAGTTAAGAGCATGAGGTACAGCTAATGCTTTCAAAATTAACCATTATGGCTTCTTTATAGGCTATTTGTTTCTTCATTCAATTTTCTCAAGCAACAAAATACTTGTAGAAACTTGATTTCAAGGGTTAATAGTCTGATACTGAAGTTAAGCAGGAAAGATGAAAGTAACAGAAACTTTATTCAGAAGCTATGAGATTTGCTTATTTTCTGAACAACTATAATGGAAGCAAAATTTCTGTTTAGGTTATTGCTTTGCAGTAAACACAAACTTATCCTCTAGCCTTTGAAAAACAGGGTTGTGATTCCTATAGATAATTTCTAGTTGGTAACCTCATTAAATTTTTGCTGTGCAAACTTCACCATACTCACACATCCACCGTGTCCCTGCTTCTATGAACTTTAAAATCACCTTCCACTTCCATGGATTTCAAGGGACTTGTGTGCATCATAGTAACAATTATTCACAGATTAACAGAATAAGCTGAGGTGGAAGGGATCCACAAGGCTGGTCAAGTCCAATTCACAGACGTGCACAGCACCACTCCCAAGATGATGGGAAGTGCCATGTCACGTCACCTGTGCATGCTCCTGCTCCACTTGGAAGCACTTTTTTCTACTTTTAGGACAAAATCCTGCCTTTAGGAATCCTTCCTTAACGAAACACTGCTAGAGTGACATGGCTCCCTCTAACATTCGTGCCGTGTCTTTCATTTTCACAGGAGAAGCTATTCATTATTTACACGGAAAAGGCTTTCTCCATCCATTTGAGTAACTGTTTTGGCTGCCCCTTATGATTTATTAAGCACGTGCAATGTTTCTCCTTTTCTTTGTTACATTATCATAAGAGGGTGCTACCACTTCAGAAAGGAGTTTCCACTCTGTTCCCAAGGGGAGGTAACAGAGCACTGTAACAGTAAAAATTTAGAATGCTTGACTTCTTTATGCACAGTTTCTTGAGTATGACCATATATTGCACATCTAATTCCTAGATGGCAGCGCTGCCTGGGCTAACCAGTCCACATTAGGCCACAGTCTGAAGGGCGATCCACACAGCAAGCACACCGTAAGTACAATTCTGGACACGTCACACCTGCCTGTATGATGACCATTGCATCTACATGTCTGCAGTGAACTCTACTCTGTGGCTCCATACTTCCTGCTCATGTGAAAAAGAGTCCTGACAATATAAGTTATTCAGATTCAGGCTTATATGATTTCAAAGACATGACTGATTTGGGGCACATAAGTTAATAATTATGTCTGCCTTTCTTGCTGTTTGTGGCACTAACCACGAGGAGATCTTCCAAAGTGAATTGTAGTCCTCCATTTTAGGAAGACACCTAAAATAGGTGTTGTTTTCGAAACACGAACACGTGAACAGATGACTGAAAATCAGACTTTTTAAAGCTCAGGCATGGCTAACATGCAGATGTGGCAGCACCACAGACAATAAGCATTTAAAAACCAGCAGGTGTTCAAAAATAATTTATGAACATAGAGCAAACCCACAAATTCTGATCTAAATCCAGATGAGATTGCATCATTCTTCTACTTCTCAGGCCAGGAATGATGCATATAGCAGCAGGGGAAGGTAGCTGAGACACCTGTCTGTGGTTTCTAGGCCAGGTGCCATAGTATAAAGGATAAGTTGGACTCCTAGGACCCAGGCAGGAATAGGTTTCTGTCCTGTTCCAGGTGTTTCCTAGACTCTTTTCTGTCCTACGAGGCTGTATCTTAAGGTTATTAATGCTTCTGACAAGCAATTTAAGAAGTCTGGCTTGCAGGGCAGGCACATTTTTTAGCATATCATCATCGTGATTTTCTGGAGGTTCATGAGAGACCTCTTGGGAGTTATGCTTAACCCTTCCTACTTTTGCACAGCAGGATTTCTCGAGTTATGCCTTATCATACCACTTAATTATCCAAAAAAATATTTAAGGGAAGAGGATGAAAGAAATAAAATGGTTGTTGGGCTCAAACATTTCCCTGAGCACTTTCTGCTTCAGTGAGTGTCCTGGGTCAAGCTCAGTTGGGGACAGTGCTGATCATTACGACTATTACCTCTCAGTCATGGTTAGTTTTTTTCCACCTCAGTGAACTTACGTTGGATTTGGTTTTACAAATCAGGAGGGGTCTGCTGTTCTGGGCTATGCAAATCAGGATTTGTGAATACACTACTCAAACAGCTCTGCAGATGGGACTTAGGAGGATAGAAGTACGACTTTTACTTCCATGTTTGCAATGGTTTAGCTTTACTGGTTTTGGTAGTATCAGTGGAACTGAGTCAGATCGAGAATGCATACCATATCCTCCTATATGTAATATGATGTAAAATCATAAATACTCTTTGAGTTAGAGACAAGGGAAAGAGACACTGGAAGGCATACCATGCTTTCCTAGAGTGTAAGTTTTATACAAGCAGTTTAATTTTAGAGAGATTGTCAAAAGATGGAGAGCGGGAGAATTAAGAAGAATTTGGTTTTTTTCTGTGAGGAGACCTTTATTTTGTGATTTCACTGTCAAAAAGATAAAGTGTATGTGTAGCAAACAGCCATGTGCTAGGAACGTCAGAATCAGCAAATGGCTGCTTTTACTGCTCGGCTTAGGGTTAGGCATGAAAAAACCACAAAGCAAGCATGCCACAGGGAGCATGGCACAGCAACAGCATTGCTTCCTTAAAAATTTTCTACTTGGCACAACCTGTGTTCTGGGACCCTCAGACTCTCAAAACCTGTTTTTCTACTCCGTTTAGGATCAAGGTTAATTTTAGGGTTAGGGTTGATAAAACCACTAAGAAAGATATCCAATGAAGAATTTAATTTCATGAAAGGAAATTAAATTTTGCAATTTCAATGAGTAGCAATTCGGGAAAGTTTAGCCCATTTTCCTGCACTTCATGTCATCTCATTCACTTTTATTGTTTTCACTTCACTTCAGAATTTTCTCTTGTAATTTTAGCACTTCATTTCATCACTTTCTTCTCTTGACTCTTGGTTTGGCTTCATTCCCTGATTTTGAGATACCAGTGAGTTTCATTTTGGCAAGTTTTGGTCCTTTATGTTTAGAAAAAATAACAACCCACTGCCCATAAATTTCTCCCTCCACACCTTTCTTCTTGGCATTATCCTTTTGCTGAACACCTAGTCAAAAAGCTGCTTTTCGTGCCCTCTTAGGATTAGGCGTAGGCTTTGGTTTAAGGTTGAGAAAACCACAAAGCCCACAGCTCCAGGGACAGTGAACTGCTAAAGGCCTGGCAAGGGAAGGTCAGCACTGCCACGACATTGCTCCCTCCTCATCTTTCTCCTTGGTACCAGCCAAGTGCTGGGCAGCTCAGCCTCAGCAAAAGGCTGCTTTTACTGCTTCACTTAGGGTCAGGGCTCCAAAAAGCCTAGAGCTCCATGGACACTGGAGGAAGTCTCTTGAATAGACTCCCTTCAGTTAACCCAAGACATGGTGGAGTTGAGGTTCACCATGTGGGACCATCTTGTTTGACACAGGAATGATATTCCTGCTGCTTTGGAAGGGGGTAGGAATGCAGAAGCATGTACATATCCATATTCTACATTTTCACTGCAGGTAACATATATACAAATAATCTCTACACATGTTGGCTCTTGGTACATGAGAACTTTCTCCTTGGTCATGTTTGCATTTATCAGAAACACTCTGTAAAAGACAAAAGGCAAAACATTCGCAAAAGATCCAACTGAACTATCTCCAGGGTTTAGCATACATACTACTCTCATTCATTTGAGCTGGAACTTTAGGTAGTTCCCTATACAGATGTGTAGGTGTGTTCCTAATCAAGGCTGTGTATAAGAATGATTTTTCAGTGATGCTGATTGTTATACCTCTGAGTTAAGACTACTTATTTTGTTTAGTCAATCAATCTACAAAGAGCAAAGAAGCAACTTTTAAGGTGTTTCCGTTTACTGTGAGCAAAACCAGGACTTTCTGGGCTGTTTATTTTTCCAAAGTTCTGCAAAAGAACTTTGTTTAAATGAGATCTATTAAACTCTTTATCCAAGGTCTTATAGAAATATAAACATCTGATCCTTTTCTTTCATCCTATGACTGAAAATAACTGTTCTGTTTTGCATATCTTGAAAATTGTGACCTTTTATATAGTCCTTTATAGTAAATCACAGAAATAATTTAGGATACAAGATTATGAAGAGTCTCTTTCACAAGAGGTACTTTATGGGGTGAGATGAGTAACTGTTGTTTCACATAAACTACTGTAGCATGAGGAATAACCTACAAACTCTGTCTGAAGGAACATGAATCATCACTCAAAACTCTCTTCCATGACACTCAGAACAAATTCATGTCATTCTCAGCTCTCTCTTGGAAAGCTCTGACAGATTCATATATCAAAGCAGGGAAAAATGCTATTTAACTTATTGTTGCCTAATATGCATTTATTTTCAAAATGTGAGTGAATTTCCTAATCAGAAAAGAAGTATCACAAGTAAATGAGCTCTGTTTCATTTTATTTTGGATACTTCCTTAGAAGTTTTTAAATAACAGCATGGAGGGTAGCAAAGCAGTCAGGCAGTCTTCCCATCGATGTGAACATGCCAGAGGTATTTACCAGCAAAGCAACACATATCAGGATTAACAAAAGAGACTCCTTATGACCCTCTTATGACTTGCAAGGTGGTTGTTCAGGTTACACGAGACACAGACTTGTTCCTGCAGTGAGCACAAAGTACAAACAACACCCTTCTTACTTCTACATCTGGATTTCAAAACACACATATAATAGCATCTTTTAGCACTTCCCTTTTCCTTTTTCCTTGAGTTCCTCTAAAGAATGCTATACTGCTACTGGTTTGTTGAAAGAATACAAAGGTAAAAAAATTCCTGAAATATTTCCTGAGCAACAGTGCAGATTTATCTTTCCCATGTACAATTTAAAAATTGTCCAAGGCAGTTTACCTGCATCTTAAACTACAACCATTTAAAAATTTCCATAGAAAGATCAGCTGTGCAAGGCTGGATTGGACTGTGGCCACAGGTCTGAAGTTTCCAGCTCCTTCTAGTTCTCATGTTGCTCTTCATGAATACATTTGGCAACATCTGATGCTACATGCAGTGAAATGACTCCTTCATTTACACTCCTGAGTTAAACTATTTACAGAGTAAAGGACAGGGCCTTGATCTTCTAAGATCATCTCTCTATTTGCTGGCAGGAGGAAAAGTCTCAGGAAGATTCTTGTCTTCACTAATAGGAGACCCAGATCCAGTGGGATGCATCTAGATATGATGTGCTTGACTGAAACTCTATTTTGTCCAAACAGAGCTTTTCTTATTGCTTACAGACAATAAATATCATCTGCAGCAGTCCATCTACCTCACTCTTCACCTGCTAACACACCCAGCAACAGTCATCACCAAAACACAGTCCACATATCACCATCAATTGGCAGAAACACAAGGCCAGACACTGCCAGCCCCACTCCGGCAAACTTCCAAAGAAAGTCATCAACAGCTTAAACTGAGAAAGGAGCGTAGGAGTTCAGGTAGTGTTGGAGCCAAGAGCTGTGTGTGCACTGTTCCACAAAACAAACATATTTATTAGAAACTTGAGCAGTACTGAGAAGTAGAGGGAGATTGCTGGAAAGCACAACTATGACTTTATTTCAACTGCAGCTCTTGTGATCAGGGAAAAAGAAAGAAAATTAAAAAGGGCAATCGCAGTCCCAGATTGATGCAATCAAGCTGGTTACCACTCCCCACGCTGTCAAGCACAGAATTTCCTCCCTCCTGCTGGGCTTCTAGGGCTAAGGATAACAGGTGAAAAAAACTCCTCAAGCCTGCCAGCAAGTTCCTTGGAGAAGTAAACTCCAAGGTCACCTGATCCTGAACACCTGTCATGCAGCATCTTATCAGGAAAGATTATCATCTCTTTCTCACACGTTTTTGACAAAGGCAGAAGTTTATCCCAACACCATTTCAACACCCAGCTAAAAAGGAGAATACATCAAAATTTCAAGGATTGGATTTTTTTCCATTTATGAAACATAATCCTAAATGTTCTGGCTTTTTCCCATTGTATAGCTAAATTAACTTATTGAACTTTTTTTATAATAAAGAATGAATTCTTCATCCTATTCAGTCTTTTAGCCACTTTGTACAGCAGTTAAATTCTACTCCTAACCACTCTCTTGTACAATCAATCTGGACTAAATCTGCAGAAATTAAGGGTTACGTGCAAATTTACTGTAATGTGAATGAGTCAGAGCCTGTCCTGCTAAAATGAGATTATTCCATCTTTAATTTCTGATGCATATCTTTGATTTTAGAAAAAAAAAATAGAGATGGAGAGAAAAAGATCAAACTACAATGGAAACAAAGCTTCACTGTCATGGGTGAAGATGGAGTCAGAGGTGATAGCAAATTGTATTGGCAGTGCCAAACTCTGGCAGGAAAAGGGTATTAATTTTTCTCTTCAAGGAAAAAAAAGAAAATGGAAAATGAGACACTGAAATTGATGGGTTACTTTCACTCTTTATAATACTCAGAAACTTCAGCCCCTTTAGTAAAGGTTTCCAGTCTAAAGCCTGGCTGCAGTCTTCCAAAGTCAAGTCAGCTGGAGCATTTCCAAGAGCAAGGGTAGAGGAATTTAAAAAACCACCAGAAGGCCTCCTCTCCTCACATCTGCTTAAAATGTCATTTATCCACAAGAGTTCAAGAAGTTTCAGCTGAATGTGGAAACACTTCCAGTTAGAGAAAGCAATGACATCTTTCATTGAAGTCTTTGTGAAAAATCTGACCAAAATTTATTGACAGGAGAGACACCATCCCATTGAGTACCTGAACTCACTATAGGTCCTCTCATCACTCACTGTATGTATACTTAAGGCCATGAGCAAGCAGGATTATTTGCCTTGTGACCACGGCTTTGAACTTTGAAAAGCTGTTTTTTCTGTGGAGCCAGAACTGAGGCTAGAAACCTCATTTTCTCACCACACTTTCAGAGTCGGCCTCTGTATCCAGACAAAGGCACCAAGTAAGCCCTTCCTAACACAGCTCAACGAGCAAAAAAAGCAGGAATTGCAGGGAAAACACAGAGGGACAGAGACAGCTGATTGGGAGAGGAACCAGTTTGGAACACATGGAAAGAGCAACTGGGGAGAGAGGTCCATCAGGAGCTTCACTGAGTGTATATGTCTATATGTATGTACATATTCACAATATATATTACCCTATATATGCACCATGTACAGTTTCTCATCCTCTGGAAATCAGAATAAGATAAACAAGCAAGAGATTAATTTCCAGACACAACCTGGAAATTATCATGAATTACCAGACAGCCCACGCTGACCATGGCTTCAGTAGATTGATCTGTAGCAGCTGCATTGATTGCATTGCCTGGCTTTTGTTTGCATGATTCTCCTTTTATGCAGAAAGGCCTGAGGGAAATGGCTGGTGATGAAAGGACTAAGAGACCAAAAACTGGCAAAAGGGTGCCAGGATGGAGGCGGTAAACTTGAAGAGAACAGAACAAGTGGGAGGACAGCGAATCAGGTCAGTTGGCAGGGGTCCATCTAAAGGAAGAAGGGCTGATGTCTCAGCACCTTCAACTGAAGCCTCCCCAAGTATTCAGCCTGTAGCACCCCACGAGCACAGCGTGCAGCCCTTCAGGTTCCCTCATCTCCTGCTCTCAGTGAGGGCTGCACTGAGCAGCTCCACACACACACTCAGCGAGAGCTCTGTCCGAAGCAAAACCGTGTTATTTTTCACAAGTCCAGAGATGCTGATGTGGGAATGTGCCTCTGCAGCTCCCCTACTCCAAGCAGGATCAGGCGGAGCAGGATGCTCAGGTCTAGCACCAGATGGATTTTGAGTATCTCCAAGAAGAGAGAGGCTCCATGGCCTCTTCCCATCTTCAAATACACAGTTAAATGCAAAGTAGTGAGAATCGTATATTGAATACCCAGTGATGTACCACATTGGCCTTCGGCTTCGTCCAAAAAAAAAAAAAAAAAAAAAAAAAAAGAAGAAGAAGAAAAAGGAGGCGTAAAAGACCATCCCACTCCCGTCTTACGATGGTTTCAGGGGAGAGTTACTCATCAGTGAAAGCGCTGAGGGGTGCAGCAGAAACCACCCGGCAGTTTGGAGGCAGGGTCACGGCGGGACAAGGGGCCGGCAGCAGCTCCATGGGGCGCTCCCCGGGTCTGGCATCCCCGCCCCGACCCTCGGCTGGACCCCGCCCGCCCGGCTCCTCC
>JAHLSL010000012.1:15842906-15891863 GCA_025920805.1 Petroica traversi | reverse complement strand
GCCCAGCCGCGCTCTCTCCGTCCCCGCCGGCCGGAGCCCGGGCAGCGCTCGGGTGCTCCGTGCCGTCCGCCCTAGACAGCCCTGCGTTCGGTGCTCGTGGTTTTGGCTGGAGGGGGAGAGCTGGGTGTTTCTGTAATGTAATGCTTCATCCTTTCCTTTTCCCTCAAATGGAGCTGGAATTAGCTTTTATGAAGCTCTGTGTTGGTTTGCTGTCAGCTGTAATCGATAGCGTGCTCTTGAGATAGTTCTTGTTTTACCCATCGCGGTAATTCCCCCGATACCTTGACAGGAGCCACTCTGAGGGGTATAAGCAGCCAAGAGCTAAATTAAAACAAAAGTCAGGGTAAGGTTTTGGCAGAGATTCTGCCAAACTAACACTCATGTGTTAGTGTCCTGAGTGGCTCCAAGTCCCTTCTCCCATCTGTTGACTGTGTCATATGGTGGCAGCCACACATCCAAGCACGAGAGAGAGGGAAGCAAAAAAGCTGGCAGCTGGAGTGGGCGGTGGAAGCAACTCAAAGAGCAAACTGTCTTGGCATGGACAAAGATGTTACCCAGTGGGAATGAGCTTATAAACTGTAGCCTGGAACATGTGGGTGGGAAGGGGGGGGTCCCCTGCTGATGTTAAAATCATGCATTATTTCTTTTTAAAAAAAATGATTTATCTCCTGTTATAAAATGGAGCAAGGCTCTGGAGGGATTAGCAGATCTGCTAAGAAAACTACTCTGCCTTTGTGCTTTTTTTCTCTGCTGCAAGTGTTGCCTCCAAAACTCAATGTATAAGGACAGACTCTGCTCGCATTTAAACTCCACAGCAAAACTTTCTGATCTTGGGAGAGCTGTGAGGTAGTGGGGAGAGCTCTTCATATCTTGAATGTCTTTGAGAACGACTAAGCGCTGTGTCCCAGTTAACCCTTTTGACAAACTGCTCTAATATGTATCTGTGATTTTGAGTTTCTTTCAGAGGCACCAATGCCGGCTTCTTTTCAAGTAACTGACCACAACACCATCTTATTTAAGTCTGATGGTCATCAGTGCAAGTGTTGCGGAAAATCTGTAAAACTGGCTTTCAGCTATCCTTTTAAAAAAACTTTAAAATGAGTTTACTACTGGTTTTGATTACAAAGAAAGTTTAGAGAAAATTCAAGGGGTTTATGCTACTTTTGTGTAGTGGTTGTTCAATGCAGAAGGGAATCTGTTTCCCATTCCTGAGGTTTTAGCTGGACTTGATTTCAGGGTTTTGTTGACAGTCAGCAATACCGCACAGAAGGGAGACCTATGCCTTTTGCTGAAGGCTTAGAGCTTTTCACCTTTTCTAACATGAGACCATAAATGTTAGTTTAATTCATCTTAGCAGTATTTTGCTAGTTGAAGAAATTACATGAAGTGTAGAACCGTCATAGCAGTGCTCATGTGCTTTCTCTGAAGTGAGGCGATGGGTAAAAGAATCCCTTTTGGGTACTTTGTTCCTACAGAAGAAACCAGCACTCAAGTGCCATGTAAAGCAGTTTTACAGCAGGACTTGGCAGACTCAGATTCTTACCTCTTATGGGATCTCTCCTGTGCCTGACTCTTTGGAATCTCTTACTGTATTTTTGTCTTTATTGTGACACAGTCTTGGTACTCGATTTCTTCTGTATGAAGCTGCCCTTGAAGATGTGCTTCATCAGTGTATCTAGTGCAAGTACAGCTGGTCCAACGTTTAAAGGCAAAACCCTGAAATGTATATAATGTAGACAAGGTTTTCTCAGTATAAACATTTTATTCTAACAGACCTGCTCATACTGGGTTGCAGTCCTCGCTAGCATATACATCCAGCCTTAGATTCCACTGGAGCTATATCAACTACATTTCATATGATGCAACCTTGAAAGCTTTTGTTGTTTTCTAATAGTAGTGTAAGTTGTTTGTTCTGCATTGATACACCTCATTTAATTTGCGTCTTTCATATTGCACTTTATTGTATTTTTACTAATAAACAGTAGTTTGAGAAGCAGCTTCAGGCCTCCCTTTATGCAAATTTTGAAAAAGAAGAAAACTGTGTTTTCTTTCACAGTTACTAGAGCTGTAATGGAAGGCGTAGAGCATCCCTTTTGATGTTGTTCTGGGAAATACAGACTAAAAGGCTCTATAGGAAAAGCAGTGGGGAAAATAGAATGATTTTTTGAACTCCCAGATTCAAAATTTTGTGCTTCTAGTATTTTGTATAACCTAGTATATGTCTATATACTAGGACTGAAATAGATGTGTGTTGATGATAATCTGTGTGTTTACCAGAGAGGCATAAAACTTCAGTAATAAGAGTGGAAGTATATGGGGAGGGGTTGATTTTGGTGTTTTTACACAGTATTTCCCTGCTCTCCACTAGTGTGAAGGAAAGAGGAGTAAACGTAACAAAGAAATAAATAAAAATTGATATTGGCATGAGGAGAACTGCAGTATATGAAGAGGGAGTGTTGTGTTGAAGGCTCGTCCTTACCTTCTCATCTCCAGCTTCCAATCTCATGCCAGGCTGTCTGGACTGCACTGCCATCTAGCCCTAGAACTTGCCTTTGCTTTTGATTTCTCAGCTTGACAAGTTCTTATTGCTTGCTAATTAGAGATGGAAATGCTTAAAGGAGGCAGTTCATTACTGCTGGGATTAAAGGCCAAAACTTAGATCGCATTGCAGTTCCCTGTGCAAACACTCAGGTTCACCACTGTTGTTGATAACCATTCCTTTCCATGGCTCTTGGTGTCCAGTTGCCTTTTTAGTCTTAATTCCAAGAGAAGCAAGTTGTTAGGATAACTCAAGTAATTTGTGTGCGTGCTTGTGTGTGCTTCCTGTTTATGTTTGGTTTTATAGTTTAGGCTTGCACAGATTGATTTCTTCTGACTGAGTTCTCCCTTAGAAGTCATATTGATTATCTGCAAGTAAGAGAAGGAAAAGCCACACTTTATGAGCCAAACAAGAGCTCCCATATTTTAGGAAGCTTAACTTTGTAAGAGCCTGAATTTTGGAATTCAGAACATCTCTGGATAAAAATGTAAAATGAAATACAGCTCTTTTCTTTGTACTTGGTGTGCCAGTAATTTGGGATATTGTTTAGAGGTGCCATATTTCTCTTCAGAGTCTCACACCAAAGCGGGGGTGCCCCAGGAATTCTCTGCAAAATGTTCCTTCCCAGAGGCATTGCCTACAAGAGGTGAGGCACTACAAGCTTTCTGGGAGTGTTGGTCCTTCCTCTCAGATCTTGGGTGCAGAAGAAGGTGTTCAACTTCCATCTTCTTAGGATTGCCTTTCCCTCAGAAAGAAAAGCAAGTGCTCGTCCCCCATTGATGTTACATTCAATCTCCTGCCCGAGGCAAAATGTGGATTCAGAATTGTGGATTTCACTAATTAAAATTCTTTTGACTATCAAGTAAAGCAGAATCCCTTTTCTAGAAAAGCCATCAGTAGGTCACAGAGAAAGAAGCAACATCTATTAAGCAATAAATGTAATGCTGTTAATTCTAATTGGACTATTGTTACCTAATAGCTGTTAGTCAGTGCTGAATGAGAAAAGCCAGATCTAATTTTGGCTCAATTTATATGTAGAAAATAGATGCTTTATGTAAAGATGGTTCAGAAGTGTACCAAAATGCGGTGTGTGGCAATTTGGCTGATAACTGTCACAGAGCATCATTCTTACAATACGTCAAATAGAAAGATTAACTCTCAGATACTTTGAAAAACAAGTGTAATATGTCAGAGGTATTCTAACTAAGCTTGCATTTTCTTGGCTGTTCAGTATGATTGATCTAAGCAGTAATAAATTGATAGTGCTAAACATTTTCTAGAAAGAAAAGAAGAACCTCAACACTAAACACTGAACAGTCAGGCAATTTTCAATATTTCATATAATTTCAAAACATCTGTTTTAAAAAAAACAGCTGTCATGTCATGGCATTGTATCACCACTGGGCTTTTAAAATTAATGGTTTTTTTGACAAAAAAAATGGTTTTGCATGCCAGACTTAACAAAACTTCTTTTCATGTTAAATTAAAAAACAAAACAAAAAGAACCCAACTGGAACCAAACCAAACCATCAAGCACAAAACACCTCTGTAAGACTGCAATTCTGAAAGCCTTGAAAGGGCTGTGACTAATTTTAGACAAACCCACCTTGAATGTCACTCACCTTATTTTCTTGTTTCAGGCCAGTATTGGTCACTCAGAATTAATAGAAAACATCTACAATTACTTTTCCCTGCTGGAGTGCATCCAGCAAAGGTGTTTGCAGCAGGGCATGGTGAAGGTAGTGGAAGCTCTACTCTTGTACTTGCAAACTTCTGACACAGTGGGAAGAAAATTCAGTTTATTTCATACAAGTTAGCAAAAAGGAATGGATGTCAGCTGCAATGGTCATCTCCATCTGTCTCCTAACAAGGCTTCAATGGACTGGGAAGACTTTCTCCTCCTTTCTGAAGCTGGGTTTTCTGGACTGAGTCTGAAATGTCCTTTGACCAATGTTCTCTTTGGAGGTGTTTTTTTGTGTGTTAGGACACTGTTTAGATAAATAACAACAAGGCTTCACATGGAGGAGGGGAGCCTGTCAAGGCAAGTCATCGCTTCAGTCCAAGTTCTGTATCTCCTGTTCTTCAGGCTGTATTTCCACTCACACTCTTTGACGAAATTACCTCCTCAGGCTCACATGTTTCCAATGGTAGCCTGCCCATTTCTTGAAAAACAAACCCCATGTGCCCCAGTCTTATCATTCTCCCACCTTTCCCCACCTCTGCCCTCGAGTTTTTCCATCTGCTCCACCACCTGGTTTTCATGCAGTCTTACGTTTCCCTTTCTGTCCCTGTCCTTCTTCCCCCTGTGCCCCCTCTGAACAGGCTGTGATGGGAGTGACGGGCTCCTCTGGTGAGAGAACGAAGAGTATGCTTTGTGGTTAGCTCTCGAGTGCTGTTATGACTTGAACAGGAAATCACCTCTGTGCTCCTCCCCACATTCCCACCAGTGCCACTCAAGTCAGAGGGTTTCAGTAGCCTGACTTCATACCCAGCAACCCACCAGGAGAAAGGCAGCTGAGCTGTAATGGCTCCTATGTACCTCTTCTCCTCCTCTCCTCCTCCTCTTCCTCCTGCTCTTTCTTCTGTTCTTCATTATTTGGTCTGCTGAGTTCAAGTGAAAAAGAATCCGCACAGAGAAAAGCTTTCAGGATCACTTCATTTTTAAGACATTTACTCATGTTTTTAAATTGTTGCTAAGATGATGAGTAAATAATAAGTTCGCTAAAGTGCATTTCTGGCTTCCTGTGTTTCTTTACCTCTGATCTCCAATTTATGATCTCCAATTTTGGCTCAGTCCCCCTGTTTACCACTTGGTGCACTCCCTTGCATTCCTGCATGGCCAGCACTGACTTGCCTGAGGCTGGAATTGTGCCAGAAAAGACAGCCCCAACACTCTGCTTGTGAGGGACACTGAACACGATGCTAAATGGACATTTGCTCTGAGTGTTTTTATTTTTATGTTATGCTCAGGCATGCCTTTGAGGGACTGTTTTTCACTGAGAACAAAACAGATGAGCTGGAGGAAGAAAAGAGAGAAAAAGTTCCTAAAAACATGAAGAGCAATAACATAGAAGGAGCAAACGAGATTTCATAGAAATATGGTGGAAGTCACCTAAAGTTGAATGGAAAGACTAAAGAAAGGGCAGTGGCTTGGAGCATTCATTGCCAGAAGTAGTGTATCCTGGATTGATTCTTAATTGCTTCACTGGTGGATATAAGCTCCCAGTGGGAAAAGGTGAATCAGGGACTCAGCTTGTTTGAAAGGCTGTCCCTCCCTGAGATGTGTAAGTGGGGGTTCAATTCATGTCTGTGAAGTGGCAGCTGCAAATGCCATGGCCCTGCTGCAGTGATGCCCACAAATTCAGTACCCAGCACAAACGTTTCGCCTCCATTGGAGGTGCTCACAAGGGCCACTTTGGTATAAGAAAATATGACCACAGTTGAAGCCAAAGTCTCTGCCATTGTGAGAAAAGCACTTTTGAATTCTGAATTTACTGCAGTGGAGGAGTTCTTGGGTTTTACTGCTGTGGGTGGCAAGGCTGTTGCAGTAAGGCTCATCTCTGTCTTAATGCTTTCCACATCACTCACTGTCTTAAATTGCATCTTACGGTTCTCTAGAAGGTTTTGTGATCTTCTTTGTTGATGTATTTGATTGGATCATTTGGTGTTTGCACTTTTATGCCATGCCACAGTGAAATACAGCAGATGATCACTCTGCTTGAGAGGGCTACAGTAAACAACTGTGGTCACACGGGAGGCACTTGGATACCAATAGGTCACCTTTCAGTGTGTCTCTGCCTTCTCCCCACCCCTGAGTTTTTGCCACTGCTCAGAAAAAATAATCTAAACTTTCCCGTATTTATATATTTTTATGCTTTGCAGCTGCTATGTTACCCAATTGAAGTGCAAAGCTAAAAAATCTCTTTAGAGCCAGAGAACATGGGTAGCTGCAGCTGTATTTGTTCTGCAGCATTGACATTAAACACAGCTGTTTGTCACCAAGACAGGCAGGGGGACCTCCTAGCAGGTAAAACCCCGATGCACTGAATGGCTAATGGTTGTAAGCTGGCAATTATGTATGTTTATCCTTGTGTCTGTATGTTTGTGTCTGTGCATGTGTGTAGATAGAGATGGATATGGCTGTAACCAAAACTGAGCTTTGAACAGTACTGACTTGAGCAAGGGAGCTCTACGTGATTAAAACTGACCAGGTTTTTAAACCTAACAGGTGATTTCATAAAGAGAAGGTGAAGCACCTGCCATGCAGACTTCTACTCATGTGAATAATCTCACTGATGTCAGTGGGGTTTTTCACTCACATGCAAAGGTGTTTTCAGGCTAAGTCACATCTGTGTTGGAGAGTCTTGCTGTGGCTTGTTCTAAGATCAGGACTTGGCTGTTCTTGTGGTGGTGAGGTTTGCAAGTCTATATTCTTACTTTATCTCCAGTCCAGGTGTCAGTCGTGAAGATACAAACAATTATATTACTCAAGGTTTGATTTACAGCCTTTCCAAAGACAGTAATAAGGGTTCCCTTTTTTCCCATGCAACAAATAAATAAATAAAGTGACTTAGTCGTACTGGTAAGTGAATGACAGCCATTGCTAGTAATCAGTGAGGCAAACGGAACCTAGCAAAGGAACATGTATGACTGATTCCTGCTCCTAGGCCAGTACAAACTGAAAATGCTCTCATGTGACACTCTTGTCATTAATACTGATAAATGGAAATAAAATCAGAACTTAACTGGATGTACTGTGTTCAAAGACTAGAAACGGAAACACTGAAGACAAGTTAAAAGACTGAAACAAGCAGCTGTTGCGTATATTGACTCCTTTCCTGACTGATAACCTTGGAACACTCAAGCTCTACCTAGTAGGATCTATTTTCCACTCATGCCTCCTGATACTATTGATGTCATAAAAGACATGAAGGAATTTATTCTTAACTCTTCCCGAAGACATAGGAAAGTATAGTAGTTTTATTCTTGTTTCACACGTGCAAAATTGAGATGTAACTGACTTGCACAATTTATTGTAAAAATGGGAGCCCTTTAGTAGAGGAAAAACCAGAAATAGAAACCAAATCTCTGCTTTTGCATCTCGTGGAAAGTTAACGGTCTCAGTCCCTCTGCCTGCCAAACCTCACTGAGCTGGGGGTAGGTGGGAGCACACCAGCAGTGTTGTAATGCTTTAGATCTTGTTAAGATACAGCCTGTGGCTTCTGCATGCTGAGATTGGCTACTCTGCTCCAGTCAGTGTTTCTGTTTTGAAACTTCTTTTACCACAGCAGAAGCCACCCTGGGAGGAGGGAAATGAAATTTTTTTAAAAAAAATTAAAACGTCAAAGAGCCAGTTTTGCACAATAATACTTACAAATATTTTAATGTAATAGCCAAACACAGGACTCCTGCTACTTTAAAATGTGCTTGAGGAATATAAATGTTTTAAAACAAGGGTGGACAAATGTGGAAAGGTACAGGCAAGAAGCTCCTCAGAAAATCAAACTGTATTTTTAGCTCTCATGGGCAGCTTCATCATTACATTTGGATTCACTTAAAGCAATTGCAGAGGACATTTATTTTCAGGAAATGAAAATAATTTGATTTTCTAGATTCTGTATCTCCCACTTGGAAGCAGGTGTTAGAATAAGGCAAATTCCTGGAGAATCTGTTTTGCTCCTTTGACATTCACTGGCATCCTGGAACTTTTTTATGTTGTTACAACAAAGTCTATAGTTTGAGCTCTTGCAAGTTGATTGTCATGGGCCATTTCTGTGTCCAAGTGTCAAGAAAATTGGACTTTCTACTTTTTGTAAATAGATAAGCTTTCCCTAAGGACTATACCTGACAAAACCTGTTCTCTGACTAGAAAATGCAAGCCAGTGAACACTATATAAGTGCTAGAGATAAAAGAGAGCAACATCAGAAATACCTTCCATAAATGATGTTGTGATCTGAAGATACAGATGCACACAAATATCAGTACAACATTAATGAGCAGCTAGAGGCTTGGAAAACCCAGCATTTGCACTGAGACAGTCTAAAGTAACAGGTCTCTACAGAATTGCAAGGAGATTGTTTTAATAAATGTATTGAAGAGAAAAAAGCTTTTACTCTTTGGCTCTAAGAAGGGTAGAAATCTGCACATTAATCAGGAGAATGGTGGTGACTTTTGCTTACAAAAGCAACAAAAACTTACATATACAGGAGGATGAATGCTACTGTTCTAGTAATAGCAAAATACACTACAAAAAACTCCTAAGGTCTGCTTATGGAAGTAACAGTTCAAGCACTATTAATCTGAACAGGTTCCCACTGTTTGTGTTGATAAATTTTATTTCCCCCTTTCTTTGCCGTATCTTGTTATCTGAAAAACTAGAATTGCATTCTTGGAAAAGGAGGTTAAAGGGTTTTGAAAAGTCCTGAAAAACCACAGAGTCTCTTTTTCTCTTCCCTATCAGGCCCTTGTGGCTGCATGCAATGGGAAGCTCCTTCCCAGCAGTGGCAGCTTCAGGGCTGGTCTGGGGGTTGCTCCCCATGGAGCATGGCAGGAGGAGCTGGGGCTGGAGTTGTAACTTTGACCTTGGGATTCTTCCCTGGGCCCACAGGCTTCGTTTTGCAAGAAATTAGCAATGTGAGCACCTTCATGACATTTATTAGGTTAGAAGAGGGTATTAGAAATACGTAATTCTTAAGATACCTAAGAACTGTTAGTTAATTTCCAAAGCTGGTGAAATGAACAGCAAGTTAGATGTGTGACCTAAAAGTACAAGTTTGCTTTTGACTTTCTGAAGAATCAAAAGGATTGGTCAAATTACACTGGGACTGTTGTGGTTGTCCAATCCAATGTAAAGCTGTGTTTGCAGTAGATTGTGTGTCTTTTTAAAAAATGCCTGGTTTGTCTTTTAAAACTCCACTCGTCTACAAGAAGATTCTAATGAAGTATTAAGGGTATTTTTATAATTTTCAGTGTTAAATTTTTCTGATATTCAAATACAGTTGCAGTTTTTAAAATGTGCATCTCTTGTAGGCCAAGTTTTAGCTTCCAGTCCCTAAATATTTCCATGTCAGTGCCTGTCATAAATGGCAAAGCCATTTCTGCTAGAGAAAAAACACACTCGTAAAGATGGAATTTGAGACTATGGTAGGTAGGGACACTTGTAAAAAAATTGATTTTCCATAGCCTGCCACACTTTGAGTGCTAAAAAAAGATAGCATTTGGGCCTTTTAAAAAATAACTCTCTCTTTTGGCTGTTTTGGAAGTGTACTTCTTTGCAGATTCTTATTCTGTGCTGTTCCTTTCTTATTTTCTTTCTCAGGAGAGTTGTATTGTTCTTTGCCCAACCCTAGGAATGTCCATTTTGAATCTATAAATATGAAGAATGTCCTTCACTGGTCAGCACCAGAAGGCACAGGTGATGGAGTACTCTACAAGGTGAAGTATGCAATGTAAGTTGTCCTGTTTATTTTATCTCCCACCAACTTTTATTTTAACATTTTAAATAACAATTTTAAAAAGCACCGCAACTTTGTGCAAAGTATTGCTGATATAAAGAGAGAACTGACGTGTGAGCTAGACTTAAGCAGTGTGGCTTTTAATTTCTACTTCTGGCACTGTTTACTTCACACCAAGTAAAAAAGTGTATAAGGAGACTTAGATTGGTATCACTAACATCCCAGTCAGTTCCATCTGGCTTCCTCTGGATAGGGCCTACTCTAATTTATTTTTCAT
This sequence comes from Petroica traversi, assembly GCA_025920805.1. Classification (NCBI taxonomy): domain Eukaryota; kingdom Metazoa; phylum Chordata; class Aves; order Passeriformes; family Petroicidae; genus Petroica; species Petroica traversi. The sequence goes on along the minus strand of JAHLSL010000012.1, from coordinate 15,881,592 downwards.
TAAAAATTTGTGGAAGCCTTACGCTTCATCTCAGCTGAAGCTGAGATTCCTTGAAATTTCAGATTTCTGCTAAACACAGAAACTGTTTAATCAGCCATAATAAAGCAGAGAAACTTATACTATGAGGTGACTAATATAATGAAGATAGCTTTTGTACAGCTCATTTCTCTTTCTTTTTCAACCTAGATACGGTGTTGGCAAATGGATTAGAAAGCCAGAGTGCAGGAATATAAACAGAACATGGTGTGATCTCTCCAGTGAGACCTCTGACTATGAAGAACAATACTATGCAAGTGTTAAAGCATTCCTGAATGGGACGTGCTCTGACTGGGTGGAGACCACACGATTCAACCCTCTAACAGACAGTAAGGAGAACTAAGCACACAGCCAGATGTTCAATGGCCTTGGTTAATGATGTGTGCTCAGACTGCATGTGCCTTCATTGTGTATGGTATTTTAATTTTAACATGAAGTTACTTTTTTTTTTGCAGTTGTTTCACATTTGTGCTTTTGACAAAAGTAACTGAAATAATAAAATTGAATTTGGATATATATATATATATATACACACACTCTGGTATATACTGAATTCTTTATAATGCTGGTGTAAAGCCTTACTCAAGGCTTTACAAAAGCTGTGGCACATTTACAGTATAAATAACTCTGATTTTGAAAAGACTTTATTAAACCAATCAGCAAGCATACTCTAGAGCCCAATATTTCTTATCTGTACCAGATAATCTAACAACATACTGGTAATTCAGCCTATTTTAGTAAATTGAGTTTCAAGGTTGTTTATCCTGTGAAGTCCCAGGAATTCCTTGGCTAAATTCCAAGTCAGTGTTCACTTTCTCACTGTAAAGATCCTCTTAGTTATCTGATCAAATAATTTTCTACCAATACAAGTAAATGGTTCAAAGCTCTACTTAGACTCCCCCAAACACTGCAAAAATGTAATACGGTCGATTTGACAAAACTGGTCAAATCAGTGTGGCTCTGCTGAATTTGACTGCTTTTTGTACATGTTCATTTTTCCAGCTAAAATTGATCCACCCATGGTAAGTGTATCTTCTACTGACAGATCTATTTCAATCATTCTGACTGCTCCTGAGAAGTGGAAGAGAAGTCCTGAGGAGGAATCCATATCTCTGCTTCAGGTGTATCCTGGCCTACAGTACAACGTGTCTGTCCTCAACAGAAAAACAAAGAAACGGGTAAGCTTTGACAAGGCTGTGGAACTGCTCCTGTTAAATTTGTGCTCTGTGCTTCTTGAAATGCCAAGATCAGTAGAAGTAGTTTGATGTTTTGGTTGGTTGTGTTTGGTTTTTTTTGGGTTTTTCATTTGTTTGGTTTGTTGGGTTTTTCATAAAGGTGTAGGAAATATGTCAATTACTTTACATTGGATTCCAAGGTCTACGTAATTCCTGTTACCCTAAGGCTCCTGTCTTTTCCAGAACATCCCAGTTTGAAATATTTTGTGGAATCATTCTGTGTGCCTTTCATCAGTTCATGCATGAGGACAGGTCTGGAGTGATGCTTTAGCTCTACTGCAACATCAGCACAGGAGTGTGGGCCAGTAGTGGCCAATGGTCCTGAAGCATGAAATTGTGCAGTGGTGGTACAAGAGTGTTTGATTGGAAGAGAAAATAATCAGAGAGGATGTGACTTAACAAGTAACTTGAATGTTGATTGCTTTTGGAAGTAAAGGATGCAGCTGGCAGCTTTTAGAGTATCACTAGTCTTTCTAGAAAATGTGTATGCTTGTGACCTTTCTGTAGGTGAGGAGTTAAAGTGGGGGGAAATATTTTTTTTATGTCTTTCAGTGGTTCTTCTCCATCAGCAACAACACCTTGGTTGTGCCCTGGTTAGAGCCTGGAACAGCTTATTGTGTCAGTGCACAGATACATGTCACCACACCACTTTTGGACAGTGGCTTTTCCAAAGAACATTGCATTGCTACGCTGGAAGGTATGTGTGAGGTGACAAATAAAAAAAAAGAAGATGCAAGTTAGAAAAAAGTCATGGTTATTAAATATGTAAGGTTTTTATATATCCATTTTGAGAGTGATAATTAGCATGGTTTCTCCCTTCTCTGTGCACTTGGACCAGTGAAAAAAACTTTGCCTGTGATAAAGCATAGGAGGGACTGACTGGAAGGTAGTCAGTACTTGCATTCTTTGAGTTTTAGTGCATGGAGAATGTTTTTTCTCCTTGAATGAGGCTTGGTACTGGCAAAGCTGGGTCAATCTGAAGTAAACAACAGGAGAATCTAAGTGAGGGGTTGTTACTTCTTTTTAGAATTTAATATGTAATTTAGACAATAACAATACTTGTCCTTTAGCTCAAATATAATTTTTTAAAATTTCCTGCAAATTCCTTGTTTATCTAAACCATTTGCATTCTGTATCCAAGAAGCAGTGTGGTGAATGCTCATATTACTGTCTACATACGTTAAAAAGTTGCTTGTTATAATGAAAACTTCTATTTTATTAACAGATAAAACAGAAGATGAGATTATTACAATCACATTTGGATATGTTATGCCTACCATGCTGGCTCTCCTTTTCATTTCTGTGATGTGCTATTGCGTGCACAAGTATATTCACATCCACAAACAAAACCATCCAACAAACTTGGTAAGTGTCTTTTTTTGCAGGAGGTCGCTGCCAACCTCAGCACTCACAGCAGAGCTCTGTGTTTTCCAGGGTTCCAGGCAGGCTTGGAGAATAGCATGGCTAGCTCCAAATAAAAGCTGTAGTTGCCACTAAGATCAAGAGAAGCAAACCACATTGAGGGTTATTAAATGCGAGAAAAACATAGTAATGACTCAAGTTGGCAGTGATCAGAGCAGAGCTGTCGGTTTGGGAAGAGTCATTGCCTTAAGCAATGATGCACTAGGCAAGGTCTGTCAGGATGTCAGAACTCCAAAAATATATCTAAGATGAAGCTCTGTGTAAAGTCAGTTGAACAAAAGTTATTAAGTTTTTGAATTCAGAAACAAGAGGGGAAGACAAACAGTACAGAAACACCATAACGTTTTCTGGGACTATTACTGAGTATTACCAGATTTTTCCACTTAATTATGATTGTGAAGGATTTAACACATGTGCATCATACAGAAAAATTAAACTGGATTTCAAAGTACTTTGAAAAACTTTACCATTTCCTAACACCCAAAAATGTATAAGCAAACACAGTCTGTCATTTAGACAGCACAAATACACTTTCTGCAAAAAACTGTTCTCCAATTTCCTAGTGCTACAAAGTTTGTTGATTTTTAAAAAGACACAAAAAGTCTATGAAATGTTACTGGTTTCCAGCTCATGAACTCAACAGAACCTTCTCACAGGTATCTTTAGGCAAGTTGCTCAACCATAAACATGCAATTATAATAATGAATGAAGACTTCAGTGTTAATCCAGTCTGCATGACACCGTGGGATGGGAGATAGAAGGGAGTTGGTTTGAACATGCTGCTCTTGCTGAAGGAGGTTAGAGCAGAGCAGGGGTGACAGGAGAAGTCTTCAGACAGGAGTTCAGAAGGATTGGAACAGTTGCTGCTACAGTGTGCTCAGATGTGCACAGAAACATCTGCATTTGACAAGGCACTTGCTTTGTAATAGAACTGTGGAATCACAGAGTGGTTTAGGTTGGTAAGGGCCTTCAAAGGTATCTAGTTCAACTACTCTGACATGGGCAAGGACGTCCGCCACGAGATCAGGTTGCTTAAAGCTACATCCAACCTGACTTTGAGCACTTGTAATTATGGGGCATCCACAGCTTCTTGGGAATCCTATTCCAGGGCCTCACCACACTCACAGTAAAGAATTTAGTCCTTATATCCAGTCTAAATGAAACATCTTTCATTTTAAAAATACTGTCCCTTGTCACTACAGGCCCTAATAAAAAGTCTGTCTTTGTCTTACTCTTTATGTTTTGTTCCTGGGATGCAGGGCATAGTATAGGGAGGTAGCTTGGTCTCTTGGGGAGCTAACAGTACAGAACTCTTTAAAGTCCAAGAGCATGCAGGGCTACCTAGTGAAAAATTCCCACTCAGCAGCAGATTCAACTCTTAACTTCAGGAGTTTTTTCTCTAATAAAGACGCAATGTGAATGTTGGGAAAATTTTTAATGCGCTTTTTAATGACCATCTCGGAGCTTGTTTTATTTCTCCACCTCTGGATTTAGCCAATGTTAAGATAACAAATGAATATAGACCTGCTATTTAATGATGCTCTATGTCTTTCCCAATGAACAGACTATTCCACATGTGCATCTGTGTGCTGGGGGGATGTGGAATAAGTTGTTTGTTTTAGTCCCACACTTCTGGCCTGTGGGACCTTTCACATTACTTGGTACATCAATTAGTAGTCTTAATCTTCCATTCAAGCTTGAAAGCACTGAAATGCAGCTTCTGGTTGTTTTTCCTATTCATTCCAGCAGTGCTCACACAGTGTTGATTCCTGTCAGAAGTACTACTCATTTCAGAAAGATCCCTGTTTAATTCAATGATTTCACACAGACTCGCAAAAGCAATCTGTGGCAGACAGCACAGTGTAGGCTCCATACTCAGTGCTTCAGCCTGATATGTAGCTTCCTCTCTGAAAGGAAACCTGGTATTATTTTATTCCCTGTAAGCTGTACATTAATATGTTACTTGGCACTGCTTGGGGGAACTGGTTGTGACTGCATTTTCTCTTCACTGGTTAAAAGGAGTATTCAGTAATCTTTGGTTCAAGAAAAAGACTGATGTTTTCTCTAAAGTCACATGAGTTTATGCCCATATTTGACAGAATTGTTCTAACCATTGTTTTGGCATGGGGAAGGTGAGGAAAGGGATATTAAAACTGGTCACAATATAGTTTTACTTTAGATAAAATAAAAAACAGGGAGCATATTTGCACTCTTGAATGTTTCTATGATGAACTTTCTTTTTCCCTAAATTGAAATAACCTCCTAATAAGGTCTAACCTAGCCTTGTATTTTAAAAATATATTATGGTATCAGAAGCAGCAAGATGGAATTTTTATTATACTTCACTCCAAATATTTCTTACTTTCCAGGTGTGGCAGTACACTGACAAATGCAAGGAACTGGTTTTCATACCAAGTGAAAAAATAGTTCTCAACCTTATCACTCTTAATGTGGATGACTGTAAGGAATCCAGCCATCTATCAGAAAGGAAAAGCACTGTTTACAATGACACTGAAGGGAAGGATTTGCCTTCTAAACAAGTGCTGAAAGCAAAATACTCACTTGATATTTCACATGAAGAGATTTCACTCAAAGAAGATACTTCAGCAGAAGGGGACCAAACTGGAAACTGGGCATCTGGAACACAGAGCACTTGGAGAGATAAAAATGCAGGGGTTGTAGAGTATGAACATGACATAAGGGCTGAAGACTTCAGTCCTGGCCAGAAACTGGAGGAGAAGGTTTCTCTCCCTGGGGGACTACAGAGTGAGCCACAGATTGCTTTGGGGGACTTGGTTGATATGGAAACAGGACATCCATATTCCCCCCAACTAGAGATAAAGGTAGCAGACCTTTCTTTGGGACAGAAAACAGAGAAACTTAGTTTGAAGGTGGTTGATGCAGCAGATGAATTGCCAGGACAGACCCATATCAACTTCATGGACCTGGATACTGAAAAATCTGGGCAGGCATCCTATCATCAGCTAGAAAATATCACACAGGGCCTCACAGAGAAAGAAGATGTGCAGACCATATTAGTTGACTGGGATCCTCACAGTGGAAGACTGTATATTCCTACTTTGCCCAGTGTTGAAAATCAGGTGTGTGAAGGAGTATTCAAGTGTGACGATCCTGACAAAGAAGGAATTTTTCTCAGACTGTATGAGAAAGAGGTCTCTGGTGAACCATCTGAAGTCCAAGAAATGTATCTCCTGCAGTTCAAGGAACAATGGGGACTTCATGTAGAAATGGAAGACTGAAAAACTATTTTCTAAAATATTCAAAAATGCAAAATTTTGTTTGTATCACTAAAGAGAGTGATAGACTCAGGGGAACAGACATGTCTCTTAATGTACTGAAGTTGATATACATAGTTGAACTATGTATTCATTATATGTTATTTATAACAGTTTCCAGATGTGATATAAATGATTTTGACATCAATCCTAAACCTCTTGTGTAAAATACGATTGTTCTGGGGTTATATTCTTTTAATAAAATAATTTTAAAATAAATAAAAAGAACAAATATTTTTAAATAAATATTTTTACAGAGGATACTCCCACCTTGCAATTCCTGCAAAAACAAATTACCAGCATTTGAAAGCAGTTATTTTTAGGGGAAAAAAAACCAAACAAACAAAAAAAGGGGAAAATTGTAGGATAAAGGAGTTCAGTGAAATTCCTGTAATCTTACTGGCTGGCCCATGTCTAACCCAGCCTTAGGGACAGGCAGTAGAGCATCTCTCTGATTGATGCCCTGCACGTGTCCCTCTGTGTGTCTCTGATGGCTTTGATGGCAGTGTGGCAGGACCAGCTCAGGGGGAAAGGTCAGCCTCACACCCACCTTTGCTTCAGACACTCCACACCAAGAAACTGTTCCTGCTTTTATTACCCGATGTCCTGACCAGCACTTCTGGTGCAAGTTCACTTTTTCTTCGTGTCATGTGATATTTAGGATAGCAAAATTACAGGATGTTCTAGAAATTACTGACTAGGGCAGATGGCATTTTCCTTTTCGAAACTTGTCACTTTTTCACTCACTGAACCTGTTTTTTCCCTACCAGTGCACCAAAAAAACTCACAGTCATGGTTTGTTTGGTTTTGACGAGGATAAGCAAAAAGAAAAAAAATTCTGTACAGTTTTTAAATTTTCTTCCAAAATAGAACATGGTTAGGTGACTTTGTAAAGAAAGACCTTGAACTAAATGTTTTCTCTCAGCTATTGTTGTTGCATGACCTTGGCATTCTCTGTGACTATTTGTCCTCTCCATTTTTCAGTTGGAGTCCTAGACTTTAAAACCAGAAATTATGTTAAAGTATTTCTAATTTTTCTAATTTCAACATTACAGTATGCTGATGACTCCTTATCAGGAGGTAAAAAATGGTCCTCAGCTGCTTCTATAATAAAGGTGTTACATAATAACATCATGCAGCAGCATTACACCTAGCTTACATAAACACCTTTGTACATTAGGGAGATTACAGAGGAGAGTTATAATGAAAGAAGAAAATAGTTGGGTGATGTGAATTTTTTTGCCCCCAAAAAATCAAGCATGCAAAATCTTTCTCAGTATTTCCTAAAGATTTCTTAACTCTTTGTAATTTTCTTTCACAATGAGGGTCCTCTAACTCATAGGTAAGAAACAATTATTTACTTTTTTCCAGTAGCCCATTGAATTTTACCCAGTTACTGCTGCCCTAAGACCAATCACTTGTGTTCAGTGTATAGCTTACATATGGACAGATACGGATGGTACAGCTCTGAAAATACTTCAGTGTAGCTCAACCAAGATTCCTTGAAGAGGAAAGAATCCCTTATTTTGGATGTGTATTTCCCCTGGCCTTATTTGCCAGGTGTCTGCTGCTGCTTTTTCTGTTAGGTGAGCAAGTCTTGCACCAGTGGTTAAGGATATCTACTTGTAAGGATATTTAACATACCATAATCAAGTAATTCCTGATTGAAATTTGAAAAGTTGGTTACTTATCCATAGAATCTTATTTAATCACATTTTTTTGGATTGTAATCTTATCCTGGTTTGGCTGTTTGTTTTTGGTTGGTTTGGGTGGTGGGGGTTTTTCTTTTTTATTTATTTTTTACTTTTCAGTAACAATTAGGTTGTATAGCATTTATTTCCTCTGGTACTTGAAAAGGCATCACTTTACTACTTAACAGTACTTGTGATTAAGGTACAATATGCTGAGATTCTTGCAATGATCTTCATAATAAATTTATGCTTAGGAATAGTGGTTAATTTTTGAACCAAAATATTTGTGATAGAAGTTTGCAGCACTTTCGATGTTGCTTCCTTTTGATCAGAATTTGCATTAAATTCAGAACTGATACTAGATTATGCAAACAGTCCTTCATATTAACAAGATACACTTTGAAAGTGTTCTCAGAATGATCACAGCAAGAAAAAAAAAAGCAAGCAGTGGTGGAAAAGATGTTAATGAAGATAAGAACTTTCTTTTACATGCAAAAGAATTTTTCAGGTTAGCTAGTCATGTTCTGGAATTGAGACATAATAGTGCCAATTTCCATCAATAAAATATAAAGAAATTGTTGATGGCCTTTTTAATATCCTCAAAGTAATTCTTATTTTTTCCTTAAAATCTTCTAAATATGTTAATCAAATGAAGCTGATCAGACACAGTATCTTCAGCAAACCTGCCAGCAAGGAGCAAAGTACTGCCATGTCAATTTGTAAAATAGTAGAGGGAAGAGCCAAGCAATAAGAAAGCTGGCATGTTCCTGCTTTCATTGCACTTTATTAAACTTTGCTTAGCCACATTTAGTGAATATAATACAGCCAAAAGCAAGGTCATGTAATCATACCTATAGACTACACATTATACTCAAACACAAGGTACCTGGAGCTGTGAAATCAGTGATTTTGAAAATTATATGGGAGAGGAATAGAAGGAAGAAACAGTTTGTTGAAGACAATAGGATGTATATTTCTTGATTGTTATGGCAATAAACCCAGACCTTTAGCTGCGTTTACAGGCCTGATGTGACTGCTACTGGAAAAACTGCCTCCAGTTTAAGGTGAAAGTCATGAAGATGAAAGGCAAATGCTACTAAAAAAGGCCAAAGCAATGCACTTCAGGGCTTGAAAAACAGGAAACCTAGCTATAAAACTGAGATCTAATGGTGATGAAACTGATAGCTAGGTGTGGGCACACATGGTTTTGGAAAAGTTGCTATAATTGTAAGTATGGCTTTGCTGCCTACTGCTTGGACAGAGTGACACGAGTGTTGAAGGAGAGACTGAAACAGAGCTGAGTGCAAGATACCTGTGAACTGATGTAGAGCAGCCCTGGAGAAGCTTCTGCAGAATGAGAATGATCAGATGGAAAATCCCAGATACATGAGGGAAACATGCAGTGTGTGCCACATGTCTGGTGTGGTAAGGACTGCAAAGTGCCCACACAGTGGGCATGAGGTCAGCCAGGTGAGGGACCCGTGACAACTCCCTGGTACTTGATACAAGATCCCCTGAAACATGAAGGATAGGGAAGAGATCAAGAGGGCTCCAGGGGTGGGGTCTGGAAAGAGTAGCTAACACAGATACTCAGCACAGCTCTTCCTACAGATAGTAAGGAAGGTCCAGCAAAAGCCCCAAGAAACATTCTCAGGGTCTAGAAATGGCACAGTATGAAAACATCCTGAGCAAGGAAATACTTCAAATTACATTACTAACAAATTGAACAGAAACATGTTCAATTTCTGCTGATTTCAAGTTAAATTTTAAGTGATGCTTTGATACTTGCCTGAAATGGAGTGAGTTCCTGAGTTTGGGACTGACAAAATCTACCAAAGCATATCAAAACAAAAATAAGTCATGATTTCCATATGGTCTAACCTACAAACCAGACTTAAACACACAAAATTATTTGGATGTGAAGCAAGTGAAATTTAAAACAGAAGAGCAGCATGGTTTGAATGTTTTTAAATATGGACAATTTGCTTTGTACCAGGGCCTGTGAAAATTCTCTAATGCCTGTAAGTCTTTCAAACAAGCTTGTTTGTTGCTCTTCAATAATAATGCTGACAGATGGGTGACATTTCTTGCCTAAGTGATACAATGATGTTCATATGTTGTCAAGTCTTAAAATATTTTTCCTATTTAAATAGGAAATGTTTGCTCATCTCTAGAGTGAAGGTAAAAAAAACCAGTTACTCCAAGGACCATGGTTTTTGAACAGTTGAAGCTTTTATGTCTGATGTGATTCATTCTTGCAAAGTCAAAGATTTAAACCTGTTCAGATGTTTCACATTGTCCATACAAAATACCAAAGTTCTCCTTAAAAGGAAGATGCAGCAACATATCAAGACTTTTCTGCCTTGGTTTTGCCTGTAGGTTTCAAGCTTGATCGGCCCAGGAGCACATAGCATTAAGTGTAGGAAGAAATTTTCATGTTTAGTGCCACCTCTTAGAAACCATCAAGAATTTTGTTAGTTTGCACTGGCAGTGACAGTAAGTTTCTGGCCCTGAAGTTTCTCACGGTCTTTTCTTTTTCTGGTACAAAAAAAAAAAAAAAGAAAAAAAAGAAACAACAACAAAAAAACAACAACAAAAAGGAACAAAAAATACTTCTCTTTTCTAATACTTCCAGAATCAGTTTAACTAAGACTTGTTTTTCTGGCCTAAGTTAGGTTTTAAGAAGAAGACCTGCTCCTTAGCATCACACAGCTATGGAAAACCTCACTTACTGAGGGAAGACACACATTGCAGCAGTGCTGCTTCAGCTCTCTGCTTTTGCCTCTACTTGGCTGGAGGAGAAATATCCTGCATTACAGTATTTTTCAATCACACTGTCCCTGCTCTGAAGGAATCTTGTTTGCCACTGCCCTTCTCAGCACTATAAGGTTTCTGCAGGCTGAGAAACCTGCAGAAGGGGAATTGTCCTAATTCTGTAATACTGCAAGGTGACCTCCTAGATCTCTCACACTTTGCTTGTTACCTTGTCAAAGTTACTAGGAGTTATTAATCCAAGTAGAAATCTAGCATTGCTGCTCACCTCTGGCAAATGCTGTCTGCCAGCACTCGAATTGCTGCAGTGACTCCCACGGTGCCAGAACATTCTCATTTCACAGTAACTCACCCAGGTTCTGGCTTTAGCAGCAGCAGCCTGTGCTATAAACTCGCATCATCAGCTCTGCCATCCAAAAACTGCCATTAAGAAACAACATCTTCCAGATGTTCAAAGTTAGGTAGCAAGCTGAGAGCAGTGTGGCCCAGCAGCAGGGCAGCAAATTGCTTTGGTTTTCTAAATTCTCAATGATGATGTCATTGGGAGTAGAGCAAAATGTTCAGCAAGATCCTCTACTGAAAACAGAGGGAAAATACTGGAAAATACCTGGACAGTTCCAGTGTGACAGAAAGAGATCAAAATATTGAATACTTTTCATCCCTCCAGTGTATCATTTGTGTGTTTTAATTTTGCCTTGGTTTTTATTTCAAGGCCTTCAAGGATTTTATAGTAATTAACACTAAGTTGCTATTCCAGTTTTACAGACAGAGCAGCTGATACACGGAAAGGCTAAAATGGATTGAAAACCATCATACAATAAGTGTAGGGTTCAGGGCAGGAGGGGACAAAACACAGATGACACTTGCCAGTGTAGTAACTGCTAAAGTCGCAGTTCCCCTCAGCAATATAACCCCTTAGTGCAGGTTACTCCAAGCTGTTAGATATTCAAGGCTAGACACATCCAGTTTGGTTTAAACTAAAAATCTTACATTTTAAGGGGAAAGTTTAGTATGTGAACCAGCTGCAGAGTTCAGACCAACAAGAAAAACAGAAATCTGACAAACCCAGCGTTCAGGGCAAAGTCAGCCAAAAGGATCTAAGAAAACCACTCTCTACGGAAGAAAAGATAAACAGCCATTTTAAGGTGGCATTAATCTCTGCTGTGCTGAGTGGGGTGAGCTCCAAACTGCCCCTATGCTGTCCCATTTTATTCCACAGCCCCATGAATGTTGACATTCTGGATGTAGTTTGTGTGCTAGTTTATTTTGTAATGCTTCTTTCTTCCAAGGACAACACTGCATCAGTGAAGTAGATAGTTTGGGAAGAGAGGACAGTCTTCAAGAGTTAAAGAAAAGCATTAAAGAAATATCAGTTGGAGTGGATTAAATACAGTAAATATTGTCAGAGCACAGGGTGAGAATCAAATGAACTGCTCCTGTTTTATGCATCAAATGTCATCAACCCAAAGAGCAAAGATAAACCCCAGGTCATGGTGGTGAGACTGTTTCTACACTTCTCCTTTGCTCTTGACCTCAGATGAGACATGGGCTGAGGGAAGTGGTTCTGCTCTTGCAAAATTCTTCCCTGGGCTGGGATGAGGCCCTCTCCACCAGGGCTCAGGTTTCTCAGTCATGCCCTTCTCTACCTGTGCCACCTTCCAGGCACACACATCCTTTAAGCCCAATGCTCCTCCTCAATGAACTCTGCTCTGCAAACTTTCAAAGATAAGATTTCTTTCAGAAATGCCCTACTGGAAAATGGTTCTATGTGTTTCTGAGTTTGCTTATCTATTCTCTGTGCAAAAGAAACAGTTAGAATATATCTGTACATCTATTTCTCACCCTCTCTCTGGGAAAATGATGTTCTTCAGATTACCCCTTGCTCCTTGTAATGCAAGCACCATCACATTTACTAAGAGGTCAGAGGGATCTACTCAGCTGTGTAAGGTGATTTAGAGGCACATTTACTCTTCTCCCACTGGACTTGAAAATACAGTGTGCTCTATTTGTCTATTGGGGTGGACTTTTCCCTGGTATGCAAGGTTGATCTCACAAACTGCTGGAAACAAATGTTTGTTATTTACCCAAAATATGTACTATATCCTTATATGAGGGTATAATATAAAGTTTAGAAACCATCATAGAGCTTTCATGAGCAACCAGAAATTTTAAACCCCTCCACATTTCTTAGCTGTCAGAAAATATGGGTAGCAGTCTGTTCTGCTGCTTGATGCTATTCTCTCTTTCCTCCTAAACCCAGTCTCCCTGGGGCTCACATTTTTAATCTGTAGCCAAAAAGCAGTCTGGCAGTAGGGCAGCAGTTATCAGTCAGAAAGGGTCAGTCAACATTTGCCAAAAGATAGCCAGCAAAATTAATGTCAGGTGGTGCAGCTGGTCGCAGTAAAGACAGCACCCACTGCCAAAGAGCAAAGGAAAAAAGTGAAAGCTGTTTAAGGGCTGTCTCCTGTTCTACTGAATCAGGAGTTTAATGATGGTAATGATGAGCAGGGAGGTCCTGTGCATACCTGAGGCAAACAGCAGGAGCTTTTTACCCATTTTGCCGGGAATTTGGTGCCTACTGGAAATAGGAGTGCCTACATCCCAGCACAGACCTACTAGAAACCTCAGTGTGCAGTAATTACAGCAATTGGCTTCAAATTAATTACAGCTACAAGTTTCGCCTTGGCCTGAAGCTGACACTCAAACTCTTTCTGTGAGTACTGTAAGCAAAGATTCTTCTAGGGAATAATTGGAGTAGTGATGGGAAATCTGAGTTCTGCTTCTTTCTCTCAGACTCTTGCTTCCAAAGAGACTTCAGACTTTATTGCAGCTGCTAATAAAGGGCCCAAAGCAATGTCAGCTGCTCTGCTGAGCATCTGGAACCAGCAGTGTGTTCCTCTACTACTAAGGAACCAAATGGTTGTCAGCAAACTGATCTCATGGCTTATAATACATGAATGTGAGTGTGAACCTTAAAAACCTTCCAATTTATCTACTGCATTCATCTCTTGATGTCTAGTTTACAATACTTCTGTGTACCTTATACCACTAGTCAAACATTAATTTACTTTCATTTATTTCTTTCCTGTATCTGCAACATTCGTAATTTCTCATTGCCATCACAAATATTTAATAGCTATTTTTATCTGTTGGGAAAATTTTAGATCATCAAAAACACAGATGTCAGAACTACCCAGCCTTGCAGCTCCTGTCAAAACAGTCCCACATCTCTGTAAACACATTCTGGTCCAACTCTGGGGTGTGGCAAGGCCATCACCTCTTACCCAATTAGTAAACACAATTGATCTGTGTGGCAAAGAGGAAAGGGTCTTGCTTCCATTATGCAAACAAATAAATTTCTTATAAACAAGTCTCTCAGGAGGGACCAGTTCTACCCCACTCACACCATTAGCTTTAATAGGAACCTTTCCATAAGCAGCACAAGTTCAATCTAAGCACGCTTCTCAAATCCTCTTCCTTTTCAAATTGCAGAGTATGCTTATGGAGCAGAAAGCCCTTCTTTTTTGTTTTTGTTTTTTTTTTTCCAAGATTGCATCAATAGCACTAATAGAAAGAGGCTGACCAAGATTAATGATGTAGAGCAGCCAAGCCACAACCTTCTTCTACAGCAGAGTGCTGTACAATATTAAGTTGCAGTTGGCTTTAGGTCTCAGTACTACAGGCTTCATTCTTCCCTTTCTCCTGGTAGTGATGCCTTCTTAAAGCAGTTATTTCACCCTGTTGCTTGTGCCATGCTGTTTCCTCAAGTTTTTTAAGCTTAACATTTATTTTCATTTCCTACTGAGGTTCCCTTCCTTCAAAGGGAACCTCAGCATAATTTTGACATTTTAGTGCCTCTCTGAGATCTATTGTGCAGCCTGGCCACCAGAGCATGTAGGACATTTTAAAGAAGCCATTGCGAAATTGCCAGTTTCCTTCTCAACACCACATGAAAAACATGAGAGAGAGAAATCCATGGCTTCTGCCAGGGCTGAGGAGGCTGAAAAACAGGGTGGTCAGCACCCAAAATCCCACGTTGCACTGAACACTGGACACTCCTGCCAAGGACTGGAGCATTTGGAATAGAAATTCCACCCTCTCCCAGGAATGGGGCTCAGTGCTACATTTGGTGTAATGCAGATAATAATAGGAACTGAAGGTTTTGTTCTGAATTCCTGGAACACTCTGTAGCAATTAATAATTTCCTGATATTTCTGTGGCATTCAGCAGTGCAGAATCTCTCATTCCTAGGTTTCTTCACAATAACTATGATTGTTTTGAGGTCCATCCTGTAGAAGAAAAACCATGCCACCTATCTTCTGTAGCTTGTGCAGTGATCATGTCACTACTGGCCCTGTTAAAAATTAGCATTTTTCTCATGGCTGATCCAATGCCAAATATTCCAGTAAATAGCAATAATCAAAATCCATTAAGTCGATGGACCAATTGTGGCTTGTTTTCCCTAGCTTTTTACTGTTCTGTTTTTCATTAGTAAGAAGGCAGATCTGTTCCACATAACTTTGTTAACATTTATCTGAAAGCTATCTGCTATAGCAAAGCCATCAGAGTTCCCAGGAAATACAAATAAAGACCAAACCAAGCAACTTTATTGAGACTAGGTTTGTAAATTTGCTTATCTTCTAACTTCTGATCACCATGACACAGGGCAGATGGCTAAGATTATTTTCAGTCTGATTTGATTACCTCTTGTTTTTGTCTCTTCTGCAAGGGAGCACATGAGACCCTGCACTGAGTTAGCTGTAAAGAACCTTGTCCCAACAGTCTCACCAAGGATATCTCATTAGTCCATGACCCAGTGGACTCTCCTAGTAGCAAAGAAACATCAAAAATCAATGTAACTGGTTGAAATTCAGTTAAACTGAGCACCTGAAATAGATAGTGTAAATATTATCTATTAAAAATGGAAATCTCTGGCAACAAGCCCAGTAGAAATACAGAGATGTAGCTTCAGTTAGAGATGGAAAGCTCTTAGCAGTTCAGATTCAGGATAGAGATTTAGCATTTAATCCTTAGGCTTGCAACACACTTCACTAGAGCTTCAGGCAAACCAAACCTTTTTCTTCCTGTTTTCTATTTCTGCCTCTATTACTCCATGTTTAGTATTTAGAAAGCTCCCCAAACCTCTCTCAGCTTTGGTCTGCCTGGTGCAATACATGCAGGGACTCAGTTTCTGCCTCAGGCAGTTTTCATTCACTGAAGGAAGCAGGAGCATTTTGGCTGCCAAGACACATTGCAACTTCTTATAACTAACACCAGGAGCTACAGGGGAAATCCATTGATTCATCCTCTAAGCCATGAAAACTGCTTGGCAGGAATGTGTCCCACCACTGTGTGGTGAGGCTAGGGAAGCACCTGGGATCCTGTCTGCAGGTTCATGAGCACTTCAGGATGAGAAGTCCCTAACTTTCCAATGACCTTGCTTTCTCAGAGGGAGGCATTGGAGCCCAGGCCCTTAAAGGTGCCTTAAAGAAATCCAGGAGGTTCCAGTCTCCCCAAACAGAGGGAAGCCTGCCAAGGGAGATTGCTCATTGAATATGAAAATCTTCACAAACAGAATAGGAAGCTAAAACCACTAAATGGATGGATTAAATGGATAGACTAAATCTGCTTTATATTTTTAACATTTTAAAGGTGTTGCCAGCAGTGCAAGAGGAAGTAGAGAGCCAGATACTTGTCAGTCACAGTTTCAAGAAGAGCAGATGACTGAGAATTTAGTTACTCTGACTTAGGCTGAACTCCACTGTTTACTCCCTTTTTTCTCAGCTACTGCATGTCTATGCTACTTTTCTAGGTTGTAAGAATTTCAGAGCACAGTTTAAGCCCATCTCATTTCTTCTGCAGCTTGCCAGTAATACAAAAAGGATGGCAATGGCAGATTCAGCATGAACCTTCTGGTCTATAATGAGCACATCTACAGAGGCAAAAACTTGCAGTGGATGAAATCTACTTGTTATTTCAAGATCTAAAAACATAAACCAAGTGGATGTCTCCCAGATAAATGCATTACAATATATAACATAATATAATAATACTAACAAAACCAATTTAGAAGGCTAAACCAGACAGGCTGTTCTGAAGGAGCAGGAGAGTGATACATAACTGAGGCTACTGCAGAAATCTGAAGCAGTCTTGGCTCTGTAACTAACCACAAATGAGCACACTTACTGCTCAGACTCCCTTTCACCCATCCATTTGTATTAATTTCCAATGAAGACCTCTTTGGAAAGGTTAGATCATGATTTTACATCCAATCTCAAGGACTGCTTATAATCTTGCCTGATTTCCATTCATCAAAATTAGTGTCACATGCTAAACAGCATTAGCTGGTTCATCTACCTGGGTAGTTCCATCAATGATGTATCCAACATCCATGGGAATTTTCCTCTACAGGAAATTACTCATTAACAAACTGAAGGAAAACCTTGGACACTGGCACCCAGCTGTTCACCCAGAAGTTTATCCATCTGCAAGCAGGCCAGCAGAAACTCGAGGCTGAAGACACATCCATGTTCAGAAAGGAGAGTCATTTTTGTCGAGGAGGGAGGAATGAGCACCTGTGCATGGGCACTTGTTTGTTGGGCTGCAGGACTGAGTCAGAGGTCCCTGGTCACACAAGCAGGACAGAGCAGCCTTGGATTTCGAGTGAAAGTAAAGGAAAGATTTTTCTCAACCACTCTGTAAATTCAGACTAGAAGGACAATGCGCCCACTTGCAGAATAGGTAACCCAAAGAGACTGAAAGGGCTTTGCTGCACCTGAGTTTTTATACTTTTCCCCATTCTGCTTGTGAGTTTAGTAAAGACTCAGCCAGAAAACTGTCCATGGTGTAAAAGTAAATCCTGCCACCCAGGACTACTTGAGGAGGCTTTATATGAGGAAATCTGTTAAGGGTGACAAAGCACATGAAGATGTACAGGTAAAGAATCTGCAGAGTTTCAGGGCTTGCTTACTGCAATATTACTAGGCTTTTCATTACTGAAAACATGAAAAAGAACACATGACAAATGTAAATCTGGACCCTAACCTGAAGAGGAGCAATAAAAGCAGTCTTTTGCTGAAGCTAACTTTCTCAGCACATGGAAGATGCCGAGGAGAAAGGTGTGGGGGGAGTAATGATATGGCAGTGCCATGCTGCCCTTGGCATGCCTTTTGTAGTTGCATTGTCCCTGAAGCTCTGAGCCTTGTAGTTTTTTCAGCCCTAATTCTAACCCTAAGCCCAAACACCTCCGAGACTTGGTATACATAACTACAAGAACCCCTTGCAAATATTTTCCTTTCTTCTTTTTCTTATCTATCCATGAATCTTTCTCCAGGCTTCCAAAACCTCCCCCATCAGTGCATCCAAGGGAAGTTTAAACCAGCAGTTGGCAGTTGGACATAGTCACCTGTCTAAACCCACGAGTGCCTAACCTGTCCTGGGGCTCCACACTTTTGCAAGCCGGGCTGATGGCAAGCTTTAAGCTGGGGTGACAGCTTTTTCCATTTCAGTACTTTGGTGTGCCAATTATTTAGGAGAAAATTAGGGCACTGAACCCATCAAAAATGGAGCTCATTTGTCCCCTCTTCAGCTCTGCTGTGACACACAGAAAGGCCTGTTGGTGCTTCAGCAGTGCTGTGCTTGCTCAGGTGGCACCCAGGTGGGTGGGAATGGATGAGAAGTTTCCTTTGAATTTCTCTTTTTAAGAAGGAGTCAATGTATTTTTATTTGCTTAAAGTACTTGGTCATCCTTGATCAAATTTTGAAAAGTGATTGTGTTATTTTAGCATGAACCCAAAATTCATATTTAGCTTGGGATGCGCTGTCGGGGAGAAATAACCACAGCCTGCAGTGCCTGTCTAGAACGTTTGCCGCTGACACCTCCGTGCATAGCGCAAGACGTTCTTTTCTCCCGATGAAGTTTCATTATTTAATCCCTTTCCTTCTTTTAAGGAGGGGCTTGGCGCTCCCTGGCGGTGGCGGCGCGCCCGCTTTTTCTGCGAGGCAGAAGTGAAGGAAAATATAAAGTCGGGATTCCTTCCCCGCTCAGTTTCCCAGTTATGTGCAGTCCTGTGATTTTTAACACTTCACCGCTTTAAAAGTTCTTAAGTACAGCACCAGACAGCTCTTCTGTGCATCCTTCAAGTGAAATAAAATACAGTCTCCCTGTCCTGGTTTCAATTGGAATAGAGGCAATTTTCTTCCTAGGTGCTGGTACAGTGCTGTGTTTTGGATTTAGGATGAGGCTGCTGATAACACACTGATGTTGCTTAGTGCTTACTCTAAGTCAAGGGCTGCTCAGTTGCCCATGGTCTGCCACTAAGGAAGTGCACAAGGAGCTGGGGGGAAGCATGGCCAGGACAGCCTATGGAAACTGGCCAAAGGGATATTCCTTACCAAGGAACATCATGACCATTACAAAAACTGTGGATAATTGGCTGGGAAGGACCAACTGCTGCTTGGGGATGGGCAAGTCATTTGCTGGTGGGTGGTGAGCAACTGTATTGTGTTTCTTGGGATTTATATCTCTTTGTCTTCTTCCTATTATTATTATTATAATTATCACCATCATTATTATAATGTTTTACTTTATTTCAATTATTAAAATGTCTTAGCTCATGCTTTTAACTTTTTTTCCCCTCTGATTTTCCTGCCCATCCCACCGAGGGGTCAGAGGGAGTGACAGAGCAGCTGAGTGGGACTCAGTTGCAGTCCGTGCACCCAGTACACTGGGGTTAAAACACATCACTCCTGTTGCAGGTATTTTAATTGCATAAGTGTGTCTAGGTTGAAAATAACCTTAGAGGGGATTTTTACCCTTTATTATTTTCACAGAGAGGATTCTGCAACAAATGTCCTTGCATCAGCATCATTTTGGAAGGGAATTCGGTTAAATGCAGCTTTTAAAAACCACCATCTCTGCCCAAGGTCAGAGAAATAAATCTCTTCCTCTGCCCAAGGAGGGATCCAAATCTATGTGAGTTTGAATATCCACCACACCAGGAGCTTTTGAGAATGTATAGGAATTCAAGAAGGAAGACATTCCACCTCTCTTGAAGAACACAAGAGGAAGCAATTGTGTCTGCTCTTGTTAGCAATGGGAAGTTGTTTATTCTTGTCTCTGCTTTCAATCCTGGTTATCTAATTAATTCACAAGTGTAAATGCTACCTACAGAGGAGAAAATGACACCTTCTCTTGATGTCCTTTAGGAGAACACTGCTGCCAGCATACAATTTGTGGACAGATCAGACTTGTCAGTGTATATGAGACATTCTCAGCATAGACAAATTGATAAAGTCCTTAGGGGGGTTAGGAAAAAAACTGGTTTCTGGATCCTATTCAGACTGAGACATAAATGAGATGTATCTCCAGCCAAGACTCAGGTGTTGTCAAATCTGAATTTATCTTTTTCACCATTTAAAAACCCATACCTCCAGATATTGAAGAATTATTTTCCCCAAAGTGTTATTTTTTCTTTCAAGAAAGGAATAGGAAGCATAGAAGACAAAGATGTTCCACAATAGAAGTTGTACAGCAATGTAGAAAAACCTCTCCATCCTATTATAGTTTGAGAAAGTAGGAGCACTTGAAAAACCAGACATAAACTCAGGACTAATCCAAGGATGGCAGCAAACCTTCAGCTTCAGCTGTTACCAGTGAACATGATGCAGAACAGGATGAGCAGGTGGACACAATATCTCAGGGGCATCAATATGCTAAACTGTAAACTGCTATCCATGATTTGGAAACAGCATTTAATTACTGAGAGAGAAGAGGGGGGAAAAAGCCAGCTAGAAATTATAACAAAGTTTCTCATAATTGAAGAGTTGAAGCTCTGAAAGTCATTTCAATAGTAGCAAAGGGCCCAGACCTGGAGCTTCATAAATTAGTGAAGGGGATTAAGGACTGGACTGAAATAAACCTAGATATCCTTAGCAGTTCCAGGTTTATCTTCTTAAACCAGGGAACAGAGAGTCAACAAAGTCCCTCAGAGGCTAATCACAGTGACCTTTCTGTGAACCAAAAATACTGTCAGAATACAAAAAAAAAAAGTCTGCCAGATCAAATAATAAAGCAGACATAGCCAGATTTTGCTTCCAGTTATTCAGATTTCACACTACATATGGCTGAACTTCCCACTCTTGGTTGTAGTCTATAATTAAAATGTTTCAAGCAAATTTTGGACCATTTCCTTATTTCCTGCATGGTCACATAGAGGCATGAGTCCTCAAAACTGGTGGGAACATTTTGTAACAGCTTACTCAAAAATGGATGCTGTCAGCAATCCTCCATGCCCTGTCCTGCCACTCTTACAATGAGAATCCCATGGTGCCAGCCCATGGGGCTGCAAAGCCAGGGGAGCAGTGAAGTCTCACATGTAGTGATGAGAAGGATGCCTTTTCTGCAATGAGTGCTTCCTCTTTCTGCTGAAGCAATGTCATGAAAATACATTTGAAACAGAATTTTCCTTGCGCTAGCCCTTGGACACATAGACACAATGTGGTTCTCTGAGTTTCTGTTCTGGTGCATCAGGAAAAAGTGAGTTCTATGGATGGTGCATCTTTTTTTTCCCTGTGGAGCTGCTAGAAAATGGGGGCTCTGTTCCTGGAAGGGCAAGTGTTCTGAAAGATAAAGCTGGCACTGCCCAAGCTCCCTGGAACAATTTCAGATCACTGTAAAAAACCTCAACCTGTAAACTTTGAATCAATGACTCAAGATCAATAAAATTTCAGCAGGTAGGAACACCATGGGTAGAAAGACCATGTGAACCTGGCAGCAATCCTGCAGGGATAATAATACCAGAGGTTTGTATCTTGCTTTGAGTTGATTTTCTTTTTTAAAATTATTTAAATAAAAGCAAACCCTTTTACAGATAAATCAAAGTAATCAAGAGATCTGTCAAGGCTTCTTGATTTTCTCTTTGAAGGGAAATAGGGCGCTTTTATGGTCACATACAGAATCTTCTGCTAGGTAACTTCAGCCCATTGGCGACACTGACAGTCTCTGGAAACACCCAAAATGACAGGAGGCCAGCTTTAATCATTTTCAGCTAATATACTGTGCAACATAGAGAGACTGGGGAGAATAATTCTACATGAGAAGGAAAAAGCACTGTATTCCTTAAAATTACCCATCTTCAAAGGAAATAAAGGCTTTGGTGGTATAAAAAAAATAAGAGTGGTGCTGTAGTCATGCCATATTTGCTGTATCCTGTGTGAATTAATTTCATTCAAGTATGAACTGTGCTTGTGGCTTTCTAATTTACATTATGTCACTGAACAATTTTCTATAGCGCCTTTTGAGAAGAACTTGGGGATTTAGACAAATTGAACATTGTTCTCTCTTTCATGGAGATCATCCGGAGCCAGTCAATGACGCAGTTTTTTACAACCTTTTTAAAATTTCATCTTATTTTTGGACTGTAGAGCTTTTCTTTACTTATTTATTTTTATTAGTTGGAGCCTATTCTTTTGCATTGTTTGAGAAATCACAAGTGGCTTTGCATAAACACTCAGAAAGGATCAGAGACTGGGAAAGCTGTAGAGGCTGTAGGAAAATCTGAGGCTGAAGCATGGCACTGTACTGCAATGCAATAGATCACAGCAGGTATCAGATTAAGTGGAAGAACTCCCTGCTGCTCGATGTATCACAGCCCTCTACTGCTTGTGACTTTGGGAAGGGAAGGGGGGAGCTGGGAGCTGCATTTGCTGCAGGACAACAATACCAAGACACAAAGAAACAAATTTGCTGCGCTCAGCCATGAGGGAACAATGCTGCTGCTTTCAATGGGCGGAGGACAACCCTCTGCTGCCTCTCAGAAAATGGAAACCCTCCCATGTAGGCTCCAGCTTCAATCTTTAAATTGCCAAACCCTCTGGCTCTAAGGATCGGAAAGCAGAAGCCTTAAGCCTGACCACACTGAGGATATTTTGCTTTCTTATGGACATCCCCAGATCCAGCATCACTGGAGACTACATTGTTCCCTGCTGTAGAAAGAATTGTCTGTGACAAGGACAGAAAGAATACTGTTATTGGTGCCTTGATAGCTACTTCTATAGGCCTCATAGCACATTCTCTGGTATCAGGAATAGATTTCTGATACATGGTTTAAAAATTTTTGATTTCATTTCAGAGGCACAGAAAGCTGCCTCACCAGGGCCTTTGAGGCCAGGTATGTGAGTTGGGCAGCTCAGGAGAAGCAGCTCTGTTCACATGGTTTTGCACCCATGTAAATCAATTCAAGTAATCCAATGCTGTCACACAGATTTGCCTCAGATATATCTGTACCTAAGGCAATCTGTACCTTTGATGATCTTCTGAAAAACAATAAGGAGCTGTTGAGAGTAACTCGTACACTAATCCCCACAGCAGACCAACCCAGGAGTGTCACAACCCAGTTTGTGGAGGAGGAACAAGAACTTTAAAGCCCTGCAGAAGGCTTTGGGCAAAGCAGTACCTGTTTTCAAGGCTCCCCGTTGCCTGCTGGAGCCCTCTGCCCCAAGGAGGGATGTGGGTAGTTCAGGAGAGCAAGGGATGCCAAAGGGCAGGAGTTGGAGAGTCAGGCTGCCACCAGGACCAGCTAACATAGTAAATGTAAATCAAGGCAGTGCATCTGAAAATACTGTTGGCAAGGTATTTCAGCTCTTTTGTTCATTTGGCGCCCGCGGTAATTTGTCTAAAGTTTAAAATTTGCAGTTTGGTAATTTTTGCATAGCTAACGAGAACTAACCCAACTCCTCTGCATCCTGTAGCTCTCTTTCCGTGTTTAGTTACCCCAGAAACACTGTATTCCAAATGTAGTTACTAGGGAGCCTCCAAAACACAAGAGATTCACAGTACATAAGTACAGCATAGACTAATACTTACCAGTGGAATGAGTTAAACATTTCTTTTATCACAGTATGAAATTCACTGGATTTCTTCAAATAACCACTCTTTGGTCTGTTTGGTCCTGTTGGAGTAATTTGTGAAATTCCCATTAACTAAACAAGAAGCACATTAAAAAAAAGCTGTTTACCACTCACATTCTACTTATCTTCTGTAGTAAGTGATGCTCATACATGTTCAAGTCTCCAGTAACTCCACAAGCAGGAGTCTTTCTCTGAAGCATGTTTTAAAAACATCACATTTTATTCCCTCTTACTTGGTTCACAGGCAGATTACTTTTTTTCCCTCTATCAAAGAGTAAAAAGGCCTGCCAGAATTAGCAGCACCATTTTCCATCTGCAAGATATATGCTCAGAAGCCCAGACAGAATGAACCTAAGCTACAGCTCAGCTGAGCCTTTCACTGCAAACAATACATCGTGGCCTGGGAGGACTTTTCTGGTGGCTGCTTTACAGGAGGACTCTCACCACACCTTCTTTATCACACTTCTGCACCTGTGAGCTCTCTTCTTTACTTCATCTTCCTCTCTTCAGATACAAGTTATTGTGAATTGTTAAGGAATATTGCATAATGTCTTCTACTTATAAGAACTTACCCACAGATGGAACCTGGCGTTAGATGAGGCAACACTATCTATCTGCCCTGACAGGTTTGTGAACTGTGAGAAATTTTATTATGCAGCTGTTTTATCTTCTGGTAGCACATACAATTGCAGAGGATCACTCAACATTGTGTTTGATTGCAAAGTCTTTGGCCTGAGACCATCTCTTGAATAAGCAGAGCCTAATGCACCAGGGAACTCTTTTAGTCTGTGTCCTCCAGATACTTCTGGGATGAAAATTCTAAATATTATCAATCCACAAGATTGAATTATTCCTGAACCCTTCCACTCCATAAAGTAGTACAATTCCACTTGGTGTTGTGCCAGTTGCTTTACAAAGTTAAATCCTTGTACTTTTACTACAAAAGCACAAGAAAAAAGTTAAAACTACATTCCCAAGGAGAAACACAAACACAGAAATACTGAGCTGAGAAAACTTGGCTGCTGCCTGTCTCTAAAGTCCACAGTCATTGAATCTTCTGTCACCGGACCACCAAGCACCTACAGCACCCCAGTCCTGCAGCAGTTTCCATCAGTGCATCCAAGCATTGCCAGCAGGGTGCAGGCCAGGCTCCCCCATCACCCTGCTCCTTGGTGAGCACTGCAGTAGCAGGCACAGAGAGTTAAAGACATGAACCAGTGAGGTCTTGGCCCCAGGAAAGGAACCAGAACGAAGAGTCACAGTAGGAACTGGTTCTTCAGCTGCTGAAACAGCCTACAAATCTGCACCAGAGGAGCCTGTGTTGGCATGTTCTCATGTGGGCTCTGATCTCCTTGCTGCAGCAGTCAGAAATTTACTGTGCTGACTGTCTCAGCTCTCTTCAAGGCACAGGAGACAGATGTGAGCTCTGAGCTGGCTGGCATAGCCAGAGGGGTCGGGATTCAGCTCCTGGATCAAGCCACAGATGCAACACATCACTGACCCCATCCTGCTTTTCACAGCCCTGTTAGCTACACATAGCTCAGGAAAATCTGCATCTCAACTGCTCAGCATATGTATTCCTTTGGCTCCTGGCAGGGGCTGGTCACCTTAATATAGGGGTGGAGACCTCCACAACCAGAGGAATAACCAAAGCCAGGTTTTGTACCACTGGTTTGTTTATGCCTTTGGAGAGTTCAGCCCTGCCTCTGTTCAGCTGTTAGTGCTTTAAACAGATCTTCCAGCCATGTGAATCAAACTGTCATTGAATCTAGTACTTTCAAATCAGGTCAAGCATGAGTATTGAAATTAAAATATATACAATCAATAGAAGTATTTTACTATTGTACTCTTGGGGTTATTACAGAGATGCAGTTACAGATTTCCATCAGTTGTGGCTGGCCTGATTTACTAAAGAATTTTAAGACTGTCCTCTGTTTGCCACACCTAAGATCCAGCTATACAATCCTCCAGATCCTAATTTTTATCAACTTCAGAGTATTTTTTGTGCCACACCCTGAAGCACATCTGCCATTCTGCTGCTGCTTGCAAAGGATGTGGAAGTGGAAAGTAGGTGGTAGATACAACAAAGGAAAAGCATACAAGACCATTATCTCTAGAGCTGCAAGCAGTTCCCAGTGTGCACAGCAAGACATCAGCCCAATTCCACTCAAGTTTTATAGATCTGAGGGATAAACGTAGTAAAATGGAGGGTTTGATAACTGTCTATTGACACAGCTTTTTGTTGTTCTTGTAAATTGGGGATTATCTAGTAACTCCTTGAGAGAGCTGGAGCAGGTACATCATTCACTTACAGGGAATACTTACTCTTAGGAACCCAGGGTAAGTGGGCATTGCTGATAATTCTGACAGACATGATATGTCCCTTTGTGATTGCTGTGCTGTTTTATAGCAGAGGAGGTGAGGGAATCCAGCAGGTCGTACACTCAAAAGCAGTCAGGACAGCTGAACTTTTTCAGCAGAACCCAATGGCCTTCTTTACTTCTAACCATGCTGAGACACTGTTTTAACACAGTAGAGATAAAAACCAAGCCAGAGAGTGCAACAAAGAAATTGAAAGCAAACACAGTTTTTAAAATAATGCCTGGTGGCAGAGTAAGAAAGAGTAAGTAAATTGCCGAAAGACAGGATTTAAAAGACCTTGGAAGATGGAATGTATCTTGAAGAAACTTCTACACATATTCTTCCTTGAGAATACATTAAAGAAAATCTACAAATTATAATCCTGTGTCAAACCAAAGGTCTATTTAACCTGGTATCCCATTCTCAGCAGCACCATGAGCAGGTTCCTGGGATGACAGCAGGAGGCTGTGCATGGTACATCCTCTGAATACTCTCCCAGATTCAACATATTTCAATCTCAAAGAACTTCCTGATTTCTAAGGAATTTTCTATATTTATTAACCCTCAGGTACGTGGAGTACATGGGTATATGGAGTTCTCTTCCATGTGCCTATGACATAAAGGAAAATTTCAGCTTCCACTGCATCCTTTGGCAGCAAGTGACACCAGTCTAATGCTTCCTGTGTCAAGGACATTTCTATGAGCTTTGAACACAGAGTTACAGCCCAATCTTTCCATCATATAAGATAATTCTACTTGGAAAAAAATATAATGAAAATTATAGTTATATGTGAGACCTAAAGAAAACTAAGGGCCCAAAATGGAAGAGGCCAGTCTGCCCAAGATGGCATTGAGTAGTCAGATAATTCTGCCCCACTTGCAGTGTAAATATGGTTGGAAGGGTCAGCAGTGTAAGACCTACCTGAGATTTGACAGTGTGAAATGCAGAAAGAATGTCACTTTTTGCTAAACTAAAGATTAATCATTTTAGATGCTGCCACAAGGAAGCTGGTGACTGAGATGAGGAACCTGTCAATGGGCAGTCAGAAGGAGAAGGGTAGTTCTTGCCTGAAGGGGATCTGGGACTGATTGAGGAAGTTTGTAGCCCGCACTGAGTACATCCAATCCCTATTTCCTGCATTAGACATTCCAGCCCCTAAATTTTGTCAAGTAGCAGATTCACAACTTGCAGATTGCCTCAGAACTCCAGAGGCGGGTGTCTCCCAGCACAGTGTTTGTGGACACAGGGAGTGAGGTGGAATCTGTAACTAATGACAAATTGACAGCAAACCATGGAACACCAAGAGAAAAAAATACCTCAAATTCTGACATCCCTAAATGCAGGTAGTCAACAATTCCCACAAGGAACTGCCCCACAACATGGGAAATTGTAACAAACAAGGTAAAAATTCTGAGCTGCACCTCAGCAGCCCCTGGGATAGGGGTATAAAATCACATTGCCCTCACAGGAGCTTTTTTATGCTTCTCTCTGCTGCCACAGCAGAGAACTCTGCAGTTTTATGTCCATAATTTCCTGACTGGGAGAAATGCCTATAGATCATGAGGGACCCATTTGTCCTGAAACAGCTTTTTGCCAATCAATTTCATTGGCATTATGGGACCATGTCAGAGTAGCAGAAGCTAGCCAGCTCTTTGCTTGTTTTGAAGCACATTGATCTCACCAAATCTACAGAATTAACCCACAGTCCAAAATCAATGGATGAAACCCCCAAATACTCATGTGTCCTCTTACAAAAGTGAGTGACAGCAAAATTTCAGAGGGAGTGCAATTCTGTTTACAGTTTAAAAGCAATGAAAGACCTGGATATAGTCCAGGTCTAATGGACTTTATTTAAACATAGGCACCAGCCATGGAACACAACAGCTCCTGTCACAACTGGTGTAACAAAAATGTCAATTTTGGTGGACCATCTAATCTTTACCTCACATATCAGACAGGCCAAAAGCAAATGGAGTAGTTTATCTAAACCTTCACCTTTAAGAAAGCAAGTTAGCAGAAAAAAAAAAAAAAAAAAAAGATTACTAAATTAACCTGGAGACTGTGGTAAAAAAAACAGCAAACCAAAAAAACCCAACCAACCAAAACAAACAAACAAACAAACAAACAGAAAAAAAAACAAAAAACCCCCTCTACACTTCTGGCTTTCTTTTTTTTCTGTTCTGGAAATACTGTAATATAAATTCCAGTTGAGGCATTTTCTTCCAAAAAAACATGGGTAGGGAGAGATTTGCTTCTGAAGGAAAGCAGGAAGCAAATGAAATGGTTGTGAAGCTTTAAATTTCATCTGGGTACAAAAAGGCCAAAAAAGGCAGCAGATGTATTTACTTCCAGCCTCCCATATCCCTGCATGCTGTTGATGGGGGTTTCTCCAGCCTTGAAAGTACTGTGATGCACTGGGATGCCCATGGCTCAGACCCTGGTGGCTGCTGCTGAAGCACCTTAGGGGCTCCCTGCACCTGCATTTGGGTCAGATACTGTGGCACTGGATTTAAAAGAATCCAAATTATCTATGTCCTTCTTGTTTTTACCCAGACAAAAACTGTGACTAAAAAAAGGCACAGCAACAGCACTGTCTTTGGAAATGTATCTGTGGGACTCTAAGCTTTTCTTCCTTTGGTTCTCCTTCTTCCCAGATAGCTTATAGTACTTCTCTATTACTACTCAACCTTAGCATTCTGGTTTAAATGAGAGCAGTTTTTTGCATGAATCTGCAAAACGGATCCTGTATGTCTCTACTGGCAGCCACTCACAATCAGACTTTATGCACCCTAATGCTGGAAATGCACTTACCTAAATTAGATATCCCACTGCAGCAGAGCTCACCGATAGCGGGGAAGATCAGTGCTGCCTGCACCCTGGCAATCAGCTGGCTACTCCTTATCTTGCAGGAGATTGAATTTGTGACATTTTTTATTCTAAGGCTCAGCTGTCAAAATGCCAGAATTGTTCATCAAGTCAGCTTCAAGAGTAATGGCAAATCCCTGACATTCTCAATTGGGTTTGAAGGCTCACTGTAGTAAAGCTGCTTTACAGTTCTTTATTACAGTCCTTACCTTCCCATCTTAGTTTTCCCAGCCACTTTGAAGGCAGTGAAAGTAAGGCAGCCACCAACGTAATCCATTCCATGTACTGAATGATTTTGCAAGCTCGGCAGGCCTTGTGTTGCCTGCAGGAACTCTCTTCTGAAATAAATCTTTTCTTCTGAAAAAACTACTAGTTCATTTGCATATTTCCTTTCAGAAGCATAGAGGGAGCTACACCTGGTAAAAAAAAGTCACAAAGGAAAATTTTTGCTGCAGTGATAGCCCATCTGGACAGCACAGGTAAAATTTGTGCTGTTCTTTACCCTCTCCATGATGCCGCCTGAGCTGACCTGTCATCCTTCATGGGGAGGGACTGAGTTGTGATGTTCCAGCTCCCTCTAAGAAGCTTTGGAAAAGGGACAAACCCCTGATCCCCCAGGAGAATACTCACCCACACAGCTTTGGTGACCAGAGCTGCTCTCCCACAGCTTCTGCAGTCACAGCTCTGCTTGTTTGAGGGTGCTGGCATGGCCCTGGCTGCTGGTGGCCCTTTGCTGCTGTCATGGTGCCACACAGTGCCATGGAATACACCAAACTGGCAGAAACTCCTCCTCCACTTTTGCCATCAGCTGTATTGCCACAGCAATGTCACTAAATGGATTTGGCACAGAGGGGCTCTTTCTTTGGCTTTGCATTGCTGGAATTCTGAGTGTTAGCTACTCAAACACAAATCTCTGCTTGGTGGGATAGAAAATAATCCTAAAACCCACTTCTAACAGTCTCCTTGGCTTGGGGAAGTAGAACATCGGACTCTGGTGAGTCCCTGATGTAGAAGAATGCTTTCAGTAATGCTCATGTCCCACAGAATGAAGGCTTGGTCAAGGCACAAATGCATAAATGTTTTAGTGCAACGAATGACAGCATTCCTGGTGGCAGCTGTGGTGACAAGGGCTGTGGTGACTGCTCCCTATTGCCACCTAGGAATTTGTGTTCACACCTCAGGCTGGGTCTCCAAAGTTTGCCAGTTTATGTGCCAACACGTTGGACCTACACAAAACACAAAGAAGAGCTGCACTAAGAAACAAGCTCTGTTTTCACACCATGCTTTAAATGCAGAGATGCAGCAAAGCCTTCTTGGCTGTGAAGGTCTTACTCACTGTGCTTTTCTTGATGAGTATGAATCTGCATAAATCTGTAATGAAGCTCAAGTACAGAACAATGTGTCCCTATTTTTGACCCTGAGAGTGGCATCTGATGTTTTGTGTCTGCTGGCTGCTGGTGTGTGCCAGGAACAGGACTCTGGGTGTTGTGCCCTGCCTGACCAGCAACAGGGAGACAGGCAGAGGGGAAGCTTTCAGAAAGAAACTAAAAAAAGAATGGTTCCAAATCAACACAAAAGCTCTGTCAAGCCCAAAATTCGCAGATTTTGAGGAAAGGCACTGAAGTAGACAAAGATCCCCATCTTTGAGACTAAAACTTGGGTAGCAAATAACCCAAACTCCTTCTGCAAAATCTCCCATTGAAAAAGCAGCTCTGGCTGTCATTTTCATCATCTACATCAGTCAGTTATTGCTTAGCATCTTTCCTGAACTGTAGCATTGAATATTTGGAGTAGTTATAAAAGATCTTTATGAGTATACAAGCACACTTAATCACTGTTGAGTAGATTCCCTAGACAGAAAAATATAGTGTGTTGCATGACAGAGCTGGATGCAGCATGAATCAAATCGTACTGGTTTTATCAAGGCTCTGCAAATCCAGGTGAGCAAGAAGAGTTCAGCACTCAGAAGATACCTCATGACATGACCAGGTATTACAGATGATTCTGCTCCTTCATAACATGTATTAATTAAAAAAGAAAAAAACCACACACAAAAAAATTTAGAGCCATTTTGAAAGTCCAACCCTGTCTGAGGAATCCTTGAAATGAGCTGCTGGCTTGGCAGTGATCCTTCTTTGAAGAGAAGCTCTTCACAGAGATCTGCATCTCAACTTCCCTAAGTTAAGCAATTTCTTCCGTGGTGCCAGGCAAATGAACCCCAGTCTCTGTTCTTTTGGAAAAGATTGTAAATCCTAGGGCCAAAGCTGTGTGGCTGTGCACTCAGTTGTGGCAGGTTTTGTGTGCATCAGCCTTCTGATATTCAATGAAGATTAAGACTCAGTGGCATCTTGGCCACTATGCTTAAGAAAACATATTTTTTTTCCATGTAAAATTGTGAAAAGGAAATATTTAGTTGGTTTTTGTGTGTTTGTAATAACATGTGGTTTTGGACATTTTATCTGTGCTCCTGAATGTTCACTCACTCGAGAAGATGCATTGACAAAGGGAACCTCTCTGCCTTTCAGATCCCAGGTTAGCTATTGGTTTGAGAAACAGGAAGGAAAATCCATATTCTACCTTTTATACAAGCATACATGGTTTGAATTAGACTAACCATAAAAACACATTTACAGAGATACTCTGAAGACAAAAAATGCACTTAACAAAATTAAGACAATTTAAGGAGTTAATGGTGATATATACTGTAGCCTTTAGCTGTTTTTAGCTGCTGATGATACTGATCATTATTTGCAGCAGCTGGTAAATCTGACTGGTTTACTATCATTGCCAGTTCAAACTCATTTTTCTCTTTCATTTAACCCCCATGTCAGGTAAGAAATGGTCTGTGACTTTAGAAGTTATTTCTCTTTATCAGAGAAATCCTGAATTCTGTTAAATAATTGTTAGAATCTTCTTGTTTTGTCAGAATCTATAGCACCTCATAAAAACAGTACTGTAATTTTGAGAACAGAGATAACATTGTTTTTACTTGATAAAAGATAAAAGACAAACGTATCAACAAGATTAATGTGCCCAGAGCAAAATTTCTTACCACTTTACAGTAAAAAAAACCCCAAACATAGAACCATAAAGAATAGATCCAGCCATCTTTGCCCCAGCTAGCTCTGCCTCTCTCCTTCATGTGCACTGCTCTTCCAGAGCCCAAATTCAAGTGCATTCCCTGCAGATTCACCACACTGTTTGGCCATTGATTTTGAATGCTGTCACTTTCTTTTTTTTTTTTTCATGCAAGAATATTTTTCTTTTCTGCAAGCTATCA
The DNA here is from genome assembly GCA_025920805.1 of Petroica traversi. Classification (NCBI taxonomy): domain Eukaryota; kingdom Metazoa; phylum Chordata; class Aves; order Passeriformes; family Petroicidae; genus Petroica; species Petroica traversi. Next base: position 15,849,724 of record JAHLSL010000012.1, on the reverse strand, counting down.
CATATTCCCCATCCATCCTAATTTGTAACTCACTTTTTTTCCCCATCCTTCTTTATCCCATCCCATGTAGCTCTTTGAGCATTGTTTTCATGCTCTCTTCCAGGGTTTTCACCTCAGGCTGCCTCTTTTCTATTCAAGCACAATGTCCAGCACTGAAGTGTGAGTGGCTTTCTTAGTCTCCACCTATAAAATCCTGAGCCTGGCTCAACAGCAGGTTTATAGCCTTATTACTTAAAACATTGTTACTATGAAAAGATCTTCTGGTTCTGTGTGTATAATAAATCTCCACAGGGGTAGGCACAGCCAGGTTTCAGTGCTGGCTGCCTGGCAGAGTGAGTGCCCTCACTCCAGCACCTGTCCCAGGCACAGCCCAGCCCTGCAGGACACTGCTACACAGCCCAGGCTCCATGAGAAGCTGGGATACAGCCAGGGCTGAGCTAAATAGGGGTCTGGGAACCAAGGAGCTGGTGGGCAGAAACATGCAGGAAGGTAGAAAGAAGCAATCTGGACATGCAAGATCCTGCTGGTCCATCCTTTCCCTGCCCTTCTAGAAAAAAATTTAAAAGTAGCAGAAGCCTCTGTGGCAAGTCCTCCATCACTTGCAGAGATTTTCAGGATGGACACTGGGAAATAGATTTAGAAGATACAGCATGAACAAAGGATGAGATAAGGGGGCATTTGCATGTTCATCAATTCCCGACAGGAATGGGGTTGAAGTGAAAAGCTTCCTGACCACCTTCAAAAGCATCTGAAGCATGAATACTGCAGATAACTGAGAGCAGAGCTGATTGCCTCCACTGCACTTAGAGACTCCAGTTATAAAAACACAGAAGAAACCTCAGAGCAATACCCGAAATTACACATGACACAGGTAGAGAGATTAAGGTGTTAACCCTTCCCTATGATAAACAGCAAAATGCTCACATATTAATTTAGAGACCAGAGCTGAAGGGCTTGCACTTTTTTGCCTGCTAAAGCCGTTGCAGCAAACAGGCATTTTTGCGGCAAACAGTATTACAAGAGGCTATTAAACACTGACAATAAACTATCCCTGGACATAGGCAGGGGATATTAGTAAACTGTAAAATTTTATTCGTTCTCAGATGGTTCTTTGTAGGTTGCTGCATATTTTTGCTGTGGAAGTGATGGCAAATACAAGATTAGTGACTTATGCAAGATTTTAATTTATCCTTAGAAATTTTAAGTGTACCTGCCTCCAAATAAACTGCCCTCTCTTTAATTTCTTAGAGAGAAGAATGTATTTCAAAAAAGATAGCCAGTCTGGCTTTTGTTGTCCTGTTGCCTGCGTATTTGTGTGCGTGCGTGTGCGCGTACGTGCACGTCCAGGAGTGCTACAGCAGGTGTTACCCAAGCATGTGTTGACACTCAAATTCCTGTTTATTGTCAAAGCAGTCATTGTGCATCACGTTCATTTATTATCTGACAACAAGAATGGTTTCCTTCTCTAAATCAACCTGCAGGCACATTTGTGTGGAGCTCCAAGATGAATTCGGCAATAAGCGCCGACCACAGCCTGGTCTGGCACAACCCAGTTTCAGCCCCAGGCGTTTTATGTACCTTTCATCCAAAGCAAACAGGTAAAAATTAATGCTCAAGTCACCTCCTAGAGCTGCCATGTGACATAGATGGTAATACAAATACTTAACATTGTAAAATGAAATTAATATTAAGTCCTTTAATAATGCAAAGATTTTGTAATAGAACTATTAATAATGAGCATAATCTTGCTTTTATTTATTCCGGAGCTATAACAATTACACCAGTGACACTAAACCATCTTAAATACGTAACCAAAAAAATCACCGCTGAGAACCACCAAAATTTTGAGCTGTACTGAGGCCCCAGCACTCCAGAATCCTGTATTCCTTTGCCTGTCCTTAGTCCCTCTGTCCATGATAGTATTTATAGTGTGTGGTCACATGTTGAGGAAACTTGGACGGTAAAAAGGCACAAGAATAACTATAAATGAAGCAAAAATGAGCACCCTGGAGTAGCAACAATAAGAAAACCAGAAGGCTTTTGGAAAGCAGTGCATTTTATTCCCACATCTCATTCTGCAGTCTTCCGCTGATGCTATTAAAATACCTCAGCACGAGGCAGTATTTTTCTTTTATTGTGCGACAGTGTCTGTTACTGAAAAAGTGGACAGCATTTGCCAAATTCCCATTTTAATTTAGGGAATTTACAGGTAAAAACAGAATACAATATAATCACATTTCGACTATACATGCAAATGTACAACATTGTAACAGCAGCTTTTTTAATAGTCAAAACTGTTTGAATTTCCACAGACTTCTACTAATAATTCAACAACAGTAAGTGGCAAAACATTTAACCCCTCCCCAGGAAAAAGTCCTGAAACAAGAGTCCAGATGGAGAGCTTCCTACAGCACATGTCAAATACAGTGTGTGCACTATGGGATCTAAGACCAGCATCCAGGTGGTAAAAAAGATCCGCATTTTTTGTGGACAGAAAACACTGAGAACAGTGAGGACAGATCAGAATTCTGGGTTTCTCTCCAGCCATCTGTATGATTACAATGCAGTTCAATATCGCAATGAGTTCAGTAGTACAGCAACTATAAGTCATAGGCACAAACTTCTTCAGCCTAGGGTGCATTTGAAAAACTAACAAAAGCCCTATTACATTAGCCTAGAAACAATAAATAGTACTTTTATTGAAAAGACCCCAAATGGAGCTTGAACAGAAGGTAAACGTATTTTGGCGTACAGCCAGTATCTCTTAAACACAAGCTATACATAACATGTGATGTACAGAGCTCCATGCCCTGTCCCCCAGCTCAGCAACTATGGGCTTTTAGCATAAATGTCTTTATAGCCATCTCTTTCAAAATTCATGGGTGATGCCAGGTCAGGCAACTTCTACAATCATTCCAAAAGCACACTGCCACAGCACCTGATGTTTCTGCCTGCATTTATTGACAAGAACCTAAAGCTCCCCCAGAGAGCAGTTTTGCAAATATTCCCTGCTGGGCAAATTGCTCACTTCAGACTGAAAGCGCTGTGAGGCTAATGCTGCCTGCTCAGCTGGAGAGAGCACTGGGATAGGCACTGGTTAATTAGGGCTGTGGGATTAATTGTTTAGTGGCTTAATAGATAATAATAATAATAAATAATTATTAATAACAACAATAAAAACAACAACAACAACAACAAACCTGGTTCATTTTCAGAAAATGACAACAACTTGTTTAAGTCTGTGGTCAAGGTGGCCCCAATGGCTGCAGCACCCTTTTGGGGTGAGAAATACTCAGAGTCAAATATCTTCTCTACCTAGTCTGAGCAAAGGTTCCAGCCAAGTATTCCCACCTACCAAACAGGTATCTTCAGGAGAAGAAACGCTCAAACATTTGTTACCACAGTCTTTCTAGTTACACAGATGTGGGACAAAATCTTAGCACATTCAGCAGGGGCCTTGCTGGAGTGCCTGCTTCCCAGTTTCCACAGGAGCACTTGAGTGGCTGAGGGGAGAGGCAGCTCTGCCCCTCACAGCCCTCGGGGACAGGGACAGTCTGGGAGCTGCTTCTACCAAAGCCATGGATGTCCTTGTGCTGAACACACGGAGCATCCTGCTCCCCAAGCACTCGGCCATGGGATGTGCTGGAGCACACGGCAGCTCCTGCTGCCTGCCCGCACTTTCTTCCACGGGACAGCACAGGGACAGTGAGGGCGGATATGCACAAAGTCATGTACCAACACGTGGCCAGGATGGAGCAGAACTGTCCTGCAAATGCATCCCAGGCAACTCCAGAGCTCATGTCCCCAGCCTCTGCTTATGAGAGAAAGGATGGAGACGACACCTGGATTCCAGTCCAGGCTCTGATTCATCCAACTTTAGGGTACAAGGAAGGATAACACAAGGCACACACTTTCTAAATTTTATAGCCCTCCCAAATCCAATCAATACATACCAACATTTCCAAACTCTTTTATTTGAGTCAAGCTAATATTCCAAATGCTACTTGTAGTTAAAGCTCATAAAGAAACATCCTTTTTTGCCAATCAAAGCTTCTCAGAAGCTCAGATCTGGTTCTGCTTTCACATACACCACCACAGGACTAAAGTATTTCTACTGAAGACACAAAGCACCCAGTGTAAACCAGGTCCAAGGCTTGGCCTGGAGGGCTCCAATTTGTCAGATAAGAGAGTGATTTTACACCAATATAACTGAAGTGGCACAACCTCTAGCTCTGGTGCAATAGTATTGACACAGAGGAGCACAAAAAAGTACAGTTAATACAGTTTATATTGTAGGAATTAGTTATGTAGAGTACCTATAATTGGATGGATACAGATACAGAAGCACATTGACAGAGCCTCGAAATGTGTTAAAAACACAAGGCTCCAGACACAATCTAAGGTATAGGCCACTCCTGTGTCACTGTCACTGCCCAGTAACTCAATGGTACAGCCTCATATTCCTGGCTGCTGGGCAAGCACCCCATGACTTCCCATTACTCAACTCTCTGTGTGTCTGCAGCAGAGTGTCAGCACCTTAGCTGAGGTGGGTCTAAAGTGACATACTGAAAGCAGCTGAAAGCAAGCCCAAAGCATGAGCAAACTAAGACTTTTTGCTTTTTGATAATGAGGTAAAGTCATCCTGAATGATTTGGATTTTTAAACATTGATGTGGAAATGTATGCTCTGCCTTCCCCCTGTACAGAAAACCAGGTGTCTGTCCTCAAGCAATAGGTTTACGAATCTGCTTTTTAAGGGTTTGGTAGCTCTTCATTTTCTATCAAATAATCCTTCTTTATATAATTAGCACCCCTCACCAACCTCCATACTCCAAGATAGGCTTCTTTCAGCGAGCTTCTGTTCACTTCTTGTGTGATGGTGGATTTTTCCTGAACCGCAAGTGCCTTCGCTGATTTCTCAGTGACGTCCTTCTCTTCCTCTCCGCTCTGTCTCTGCCCTGTGGATGATCCTTCCACTGCTGCTTCCTCAGCCCCCTTCCCCTGGGAAATTGTGTCCATGGCAAACAGAGCTGGGTCTCCAGCCTGCCTTTTCCCCTCTTCTTCTCTAGCTTCTTTCTCCAGGTCCTCATAGTTGCTCTGCTGCCTGGTCTCAATGTACTTGGCCACACAGTAAATGACAGACCCCAAGGTGTTGACCACGACACCAGCTATAAATAACTTGGTGGGCTCCACATCATTGAATGCCACCATGCCTACCGTGATGGTGGCTATGCTCTTCACCACCCCCACAAAGCTGGTGGTCACAGCCGAGTTAATGTAAGTGCAGTGAAGGGTGGTAAAGTTCATGGCACAGCTAATCAGGACACAAGCAATAAAGATGCATACCATGGCAGGGTCCTTCCACCCTGGGAAGGACCAGACGTTGATGGAATCCATGCTGGCAAAGGAGCAGATGATGAGGAAAGGGGTGGCCGAAACAGCGATGGCATACTGAGCTGTCAGGGGTCCATATTCACTGTCTACGCTGGTTTTCTGAATGAGCACCAGGTAGGCAGCGTGTATCAGCACGGCCAGCACGCCTGTCACATAGCCCATGGCATCCCCAGTCAGGTCACCAGCTCCTGTCAGGAGAGACACAGAGAGACATCAGCACAGGTGTTGCAAGCAGACAGAAAGAGAGACTAGAGGGATATTTAGGAAATAGGCATCATTGCACTTTCCATAACCCCTAGGATTTGTCATGCTTTCCCCAAGTCTTGCCTTCCAACAGATCTCTTATCCATTTCTTTACGCTGCAAACACACTAAATGCTTTTCATATCCCCTCTAAATCCCACAGCCAAAATCAGATTGCCTTCTCCCTTTTGTGAAGACACTGTGGAAGATTTGTAGCTGAAACTGCACACACACACACCTCAACCCTGAGCATCCTCTTGCCAGCTCAGACACATGCCAGCTCTAGTTGGCCAGTCTGCCTGCCCTCCAACCCACTGTCCATTCTGCACTCTCTAGCAATTGAGCTCTGTGGGACCCCTGAAACAGCAGCGTCCCTCCCGAGCCCCTGTCAGACTTTGCAGATTAAATTACACGTTCTGCAAGTGCTCTGTTGTCTGAGGCAGCCCCCAGCCCCGGAGTGCTATCGGCCACAAAGTGCCAGCTTTGCCTCCCACCCCACCTTCACCTCGGCTGGAAAGCAACACGGGCCCTCCTGGCCCCAGAGGCCAGGCTGCAGCTGACCCCTACGTTTGCACCAGCCCTTAGAAGATCGCACTTGCCCCAGGAGGGCTGCAGCTGCCCCATGGGCTTGCAGCTGCTCCCAGAGCACTACACTTACCCCTGTAGATGCACCCACCCGCCATAAGACTACACTTTCCGCCATAAGGCTGCCCTTCCCTAGCAGGGGTGCAATAAGGTTGCACCTACTCCCACAGGTTCATCCCGACCCCATTAGGATGCCTCTATCTCCAAAAGGTTGTACCGAGCCCTGCAAGAATGAACCAGTCACAGCAGGGCTGCATCCCCCCTGCAAGGCTGCACCTGCCCGTCCGTATTGCTGCACCTGCCTCCGTGGGGCCGCAGCTGTCCCCCAGGGCTGCACGTCCCCCGTATCCTCGCATCTTCCCCTCTGTGCTGGCACTATCCTCCCGGTCCCACGCCCGAAGTCCATCCGAAGCGGCTGCCGCTGTAGCCGCCCATCCCGTCCCGTCCCGTCCCATCCCATCCCGACCCGTCCCATGCCGTCCCGTCCCGTCCCGTCCCGTCCCGTCCCCTCGGAGCGGGGACAGCGCTCACCGGCCAGCGCGGCGCCGCAGGTGGTGATGAGGACGGCGACCAGTGTGTCGGGATGGGATGGGACGGG
>JAHLSL010000012.1:15798625-15842506 GCA_025920805.1 Petroica traversi | reverse complement strand
CTGCGTCGCCGCTGTCGGTGTCCCCCAGCCCGCCCCTCCTGCTTCAGGTTCGCCCCGCGGTATCCCCGGAGCCCGCCCGGCTCAGCGGGGATGGGAAGTCCCCGCGCTGTCCGCCAGCCCTCCTGATCCCGCTCGGGAGCCGGAGGACGGGCAGCGGGAGCGGGCACCGAGGTGCTTTCCGCAGGGAGAGCCGCGGGGCGCCCCCAGCTCCGCAGCCGAGTGCCATCCGCTCGAAAACTGCGTGGAAGAGCCGCTGGATACCCCACGTCTCCCGGACCGGGGAGATCAGTGCAGACACGCGTTCCCAAACAGGGAGTACCGCTTCTCCTACTCCCCTAAAGTACACGGCCTCCCGGGAAAAAGCATCTATCGAGCCTGCCGGCAGCATCCTTCCCACAGCCCCTCTGCTTCCTCGGCTTATCCGAGGGAGCGCCTTCTCGGGCTGCGAACGGCAAAGAGACGGGAACCGCTGCTAGGAAAAGCAGAGAGAACCGGGTTATAGCAGAGGGAATTGCCTTGCAAAGTCATTAAAAACTGGTAGCCACACAGCTTTCAATAGTGATGTTTTAAAGCCTGGTAAAGTTTAAATAAGCTGATCACTTCTCTCGACTTTCCAGACGAGGGTTTTAACGGGAGATGACAATAGACCATACTGAAAGGAAAAGGCAAAGCAAAAGCAGCACTAGGGCAGCCACTGCTCTCCACCGGTCCCCTGCAGTGTCAGGCAACAGAAGGGAAGGAAAGCTATACTTTTATTCAGAGCTGCCTTATAATCTTGAGCCTTCTTTTAACATCATTCATGTTTGATTTCTCTCATCAGGAAAGGAAGGATAAAGGAGACAGGGCAAGGTTTATAAACTGAAACGAGGTATACACATTAAAAATGAGTGTCTGAAGAGGAAAACTGGTAATGCAGAAAAACAAACCATAGGTACTGGAGACTAATTCTGGCTTCAGAGCCCACTGGAGAAATGTGCCAACACGTTTACATCAGCCTCTGTTTGGACTCACCCCAAACCCACATGCAACACAATTTATAAGAAAGTGTGGATCACCTTGACTGTGTTTGCACGTGGGAGAAAAAAATCCCTCCTTCTGCCAAGTAAGGGCAGATGGAAAAAAATCAGACTGTGCTTTCTGGATATACTGTAGTAATTTGGACTATGCCTGAGTGTATCCTCTGGCAGAAACAATTTTGTCACCTCACCAGTGAAATTATCACTAGAGAAATGCATCTCTGACATTGCAGAGTATCAGGCTGCAAAACTGCTTTGGGGGCTAAATGCTTCTCTGTCTGAAATAGAAAAACAAATGTATCAGAAACATAAAAATTTTAATAGACTCTTTCACTTGTAAGGAATGTAGAATGATCATCCTAGTCCAACCTGACCAATTTCAGGCTGACAAAAAGTCAAACCATTTTGTTAAGGGCATTCTCCAAATCCCTCTTAAACACTGACAAGCTTGGAACATCGACCACCTCTCTAGAAGCCTGTTGCAGTGTTTGAATGCCTGCTTAGGAAAGAAACATTTCCAAATGTTCAGTCTCAACCTCCTCTGGTGCATCTTTGAACCACTCCCATGTATCTTACCACTGAATCCCAAGGGGAAGACACCAGCACTTCCCTATCCACTTGCGCTCCCCAGGAAACAGCAGAAAGTGATGGAAGTTGCCATCAGTCTCCTTCGCTCCAAACAAAACAAGCCCAAAGCCCTCACAGAACATGCCTTCCATCCCTTTCGCCAGCTTTGTGTACACTTCCAGATACATTCAAGGACCTTCACATCCTTCTTGTCTTGTGGGGCCCAGAACTGAATGGAGAACTCAAGGAGAGGCTGCACCAATACTCCATTTGGAAAGTCAAGTACCAAATCCTATGCTTTGGAACTCATCTGTGCTGTTAAGGGCAGCTTCTCTTGCAACACCTCTCATGGTACTCCTTGTTTTGTCTATAGACAGGAAAGGGAGGTGAAGGGGAAGCTGTCGTCCCTTGCCAAACCATCCCCTTCTCACTGAAGCCAGGTTCAGTTCTAGTCTCTCACTGCATCTCCACCGCCCCAGGGTCAGACTAAACATTCTGCTCTTCACTGGGGAGGAACTGAATGAAGCAGCAGAGAGCCATCATCGAGGTGACACTGCAGTGAGGGTACTTCCCCCACACCAGCTGCTCACGTGTCCAGAGGGAACAGTGGCTGCTTAGTTCATATCTTGCCTCTGTTAAAGCATTTTGGCCTGGCAGTGGGGCACAGATCACAGCAATGGATGGCTCTGTGGCTCCTTACCCTAATGAGATGATTATGATACCTTAACTATCATCTTTTGATGGAAATTATGCTCAGTTCTGCATTTCACCTTGCTAGAATGACATGGGTGAGAGGAAAAAAAAATCTGCAGCAAATTTGTGTCTTCCTAAGGGCATTGTTTTTTAATAGCTTCTTGGATGAAAATGGTAAAGATCTCTATAAAATGTTTAATGGAAAATTTGCTTTAATTGGACTCTAATGCAACCATGAGGTTTACCAGGGAAGAATTGTGCAGAGTTGTATCCATTCCCCATCCCATGACCCTGAGCACAGCTGAGCAGTACTACTGAAAGGCACAGTACACCCTGCTTATGCAGCAAAATTTGAGGCCAGCACTGTACTTGGCTAGAAGAGATCACTTCATCACTGATACATACTCTGCACAAGCAGACACAAAGAATAATTTAAAATAGCTTTCCTTTATGAAAATGAAGATCTGATGGGAAAAGTTGCATAAAGTGTGGTTGCTACCAGTACAGGGGAAATATCTGATTACCACCCAGTACTCATACATGAAATAAACCATGATTATGATACTCTTCTTAGAAGATACTCTCAGCATCTTTCACTGCATTTACTTTTGAATAACATTTCTTAATTAGGGAAGTGAACACAAGAGTATAGCCAAAGATACTGTGTGCAATTACTTTAATAGCATTACAGAACAACAAATCCACGCCTTTAGAACTTGATTAATCAATACGTCTCTTGAACCAAAGAGAAACCCAGACTTAAATAAAACAAAATATTTCACAGGAGCAAGTTTGAAAGTAGAACACATTGCATCTTTTAGATAGTTGTTGTCAACTGTTATAGTAAATGAAAAAAAAAAAGATTGGAAGCTAGTGTATTTTGGTCATGAAATAAGAAGTAATTAGTCAAAACAACTACAGCAAATATTCCCTGAGAATTAAGAATCAGCAACAACTATTGCCAAATTGTATTTTCTGTTACAGTGCAGAAATGTTACAGCACATTCTCACCATTCAAAGATCACACAGGAAGATTAAAGGCCACAGTTTTTATTTACTATGTGCATCTTCTGGATGTGCTCATCTTTCAAGAGAATTAAATCTGGATACAGCAACCCTCAGCACTGAAGCTACCCAGGACATGAGGGGAGAGAAGGCAGTTGAGGAAAGATTTAATCCATGTGCTGAGTGTGCATGTTCAGAATTCCTAATTTTTCCCCCTGCACTAGATCTTCTAAATTTGCCCTTCCAACTGATGGGCTACGGCAGCATTCTGGAATAACCCGCTCTCTCTGTCCCCTCAGAAACATGCATATAAAATACACACCTGCCACCAAAATCTTCCACTCAGGCAAGCAATTTGTAATCAAAGCAGAAAAGGGAGATAAAACAGAAGAGTGGAGGAACTATTGAAGTTGAAATAATCAATTTTAATGCCTAAAATTAGATTTTATGGCCCATGGTACTCCTGAAAGCTGCATGCAGCACAGCTTTATTTTGCATTATTCCTCAGCACACGGAATTAAAGTGCAGTAGATGTTTGGGATTTGGTACAGCACACTGTCATAAAAAAAAAGATACAATCCATTTTTTGTTATTAATTCAGCTCAAAAAGATGTCAATCTGGGGCAGTTTGCATTGGACCAAGAAATACACAAGATCCTATTGGGATCCAAATTATCATGTTGTAGAAGAAAGTTTCTTCCTGTCCTGCCCTAAACACCACATCAATATATACATGGCTCCCTGTGCTACCTGTTAGTTCCCTGGCTCTTTCTCCAACATAGAACAATCCTTCTTTCCTCGCAACTTGCAGGTCTTAGCTCAGCTGAATTATTTCCTTCATTGCTTCAAAGCATCCAGCAGATCTGGCAATGTCTACTCTTGGTTGATCTGTGAGTGCTGCAACCCAGAAGGGTAGAGCATTTATTAACAGCACACTATGAAAACCTGACCATAGATCTGCAAAGACCCAAGCTGCAAAGAGTCTTTTGATGGTTATGATAGCTGAGATGGGTTAACAGCAGAATGAAGACAGCTTTCAGAAGGTTAAAAAAAAAAAGACTAGCAGGAAACCAGGAGATAAGGCTAACATATACAAAAGAGTGCTGCAGTACTACTACAGTTTGATCCTAAAACACTACTCAAAGGTGTTTGGAGAAACAGAACACCTGAACATCTCTACTTACCCCAGATAACTTAGATGGAAGTACCAGCATGTGGGCTGAGGGGTCAAACTGGAAATGCGAAGTATTCAACATATCTAGAACATGTTGTGCATATCTTAGTACCTGCAATAGTTTGGCCATGCTGGATCTGCTATGCTTTTATCATGCAAATAGTCTGCATGTATATAGATTCAACTGGTCTGGACATCAGTTCTCACGTTGGCCAGGCTCTCAGAAGTCCAGAAACACTGGATATATGGCCACATTCCTCTTCTTGGAAAAACTTTCTAAGTGAAAATAGAAGACAAGTCTAACAGAAGAGATAGTTGCATTATCTCTAAATCTTGAGGATTGTGATGCAATTTGTTTTGTATATATTTCAGCTTTTCATAACCATTTTCTCTATTATCAGAGTTTCTTTGTACATAACTTCATCAACTGTTTTATTCAAGGAGATCTAAAGGAAAATATATGAAAATAATCTTTACCATCTTTGTGAAGCGGCAAAAAGGTCAAACAAATCAGCTGGCTATAAACTATGACATTTACTGTCGATCAAGAGTAAATGCATCATATTGCAAGAGAAAATAATGCAACGTGACTCACAGCAAAACATAAATGTATCTGGATGATACAAACTTCAGTTGACATTACAGCACTTTACAGTAAAAAGCCTTTATTTTCTTTTCCTTTCCTTTCCTTTTTTTTTCTACAGTGACATTATCTCAAAATACACTGCCAGTTACTCTTGATCTTCATAAGGAACAAGAAGATTCAGGCCTCTGCTCTCATCATTAGCCAGATGGATCACAAACTCATGTTGGCAATTCAGCTCTGGAGACACCACTAATATCTGCTCTGGCCACTCTTCAGCCTTTGAGTAGCTGTGGAACATTTTGCTAGTTCAAGTACTACCTGTTCAGTACCAAGCCCTAAAGTCTCCACATGTTCAAGTGCACAACACTCCATTCAAGCAGTTTTACTTATAAAGAGACACTGAGGTTAGTGACGCTGTTGACACTTTAGCACAAGTCTGGTTGTGGGGATAGAAAGGTTCCTGGCGTGTCAGATCATCTTCTCTTCTAAACAGGAACTGCCAGACACGATGGAGTATAGATCTTGACTAGTTCATCCCAAGCACAGTCCACCACCTACAAGGCAAACAAAATCTATTTAGATCCTTCACAAGTGTAATTTTTACAAAAACCACAGGGAACTTAATGCATATTGTGGATTTAATAGCAGTTGGAACTGTGACTTACCATGCTTCAAAATTATACTATAATCACATTGGTTTTGGTTTGGTTTTTTTTTTAAACTTCAACTTTACTGAGAAATATGAAAATTAACAACCTCCTATTTTTCATATTCCCCATGAGGAAAGCAGGGAAACCTTTGAGTTTCAACTGATCATTCCAAATAGACAAAAGAATGTAGCTGAAATTTAAATTACAGAAGGACACACAAAGTCCAGACCTTGTCATGTTTCTTCTTGTAGAGTCTTAGGATCCTTTTATCATAATATCTAAACACCTCATGACCCGATCTGAACAACTTTCTTATACTTGCAGATACAGAAATTTGCTAAAGACATTTTCCTAATGTCCAGTGCTGAGGAATGGAAAACCAAAAAAGTTCAACAAAATTACACAGGAAGTTTCCTGAAGAATTAAACCAGAATTTCAGTCTCATGCTGATTAAGCTATGAGCTCACTGTCTATTGTTGAGAAGAGAGATGTGTATTTGCTGAGCATTGAGATTTGGGGGCTGTAGTATTGCTTCAAGCAATACCTAGACCCCTCTAGGCTGATAAGAAGTGGTGTTACTTGTGGCAAAGGCATCTTATAAACACAGTGACTGATTTGAGGATAATTGAAACTTTCCTGAATTCAACATCCCAATCTCTATCCTAGATGAAGGCTTGAACTTAAAACCAGAAAACGAGAAGGTTAACCTAAGTCTGTAGTGTTTAAACATTTTAATAAATACCAAGATTAGGAGAAAGACTACAGAATGCGTTAGGATTGAAAATTAATTGAAAATGCACTTTAGAATCTGTAACAAAGAAAAAGGGTTAACCATACTGACAATTACTCAAGAATATGACCTATCATATATATTCAGAAAATGTTGTGCGAGACAAGAGCTAAGGCAAACAGAAGAAGAACAAGGAGAGCTAAAGAGAAAAAGCTGATGAGGTCCACAAATAAATGCCAGCAAATCTGGCTGAAACCATATTGCATTATCTTTACAATGCCATTTCCAGTTGGGATCACAAAAGATACAGTATTGGATCCTCTGCACAACAAGCTTCCTTCTGCTGCAAACTGCAATTCCTGTTCTCTTCTAGAGCCAGAAAGAACAGCTGCACACTAAAAATTTGGAAATCCAACTACAGTATTTGATTTCATACTATAATTAGCCCATTTTGTGTTTACTATACTGCACTATTATTCATTTTTATGGCTTCCTTAGCTGGTTCTACTTAGTTATTTGAAGTGCTTTCCATATACATCTAAATGGGTCAAAAAAACTCTTGACAATATGTCTGTCTATTCATACGACATAATACAGCTTTCTGTAGCATAATGTTCTGCTGCATTGCAGTCTCCCAAGTCATACCAAAAGGAAAATTTGTGTTTTCCACTAAATGCTGCCACTAGAAACTGGCAATCATATAAACTGCAGGTTTTTTACTATTGTCCATAGCTACAGATCAATGTTCTATAGGCAATACTTCCTACTTTTGTAAAGAAACAAGAAACAGAAATAACATTTGGAAAAAATCCCATGGGAATTCCCACCTGTTATCAATGTAATTAGCAGCCCTGAAATCGCCTCTGAACAAATATAGTTATAGAACCATTTAATCTAGCAACACTAAAAATAAACAAGGGATGTTAAAAGAGTTTGAAAAGGATCTCTTGCATTAAGTTGCCCAAGTCATTGACTTAATGATATCCCATGAAAGGAGAAAGCATTCCCAGCCAACAAGAGGAAAACAAAAGCTACAGTAAGTAACAGTGAATCAGGTTCTCCTGTACAGCAGGAAGTCTATAATGGAATACTGATACCAGAAACCTTGATGAAAATACACATGCCAAGTACAGCAAACAGGTATCTATGGGAAACTGGGACACTGAAGCGTGGCAGAGCATTAAAAAATGAAATGGCATTTCAATTTCTCCATGCTTTTTCCAAAATACAGCCAAGACTGACAGAGAAAGGGGGCAACTGTAAGCTAAGAGTGCAGCAGCCAGCATTCATTGATGGAGAGTGCTTTGCAGGAGCTCAGAGAGTGTTACTATCTCAAATACAAATGACTAAGATGCATCCTAAGATAAAGAGAAGGACCTGCTCATGCAGCAACTGCATCAGTTTACAAAATGTCTTCTCCTTACATTTTGCCTTTTATCTTCTGACCTGTCTTATACAGTGGTCTTATGACAGTTGTGTGCCTTCCCCCAGAAGAGGGGAACGTGGGATATTGAATTTAAGTGCTTTAAAAGTATTTAGAAATGTCAGTTCTCATATGATATATGACCATTTAAAATACGTATTTCAAAGCACTTTAGCCCTTTTCAAAAAATAAACTAAATGCTACCTAATTTTAATATTAAAATAGTGGTAGAAATTTGATTGGGATGGAGGCTCATCCAGCACACCACAGACAATAAACAGCATACAAAAAGATGCAAGTTCCTAGAGTTTATATTTTGATCAATGAGATGATGCTACTGATGGGTGGAGAAAACCCTCCTGTGGTAGGATGAAGACAAAGGAAAACTGAAAATGGACCCATATTTTATTTGCACATCTGATAGGAGTCCCCACCATTAGAGGAATGAAGGAATAGAAGTTTGTCCTCCTGTAAAAAATGTCTGATGTCTTGGGGACAAATTTTACTCAGAGATTCAAACAAGTCTCACTACTTTCAGTTTTTAGAGGGTGCATTATTTTTTTTTTCCAAACTGACATGCCAGCAGAATAGAGGACAGTTTATTTCAGTTGCAAAGAACTGTAAAAATTACAATATCCTTGTAATATTGACTATTTTGCATGGCATATTTTGTCATGCAATTTTCATTATCATTTATGAATATTCTTGTAACTACAGAATGCAGTTTTACTATAGAAACTTTTAACTACTGAACTGCAGGGAAAAGCAGAATAATTAGAGCTTAATTGTAAAACAAGAATAATCTCTCTTGCACTGACTGGTAAACTACATCAAGAAATAACACAAATAAAAGAAGCATTCTAAGCCTGTAAATTTTCATTGTAACTAAAGCTACATGGGACAAAGGCAGTATAATGAAATTACATTTATTACTTGACTTTAATGCTTTTATTTCAATAGCAAAGTTGCAGTCCTAGGATATGCACTAAAGGTACTATACTGTTATTACTGCAGAATACATATCATGCCAATTTATCTGCCAGCAAAGATACAAAAGCAAGTACAAAAAATGGGGATCACTATATTACTCTTCAGGTAAAGCCCAAAAGCAAGCAAACAAACAGAAAACTGCAATCATCCCAGAAAGCTAATTGCTTCACTGCAAAATCATAGTTCAACTCAGCTGAAACAGCTCTCTTATATTTTATTGAAATGTTTATCCTTGTCCCAGAGTATAACAATGTTTTCCACCAACTGATTTAATACTGACATCCATTCATTTATCAGAGCCATTTCCATTGACTCACTAACTGATTTACTCCCTTGACAGGCCCTCTGTTTCCTATTCATCACAATCATCTTGCCTTGCAATAGACTTAGACCTTTTCCAGCACCCGAGGGCAATCCATTCAGTCTAGTGCAATTACCTGCATGACATTCTGCCTCTTTACAGTTCAGAAGAAGCAAGAGAACAAGAGAAAACTCCCAAGTTAGCTACTAACTTTTTTATTCAGTACTTGAAGGCACAATAAATCTGCAAACCCTAATCAAGATTAAATATATTCAAAAGAACAACTAAAAACTTAAGAGTTCAATTACCCTTTATGAAAGGGTTTAATCAGATCAAAGTACAGCCCTCTCTAGATTAATATCTCCAGAACTATCTTGGTGCCACTGAGCTTCCAGAGTGCTCATTATGAATCATGTGATAATACATAAATGTGCCGAGAGAGACCCATTTCTCAGATTCTCCTCATCCCATTTTCAGATGAGACCAGTCTTTATTTTTTTCTGTAGATGAGACAGCAGAAAAAATACTCAATTCTTGACTCCCATTAGTTGTGTTTCCCTTCCTCTTTTAGTTTCTTATCTTCTGTGTCTTCTCATACAGAATTTAATGGTCTATTTATATCATTGTTACGTATTTTTGAGGGATCCTGAACATCCTCTAAGCTTGGGGGATGGAGACTAATTGAAGATAAAGCAAGCTATTAGGTTCACTACTCACCAAATTATTTTAACAGGTGAACATTGAAATTAATTGGTCAAGTGCACAATGGATCATGCATGAGTTAAAATTCATTCAATACCTATTTTCTCCTAGAAAATCTGGACCACTACTGTGGCCTGTTTGGTTAGCAGTTGCCAGAGTGAACTGAATCATGTCAACCTGCACAAGGGAGTGAAAGTGATGGGTGTTTGCAAATAAAATTTTATTTTCAATGTGCAGTAACACCAATACTTTTTGAAATTTACTTCTGAAAAAACACACCTTGATTTAATTATTATTTCCAGTAAAGACAAAATGAAACAAACCCCAGAGCAGAACATCTTATAAATATACAGGTTCAAACTAAAATTATCAAAAACAGATGTTCCAAATGCTGCTTAAAAATCTGTTTTTTTCTTAAGGAAAAGAAAGAGATAGAAGACTTGAGGGGCATTATATTTCACATTGCAAAGATATGCCACAAAGAACTGATCTAAGAGGCAGAGAGCTGTCTCAGCTCTTGTTCTGTTGCTCTGGCATGGGCAACGGGAAGATGACTTGGAAGTCATGCCACACATTCCTAAATGCAAGTCTTCCAAGTGTGCATTTCATCAGTAAGTTGCAAAGGAAATGGAGATGTGAGCTGCAGGTTAGGGAAAGATCCTTGAAATCTCCACAGATTTTGTAGCAATTCCTCTGTACTCTAAAAATTAGGAGAAAGACATCACCTCAGTCTTTCAAGAACTGGTTTAATTGGTAAGTCAATTTTTAAGTTCAGTACAAGATACACTGGAACTCCAAAATGTCTTTCTGCGCTGATACTGACCTTGGTGACCCCAAACACAGACAATTTACAGTGGTGTTTTCCAGTGACCCTATCCAATTCTCCATCCTTCAGCTCAGAGTTGAGTTCCTTCCTTTAGGGATAAAATCACAAATAATCCTAAACCAAACAGTAACAACTGCAAAATTCTGCTCTCTTCCATTGAGTTTCACTACTGCAATTCACTGGAACTTCTCAAACATTTACTAGTCATGCAGGAGAGAAACAGAATCCACTACACTGACTAAAAGATGGGGCTCACAGAAGTAGCAAGTATTTGTAAGCCACTGTGCCAAATAAAATGCTTAAGCAACTCATTTACTGAGTATGAAACTGCTGTCTCCCACCCTTCAGTATCAAAACTGATTTTCCTTTCCAAATGCTTGCAGTTTTTGCAGAACTTTGATGCCTGACAGAAACCTTTCCAAACACCAAGAGATTTTGCTGACAATGGCAAAGAGTGACCATTACTCATGAGTGGCTCCCTTTGACTTACACAGTCAGTTTAATTTTCACAGTTTGGGAAAGACATACAAGAAACACCAGTAAGAAATATCACCTTCTTTTAGCCCCTCCAACTGGGTAAGGTGCTCAGATTGGTTTAACACTTGCAGCTGGTGAAATCTGATATTTTCTGGAAAAAATCCCCTCTGAAATTAGGTAAGAAGGTTCTTTTTATCTCAAAGAAGCTGCATAACTTTAGTGGCATCCTAGAGAAAGACCATAAGGAGAGACTAAAATGAAGTACAGATAGTGTTATAATTATAGCAGTGGGATAGCCACAACAGCTGGGTGGAAGCTATCAGGTCCTTGGTAATTAAGTGTAAAAGATAAGAGCAAGTGATCAAAAGAAAAAAACAGAGAAAGGCTGTTTTTCTGTACATTTCCACAAGATGTAACTTCACTTTTATATGGAACAATCAACGTTTCTGGGCCTCTTGAGCATCCACAATTAATTTAAATGAACAGCAAAATACACAGCCAAACAGCCTTACTAAAGACATCATCTGCATTTGTATTTGGCTATACTGGTTAAGCCAATTTCTGCAGCCCCTCCTGTCCCTTCTGCTTCCTGTGTTGGCACAGCTAATGCAGCACACTGAAAAAGCTGCACAAAGAAAACAAGGAGCAGAACAGACCTGCACACCAAAACTTGTCCATGATCAAAAATTTCTCCATAAAGCTGGATGACTTTAGAACTAGATTTCAGGTTACCTTCAGGGCATGCAGCTCAAACATACATTTTGGCCATGGCCTCCGTCCAGCTAGTAAGAAATTACAGCTTTTACAATTTTAGTGATTCAGGATGCATCAGTTTCATGGGAACAACAGATTGATGCAGGCACCTCTTCTCAGCTCTAACTACCACTAGCCAGGTGCAAGGAGGAGCAGAATGTTTGGCTTAACATGCTGGTGATAGCCCACAGCTTTAGGAAGAAGAGAGTGGAGGTTCAAGAAGGCCAAACCACAAGCCCAGTGTAACACAGAGCACGAGAGCCACACTGATACCATCACTGTGGGCTATCAGTGTGTGTCATGGTTTAATCCCCATCAGCAACTGAGCACCACACTGCTGCTCACTCACCCCAACTCCAGCAGGCACAATGGGGAAGAGAACTGGGAAAAAAAGGAGGTGTTGCCAGAGGATAAGAGAAAACAAGTTTTCTCCCAAACTTGTAGACAGAAATAGCTATTTACACAGACAGCTGCCCTTTTTGTAGTGTAATTATGATCCAAACACACACAATCACAGTAGAACTAAATCCTCAGTGATTGCTGTTGGTGTTGTACACAAGTTATTCTAAAACCTAGACTTCAGCATGCATTCAGATAATAGATGATTTTGAACTAGCGAAGTGACACTTGGTTCATTCTCATTTGGAGGTGAATATTTTTAATTTCCAAAGGGAGCACCTCAGCATTGTACATTGTGGAGTCCTGTTCTGATCTGGCAGGACACAGATGTCTAATATGCTTTTCACATACCAAGTGCACTGAGCCACTACACCACTTGCCATCACACCCATTGAAAATCACGTCTTTGCAGTTTAGGAATGCCATTGTTCATAGCACAGAAGTATAGAGAAATTGAAAGATTCCTCTCCTGTTCCCATTAGATACTTCATCCTGTTCTCAGCAGCACAACAGCAAGTCTGACTCAATGGAGAACTGTAATTTATACTTTCCCCTGGCTGCTTTACAGAGTTCAGAACAGATATGAGGTGTAGCTAAAAAAGATTTTCAGACAAAATTCAGAGCTTCAGTTTTTCTTACATTTGTGTTAGGTAAAATAGTTTTAGAACTGCAACAGAAAGGGCTGGGTATCCTTTTGTCCACTATTCAAAGAAATTCATGATGCATGTGTATTTTCTATTCTTTATATACTTATGGAAATAATTTCAGAATCAAAACAAGAAGGGAATGTTTACAAGATCTGTATTTTATATCATTACTGTATTGCCTAAAGATACTTAAAATTAATTCATGACTCCCATATTGCATTCAACCTACAACAGAAGGAAAAGGCTGCTTTTAAATAAAGCTGCAGAAGTAATAACAAAGGAAATTACCTACAGCATGTAAACAGGGGCATAAGCACAGCAAAATCCCAGGAAAAGATGGCTTAAAGGAGTACTATATTTTTATTAATCAGAACATTCACAGATCACAACAGGGAAAGTAAGTATCAGAAGAGAAGTAATAAATCCAGTGAGCTACACAGCACAACTCCACTACGTGGTCTAGCATTAACAGCCCCAAGGAAAGAATAGTTTATAGCTGAGTACCATTTTTTAACCCCTACATTTATCCTATGTCTATTCAGGGTGTATACAAGAAAGCAAAGTTTAATTGTTGCTCCTATCCCTGAAAACTTTGGAAAGAATTATCAGGTTTAAAAAACTGCATACTCTTAGTGTTGCTGAAAGGGTAAACAGATTTGCTCAGTTCTTAATACTACACACCATCACAAATTTAAAAGATTTTTGGTGCTTAGGGTCTCGTCACTGCTGTCATGTATGCTTTGGCTGAAAGCTGGAGTTGGGAGTATTTTCTCCAGGAAAACATGCCCGGCAAACTCTCACATCAGCACTTGCCCTTTTATAGAGAAATACCCTGAATATCATGAGGACCATTTCTGTTAATGCTTTAAACTGCAAAATACACATTTTTCTATGCACCAAAGTTTGTTTATTGTCTCAAATTTCTATGAACCTGATACTAACATTATGGTGGGGAAAAAAACCTCAACTCAAACAACACCCAATTTTTAAAATTCAAAGCTTTCAGAAAACACCCACTTAGAGGCAGATGATCCAAAATACATACCAGAGTATAAATAAGCACACAGGAGTTTTCTGTTTCACCTAATTAATACTAGTGGGTCTCTTCCCATTCCTTATGACCAGATTTCTCTCCACTTATTGCCTCCCTTAATACAAGAACCAGCCTGCCTGCAATTACCTACTCTCTGCCTGTGAGCTCTGTTCAAAGCTCAATCAGTTCCACAGGAATTGTAATTCCTAGATTACTAGCTACTTAATCACAATATCTATTCTGAACACTGTCAATAATGCAAATAATTTTCTCCTTGACATGTAAAAAATACTTTAAAAATTCTGAAATTCATTGTGCAAAGCCAAGGAAAACATAATCTGTCTAGACAACAAAAGATATTGTTAAGAATGAAAGCAAAGGTTAATTACCAGAATGGTACTTAATTTGAGTATAAATGAATAGCTTGTCCATTATAAATAAAATACCCTGCATTCTCCCTGGATCCTTCTTCTCCTTCTCCCTGGAGGAGAGAAGCAATTCAAATCTGAAGTCGTAACTCCTTATAAAGCACACAAGGAAAATCACCAACCATGCAAATACATGAAGAAAACAAATAACAGAGCTCCTCATCAGATTGATAAAGAACAGACATAAAGGCAACCTACATAATGGAAACAGCAGCATAAAATGTAAGGAAATAATCTTTGCTGGACAGATGCAGAAGCCAGGGAAAGACTCCAAGGGCTCATACTGGAAGCAACTATTCAGCAGGTGTTCATAGTATCATTGAATGGTTTGGGACCTTAAAGATCACCTGGTTCAAATCCCTCTGACATGCACAAGGACACCTTTCACTAGACCAGGTTATCCAAAGTCCCTTTCAGCCTGGCCTTGAGCACTTCTATCCACAACTCTGGGTAAGCTGTTCCAGGGTCTCATCACCCTCACAGTAAAGGATTTCTTCCTTATACCTACCTAACTCAATGATCTCTCAGTTTGAAGCCATTAACCTTTATCCTACCACTACATGTCCCTGTAAAAAGTTCCTCTCCAGCTCTGTCCAGTACCTTTAGGTACTGGAAGGCTGCTACAAGGTCTCCCTGGAGCCTTGTCTTCTCCAGGCTGAACAACCCAAACTCTCTCAGCCTCTCTTCACACGAGAGATGCTTTAGCCCTCTGATCATCTTCATGGCCTTTCTCTGGACTCATTCCAACACATCCATGTCCTATTCAGAGCTGAACAAAGTATACTCAATGCAGTGTCTCATGGGCCTTCCTTTAAAAACGGGGGTTACATTTCCCTTATGTTCATTCTTCAACTTAGTGAGAGTTTAATTTTATCACAGATTTTTAAACTTCTTTAAAAATAACAAAAAAACAAACATTCACATTTTGCATTGCTGTGATATCCAACCCTCACAATACATTAAATCAACTCAATGGAAAAAAACCAGAGGAATATCAAAGCTGCTGCAAATGCCAAACTTCTGTCTGGAACGCACATTGGCACTCAGTAAATACGGATATGTACCCCAGATTTACAGATTTTGTGCACTAAATCCAACATCAGACTTGAAGAATTTCTGCACAGAAAAAAAGATACCTGAATGCACAGATCTTCTAGTGTTGATGGGTAAGCACACCCTCATTTTCCTTTTTTCAACATAAAAGTGCATATACAGCACTTCTCTTTCAATTCATTATCTACCATGAAGCAATGGGCTCATAGTCAATACAAAATGAAAGAAAAATACTCTCTCTTCATTCAGATCAAATGCAAAACCCACACCAACTTCATGGAAAACTGAACTAGGCTCATCACATGCACTGCTGTGGGACTCTAAAGCCCTAAATGCACTGTGCTACGCTTGCTGCCTCTCTGGACAAAATCATATCTAATGCAGTCACTCAGGATGAAGTTTCAATCCCCAGCAACTGCCTTTAAGTATTCTTGCCTTGCACTGATGAAAAATAACCTGAACCTTGAGAGTTTTTTTCAGCCTTACAAGTTCCCCCATGTGGTTCACAGCACAGCCCTGTGTACAGTTACTGCAGCACCACTGAAGCAACAGAATTTAAGGAAAAACCAACCAGGCAGAACCCATCAAGCTATCATTTGGCTAGAATGGTTCCATGTGCACTAGGCTAAGTATTTTGCCAAACTTACACCTTTATCCTGTGTCCTTTTACCAGTAGAAATTACAATGGTTTTAATTTGCTTTGTCCTAACAGAATGTGAATGCAGATGTTGTTATTTTTATCTGGGGTAAAAAAGTCATTTTACTGTGAATCTGAGAAGAATCCAGATGCAAATTTTAACTCTGGCACATTAGATAGCGCATTAGGAACAGTTAATATGCTTACAGTAAATTTTGTGCGAAAACGAAAGGCTTTCTCATTTTAAAGCAAATAATTAACTTCAGTTTTTCAGAGTTCCTTGTCTAAAAAGACACTTCATACTACAAAAAAAAAATTCCTCTGTTTCTAAAATAGAAACAACTGTAGCCACAGAAGGAGAGGGGAATCCATACAGAACCAGTACATGAATAAGGGCCACTGATAAAAGAGGTTCTACTTATTTACATTAACAGCTGAAGGTTTTTGAATTTCAGCCACAGATTAAGCCTCTCCTAGTCCCCTAAACAGTATGCCAAACCAGGTCTAGGCATCATGTGTAACACCACCAACATTTAACTTGACAATTTAAGTATATGAAAGAAAGCTCTGTATCTCAGCTTAGCATTCTGGACTCTTCTCTACTATTCTTCCTTCTGAAACAAAATACCTCATTTACCCAGAGCTCACCATGGCTTTCAGATATCTGGTTTTGCAATCTTGTCTGTCCTGCCCTCCTCTCCTACCCAATGCAAGGAACTGCTTCACAAATAAAAATGGACCTGAAATGAGGTTTATTTGATAAGCATTCAGCCAGACTCACTTCCAGAGCTTACTGCAATCTGGTGACTTAGTCAGGATCTGAGTCCTGCAGCCGAGCCACGACCACAGTGGTTCTAACAGGCAAGTGAAAAGCAAATTCATCCCAACTCTTACCTGACCACGGTTGTGAAGACTTAAATCCAGACCACATGTAAATTCAGTATGATGCTCAACTGTTTCCAGCAAAGGATTAGGCTTGGAAAAGTCCCAGAATCTATAGAGAGAATAAAGGAGGGAGAGAGAGGAAAAAAAAATCAAACAAACCACAATTAAAGTAATTGAAAGGCCATTTCAAAAATATAATGCAAGATATTGACAAATCTGTTGCTGCCAGGATATTTAAAAAAAGCAAACTCATCCACTTAGGAAACATAACAAATCATACTCCTGCAAAGCCATCTGCTGATTTGCATAAATTAAATCCCACTGTGTAAAGACATCTTTGTGTCCTGTTGTAGAAACTGAGATCAAAGTTGGCACCAAGAAGCATTCGTTGGGACATTATTAAAAGAGAAGAAATAATGTAGGCTAGAATACTCTTGTTATATTTCTTGATGGCTGGGGAATTTTACCCCTGATAGATATTAGCACTATTTATGATTTTTCTCAGTTTTTGGTTTCATTAACTATGGGGTCTTTATTTAAATAAAAACTACACATTCATTTAGAGATCTCAGTCATGCACATTCTTAATTTTGAGACCGTGTTCCTGTAAAACAGAATTTAATATTATAATTTAGTAACAAATTTGTACTACACAGATCAGCTCCATTACACAGTTAATTCCACTAGTTCATATTTTTAAAATAAATTTTTCTTCTGAGCCTTGAATGATTAAAAAATACTTAGAAAATATCAATTCTGAGGTCCTCTACTTCTCCCAGCTACTGTCCCAATAGATGCAGGGTCCATCAATGCAATTAATAGCAAGTCTGAGAGATATAAGAGTGGATGGGATTAAAACATAGGTAAAAGACACCTCAGTAATGAAAAAAGGATTCAAACCCAGAACTTCCAGGTAATAACACACTGAAAAAACCCCATATGGTGGCACAAAACAAAGATTTGTTCCTCTTTCTTGTATTGTATATGCTGCTGAGAAAAGTCTACAGATTGCACAGCACTTTGTGGGCTGTCAGCTGTAATCAAATTTTCTACAGCCCAGATTTTCACACAGGGGTCAATTACATGCTTTACTACTTCTGTAACAATCACAGAGGTCTCTTTGCCTTGCTCTTATTGGGAAAAGTGATAATACTTAACAAGAACAGCTCATTATCAGACCAACTACAGTGGAAATACTGTAAGTTCAAACCAATTCAGGTAAAATAGCAAACACTGGAGCCAGCAGGGTCAGTTTGTTTAATATGTAGATGTTATTTCCTTCATAAACAAGGAGAGAGGTATCAGCACAATGGCTGTACCATAGCAACAACCCTCTTAATTTTTTCCTAGTACCTGAGATGTAAAATAAACAACTTATTTTGCTGGAGAGAGGAGCAAAAGACCATCTCAGCATTTTCATCCTCCCACATTTGTTCATAAGAAGGTATGGAAATAAATCTTGCTGTTTCTAACAGTGTTAGCCTTCCTTACCACATTAGTTTTCTACTAATTCTTGAAAGACAGATGCTCATAACTCAAAAATAAGATTAAAGAAGATAACTTTAGATCTACATGGAAAAAAAACTTTAAAAAGGCCTTTTAATCAATTTTTAAAATAGTAGGACAATACAGTGTTTGTGATATGAAGTCATGTTGTAAAAAGTCAGAAGCAGTTTAGAGTTCAAGAGTACTGCAACTTAGTTCAACAGACTGCCTGGAAGTTTTCACACCTTTCTTTAATATAAAAATAATTACTAGTGAAAGCTCAAAAAAAATGTCCAGGACTGAGAATCTTTGATGACAAACTAATGATGGTTCTCATAACAAATTTGCAATCCAAAGTGAGAAACACTGTCTATAGCAAAGCTTCCAAAACCACAATGGTTGCAACGATATTTTCCTCAGAGCCAACTTCCATCACAATCTGCAGACTGAGGGGCAATACAAGTTTTCTAAGACACTGTTTACCACAGCAGCATGGCTATTCAGTAAAGTGCATTCACAGCACAAGTAGGTGTGCTTGCATTACTTCAGTTTCAAGTGTATCTACAGAGTTAGCAGCATGAACTTAAAAACCAGGACAGATGGCCACACAGGCTTTTAGGGTCCCTTAGAGGTTTGTACAGACTACACAATCACAGGTGTGTCACTCAGAGGTGCTATTTTCACCCATACCGTGTATGAAGCCACAACTTCAGTCACATCTGCACTGATCACAGACACCCCAAAACCTATTTGAGTGCATTTTCTTAAACTTTTTAACAATGAATTGTTAAAAATAAAACTTTTCCCTTTTTTATCTAAAGTTTATTTGTTTTACATGTATTTGACATGCAATTCATAAGCTGCATATGTATTGCAAGTGGACTGCTTATCCTGAACAAGATAATATGAGAAGAGTCTGCCATGCTATGGATTTTGTAATTTGTACCACTCATAGCAGTGTCATGAAGGTGTGTGCTCTCCTACCAAAACACTTTTACCAATCCAAGTACAATTTGTCCTGCACATCTCCTACTTTGTCCTCATCACCCACTCTACCCTTACCAAATGTCCCTGTGCCTTCATCAGCTGGGAGAAAAGAGGCAGCAAGTATAATTTCAGGTTCCAGTGTCTGTACAATGCATGTGCTGTAGCAGCCTGCAGCTGCATGATGAACACTAGGAGTGCAGTCAGAAGAACAGACAGGTGGTGGGATCATGCTATGTCTCTTACCTTCCTTGAGGCAGTACTTGGGTTTCCCTCTCTTGCATGTGCATAAATTTGTAAAAGCTTAGTAATAGACTACAAGCTCCTTGTCAAATCTAGTTAAGTTTTCAATAGGTTCAAAAGTAACTTCAGGAAATGATTCTATGAAAATGCACATATGGAAGCACAAAGAACTTCTCAAGCCTATGTCCTTCTGGGTAAGAAAAAAATACTTACGATAAATATTCATCCATGAAAGCTTTACCACCACTCTTAGGTTACAAGGTATCTTTATAAATGGTATTTTTAGGTGGGTGTGTTTAAAGCTATTTAAAAGCTACTTTCCATAAAAGCCCACTCAATGACTAAAGCTAGGTTTCACACACAACCACACCAGGAAGAAGTCACAGTAGCATGTGGATGTACAAAGCCAAGAACCTTTCAAGAGCAACACAGTACTCAATGCTGGCTTACTACATGTGTATCACACAATTCATCCCCTGCTCCTATTCTCTAATGCCCATGCTGACTTGTCAAAGTTCTTCCTGCAAACTGGAAAAACTTCTGTCAGAGGAGAGCTTAGTGTCAAGCTACTATTGGATATGGGCCAATCAGGGCAATGATGTTACTTCAGGCATTAACTGGGAACATCTAACTATTTCCACCTTAATACTCTGAAGAGATTATTTCATTACAGTTCGAGTGAAGAATCAACATTATGAAGCAATTTGGGTATAGAAGGACATTTTCCTTTTTGGGGAAAATACAAAAAAAAGAGAGCAAGTGAGCAAACACCCACCTTTTCACCTTGAAGGAGAAAAGGGAAAAAGAATACAAGGATAATAAGAATACCTAACTGAAGTGAAACACAGTTTATTTTATGATCAGCCTTATTCTATAAGACTTCTTTGTGATCAAGTTACTGAACTTGTAGATAGTGACGGAAAGCTGGAGATAGTGTTTTACCTTCCAGCATGTTGCAGAGATAGTGTCCTATACTGGACAACTTTTAACAAAAATTGCCTTTTTGCCTTACGGACAACCTTCTGTGAATATGATTCAAAATCTGGCCTGATACCAGCTTAATGAAGCTCTGTAATTTATCAGATCTTCTGTTTAGATTTTGGTGAGCACTATCTGTGACTAATGCAACAAGATTTCTTTTACATACGGAAGAGTCCAAAAATACAAAATGGTGATTCCAGTAAAAGATGACACTGATGTTCTTCCAAACTGAATTTTGACAGAGATAAGTTTTAAGAATATGCATGGAGACCTAAAGTAGTTCTGGAAATGTTACAGTACTTTGTGCATTTCCTGACATTTTATTGATTAATTTGTGTTCAATCTGCTCTTTAATTAGCCTACATTTTCTCTGAGCTCTCCCAAGGAAACGGTACAGAAAAAATTAGTCTGCACGAAGCATTTTCTGGACAGGGATTAAATCCAAATCATTACACCCAAGTATGTAAAAACTCATGTTCAAATCAACATCCTCTTTCTCAGTTCCCAATATGAAGTTGGCATGTGAACTAGGTTTCTTTTCACTATCTTGACTACTGCCATTCAATCATCATACTATTTGCAAAAAATGAAGCTAAGCATTGTTAACTTTGTTTTCAACCTGCTATTTTTTCTTTTAGATATCCAGTTGTGATTAGGTGTCAAACTATCTGTACAATCTGAAACAAATAAAACCCCTGCCTCTTACACAGCAGTTTGATAAGCTGAGCTAAGATTTGCAGCTGCTTGGTTAAACTACAAAAGTTTCAGTAACATTTAGGATTACAGAGCTCTGACAGTATAGATTGCTCCTATACCATGCTCTATTCTTTTATCTACTATAAACTAATGCCTGCAGATAATCCTGAGCTTCAAACAGACACACTGCAGAATACAAATGAATAATATCATAACTAAACTGCTATTAAAGTAACTCTGCAATGAATCTGTTTTTAAGGGACTGCCATACCATGCTATTCTATGAATCAAAATTTAGCCCCCACTATCAAATGGGGCTCAAAAGTCACAGACCTTGAGCAGATTCAACAAGATCCATACTTAATGCCCTGTACTGGAATCCCGACTTCTCTTCAACCTTTTACATATTTATCAAGAATTTTTACCCACAACCACACATCCACCTGTGTGTGGTGTACACACATGACAGGATGCATGCATGTAGGTGCATGCAGAGTGTATGGTGCACCAAGTAAAATGACAGTACAGGGCAGATGGAAGAGGTATAACATATTCTTTAAAAGAGATGATCCCAAATGCTTATGGTAACAATTTTCCTCCATTATACACAATATTTTGCTTGTGACACCTTTTCTAAAGACTTTCACCTGGCCTTTCTGTTGTTTGTTAACTCACACCAAACCCAACAAATGTAGAAAACTGTTAAAAATCTTTATTTCAACTCTTCAATTCTGCTGTCTGTCCCTAGTCATGACAAGTAAATAATGCCTAGAGTGAATTTTGTGAAGAGGTCCACAAGCTCTGCAATTTTAGACACAATGCTTTGTGAGCTAGTAGCTCTCTCCATCTTTTCTGACAATTTCCACTGAAATTGCACTAGATTTCAGTACTGCATGAAGCACATTAGTGTCAAACCTAAAAGATGTATAGTTGGTGACAAAAACGGGAAGAGCAGGATAACACAATCAAGTCACTTCAGTGCTTAATGGGTTAACTTCAGGAGGCAACTTTATATGATCCTGTGGCAGAAGACTGGATAGATTTATGATTTAGCAACACATACAAGCACTGAGAAATAGCAGATTTCCCTTTGGCAACAGAACCTCTCTAGGTCTAGTATCAGACCAATTAGGATACAACCAGAAGTGACATTACTTGAGATGATTTGGAAAAGTTGGATAACTTTGCAGTCATTTATGGAGGCAAGAGGGCCTCCCCCATACCTTAATGTACTGCCTACTACATTCAGTCCATGTTAGAAAATTAAAATGTAGATCAAAGAATGTGATTGAGGTATTCAGGAATACTTTATAGTGTATTGACTTATGACACTGTGTATCTTAGAGAAATCCCAGCATCAAATCAAACTTCTTTAGGACTTTTAATTAGCTTTAAAATAACTGTACCGTAAGATCCTCAGTAGTATCAGATATACTGAGCAGCCAGGGGAACTTGCAGAAGCACTGTCTAAAGAGTTTCAGCATACACACTGTGGAACACTAAAGCTTCTTCAGATACTGGTAGGACAAAAACTTTGTTCACAAAAAGCCTAAATAAAAATATGTCACAGAAACATAAGAGTTCACCTAACTATATTAATTTAAGAGGCCATTATCTTTTATCAGACATTATCACAGCTGGATGCAACTATGTTCAGTAGAGTGATGGGAAAAGGATTGCAGAAAGCATCCAAGAGAGCAAATATTGCTCAGCAGAGTGACTGAGGTGGCCTTTAAGTGACAAACCCATGCATTTTCAACATAGCTTATGAAGCATCTGACAGAAACATTAACTGCACTTCAGTACGTTCACTCTGGAACTGTTTTCTATTGCAAGCACATTAAAATCAACCATCTTTCTATTTTTATCCAGTTAGAGAAAATACTGTACCTTACAGTAAAATCATAGGAGCAAGAGGCCAATATGGTTGCATGGAATGGTGAAAACTGCAAGAAAACAAAACCACATTTAAAGTTAAAATATTGTGAATCTATACAGACTTACTGTAAGCAGCAAGTTATCAAAGTTGAACTATTTAAATGGTCTTGGTTGGTACCACATCATACTGCAACAAAACAGACTACATTAATGTATTTCTCCCTCATGCTTCTAATTACAAGCAATGATAGAATTAATAATTACAAGGAATGCTCTATGGGATCCTGGTTTGCTTAGATTTCATTACAGCAGTACCAAATAACTCTGCTGTAAAGTTAAGAAGTTCTGGAACAGTTACATAAACTGTCATTAAATTCTGCTTTTGGTTAATAGGTTGAGTTTCATCTCATTATATAAATCAAGTTTCAAAACAGCTATGTGACCAGTTACTTATCTTCAGAGAGACAAAGTCTGTGCCATACTGCAGAAAATATAAGCTATATTACTGTCTTTAATTCTATATCCTACCATTTTGAAATTATTTATACAAATAGAAAAATTTGAGGTAAGTGGAAAACCTGAAGGCAATATAACATCACTTCAATATTTCCCCTCTCTACAGGGCATTTTACAGGATACACTCTCCCACGGACAACTCCAGACTGGTCTAAGGGCTGCAACAAGAAGGATGCAGTTATGCAAAAATTGTTAATCTCAGCTCTAGTTTTTTGCGCAACTCTCAGTTTCCAACTATTTTAAAATCTGTATTTTTCAGCAGAAAATACCACAAGCCACTGACATAACCTGAATTTGAAATGCAGCTCCCCCACACCATGGTCCATAGGTAAGTCTTCCTGCAAGACTTCTAAAATTATTCACAGCAACTACAACATCAAAAGTTAAGTCTGGGGTATTGCCACAACTGCCCAAGTTGCCAGGAGAGCAGTGTATGTCGATGGCTGCTGAACTCTGCTGACAAAAATCTCTTTACTATAGCAGAACTGAGGGATGTGCATGCTGGAACTTGAAGCTCTGCAGACTTCCTGCAATTTTTTTTGAGGGAACGGGTTCTCCCCTCAGGAGAACAAAACAGGCTCTGCACCTCAGGAGAATGAATACTAGAGGGGAAGAAATATGATGGACAACAAAAAACAATGGTATACTTTCCATAAGCCCCCTTTGCACGTCCATGTAGTTTAACATAAATCAAAATCATCCTGTCAAAGCTTTGTCATTACCTAAAGTATCCTAAAAACTTACCTAAGCAAACTCTATCAAAATACTTAGCAAAGTGCTACACATGTAAGTTGAAAAAATTAGCATAATGTCTTTCTGCTACAAGAGAAAATTCTGTTACATTTAACTGTAAGATACTATAATTTTATCATCTGAACAGGTGTATACAGGCAGAAGATACCACCATATCATCCCTCCTCACCTCCAACGGATCATTTATCCAAATATCTATAAAGGTAAACTCAAAAACCATAACTATGTTTCAGTACTAAGACACTGAAGTCAGCTATGAATGTGAGGTTCAAATGCACCAACATGAAAATCTCCTGAAAAGGACTCCAGATGACCTCAGTGTTCTGCTAATGCTCTATACTATAGTGAAAGACTGTAAGAAATCTGCAAGAATCCTGACAGTGTTGTGTTGGGTAGAATTCCTTGCCAGCCTTAGATCTGACAGTCAGCACAACCCCTGAACAAATGAATAGAATGCAAAAGACAGGCAACTGAAGAGTGTGATTTCATGGTTGGTTTAAGCTAATTTTAGAGTGCACTGCTGCCAAGACTTGTGGATTCCACTTTCTTTTCCACTTCAAACTGTGTGCTCCTGTCCCCCTCCTTTGTGTCAAGGCTTGCAATTGTGTGATTGAGCAACAAATTGAGACAGCTTAGTAATCCAGACAGAAACTAGTCACTTTGAGGGACAGGGTTTTCAGTCAGAGCCACCAGATGCAGCTTTACAGCTGCTTGTGTCAGCACAAGGCAGAAGAAGGGCTATCAGTAGGGGCAGCAGCCTTTATTGAAACAGCATCCAGGTCTCTCTCTCAATTCAGTGTGACTGGTGAGTTATACCACAAGTATAGATATGCTGCACCACCCCGAAGTGCTGGCCCACAGTTATATCTCATGTCCTCAGGGAACATGTCTGCCTTGAAATGGCAGCAACGAAAGCCTGGTAAGATGGAACAGAAGTCATGTACTCTCAGTACATCTCCTTTGCACATAGATGCATCTTCCACTATGAAAAATATTTCACAGAGCCAGATTTGAGAATAGTCATGCAGGCGGTAAATTAGAAAAGAGACTCAGCATCAATTACCAATGGGGAGAGCAGGCAGGGATATCTGGGATAAGGAGGAGCAGGAGCTTCTCATGTTTCTGACCACGAAAAGGATTTGTGATATGGAATGACTACCTGAGTCACATCCTTTTCTGACAAATTACAAACAATGCACAGTAACTTCTAAATATGTTATTGAGGCCATGTGAAGCAAAATAACAACCCAGGGTAACTTTTTTCTGCCAGTTCACATTTCTTAGAAAATATTAATACCTGTTAATACCTGCTCCTGAAAGGCTTTAAAAGGATTAGGAATATCTCCTTTTTCAGGAGACTTTGATATTGGTGCATTTGATGCTCACATTCTTCGCTGGTTTCAATATATTACACTGAAGTACAGTTACAGTTTTTGAGTTCACCAATAAAGATATTTGGATACATATTTTCATATGACATGAAAAAATGCTATTGTGTATCTAGAACAAATTCTTATTGGTGGGTGTTTGAGTTGTACACAGATCCAGTAAAGTCACCTGCAGCCTTTCATGCATAAAGCTTCAAAATCTCTTTGAACTAATTAATATTTTCTTTGAATGCACAGAAGTATATATTCACAATATATATCTTGCCTTCTGTGAATATTGACCCTTTGTGGGGAAAGGCAAAGGAACAGACAGCATCATTTAAAAATGAGTAAGGGGAAGTGTTTTCCCTATCTCAAATTTCCCATATAATTTAGCTGAAGTAAGCCTTCTAAACCTCTCTCAAGCCCTCTAACACCCTTTGTGTGAATACACTGGCTTTGAAAATGTAATTTACTGCAAAATCCTAGTAGTCTACAAAACATAAAAATGTTTTACAGCGTTAAACTAAGAAGTTTTCAAGAACAGCCACAGTAACATTTAAAATCCTGTTGGTTTTTTCCTAGTTATTAGATAATATAAAATATTACTGGTTTCCAGAAAAGTTTGTGTAACAATTCAGTGACAGTCAATGGGAAATAAATTACAACTTACTTTTACTCTTCTGATAGCATAGGTATGACCAAGCAAGACAAAAACTGGTTGCCGTATGTTCCTCAAATCCCAGCCTTTCAGGCTACAGTCAACTGCACCAGTTACCAGCAAGTTCTAATGATTTAATAAAACACAGACATATTATGACAATTTAATTACTAAATTGGAGCAATGCACATGTTGGATACAAAAGTTAGATAAATACAGATTCATAAATCATAAATGAAGCGACATCCCTCGTGTGTAAATTAAAGAGCACAGAGAAACACAAACTGGTTCTCCACTATTGACTACTCCGCCCACTACACAAAAGAGTAAGCAAAATCTCTTATCTGCTTGGGCTGACCATCTGTTAGAACAAAGCTCTTCTGGAGATGTAATAGTGAATGAGAGCAACAAAGCAACTAGGCATATTTTCATAAAGAGAAGATGCAATAATGTTGCAGTAAAACCCCCTGCTATTTAATGAGAGTGGTTCAATTAGCAGAACAGTGGGATGAACAGTTTTATACCTCATCATATTTGCACCAGTCACAGCTCAAGACCTCAGCCTGGTGGGCTGGTATCACAAGTTTGACTCCTGGGGTTTTCACATCCCAAATTCTTAAAGTCTGATCACCTGAAACAAAGAGAAATTTATTCAATATTGCTGCATCAGTTATGGAATTCAGTTAATCCATTGGTACTTAGTGGACAAGTGTTTCTGTGTTGTATGAAATACAAATGATTGCAGATTGATGCAAGAAAAGGTATTTATAGAAGTTGATTTGATGCAAGACAGGTATATGAACTATTGCTCTTCCACAACTTCATTTTATTACTAACATTTACACTACTCTTTAAACTCAGATTTGACTGAAAGGAGATAGGGTAAAAGACTTAAATAACATTTCATTAAACTAGGAGCCTTTTAAAAGGTCCATTTATAAATGAATTTAGAAGATCACAATCACAAAAAAGCTTTCTCTTCAAGCTGAGAGGTACCACCTACTCACATGCTTTTGGCACAAATAAAAGTGAACAGTATTTGATAAACAACTTATTTCAAAATTCCTTCAATGAAAGGAAAATTTAAGATGTATCTATCCCCTGTATTCATCATGTACAAAGCCTGTAGTTACTCTCATTTATTGAAATATTAGAAGATAAAGTTATTGTACTGTACCTGTTACAGATATGAAAGGTAACATGTGCTTTAACCTTGGAGCACACACACAGACCAATGAAGGGAGTCCAGCTTCATTTAAGAGCTGTTAATCACCTGTGCCTCTCTCTTAACATCCAGTCATAAATTTCCTTCTACCGCTAAAGATCTTCAGCATTTGTATACAAACTTCTTACAAATTCTGTTCCTAAAGGCTTGTAAAGACATAGAAAGCTGCATCAGCTGATGGGACAACTATCCTTTTCAGTTTTTAAAATTGGGATTCTCTCATTAGCCCTGAATATTTAGCTTTGTGTCAGGAAAAATAGATTCTCTAGCCCTCTAGCTTATAGAGAGAGAAAATTAATTAGAATAGATGATTATGCTTATGTTCATTCAAGAGACAAATTTAATCACTAAAAGGTGATTAAAACACTCATGATTTCTATAGGAAGCATGTATCAATACTACCTAAATTTAAAAATAGTTTTACACTGCTATTGAAGAAATTATTGACATTTCCTTGTAATGATTATTTTCATGCTGTCTATATACAAGAATTTTGATGATTTTAGTGCCCTGTTGGTCACTGGCTGTAAAATATACAGCCAGGCACAAAAAAACCTATAGGTCTTTTCAAGAAACTGCTACAAATCAAATAAAGCCATCCCTAGAGCCACAGCAATATTCCTAACTGCATGAACAACTAGACCCTGCAGACTTCATAAAAAAAACCAAACCATAAAACATTTGGAAAGTTTGAATTTAAAAAAAAATAAGGCAGAGAGAACTTGGTTTACTACATGTCATGAGTCCAGCCTTCTTTCTCAGAGCTGCACAGACCATGGGGGGCTTTGCTCTGGCGTTGGCTGCCTCATCCCCAGCCCTCACTGAGATGAGACTGTGAGAGAGATGCCGTACTCTTGGTAGATAAATTCCCCACCTGTAAGGTGGGAACAACACCCAATTTCTCACTGTTTGCACTCCCCTCCCTGACTGCCAAGAGGAAGAGGCACTCCTGACAATGGCACCCTGCAGCCAGCTGAAGCCTCCAACACCACCACAGTGCTTATAAAAACAGGGCAGCATATGGAGAGGAAGAAACACGAGCAGCAGGGTTTTGGCAAAAAAACAGGGAGCACGCCCATCCACTCTCCATTAGCCCTGCTAATCTGCTTGCCTGCAGAGGATAGTTCAGTTTGAGGTTTAAGTCTTTCTGAGATATTATAATGGACTTCCTAAAAAGCTTTTATATTAATTTCTTCGGATAACATAGGGGAAGGGGAAACCCATATTTCTCTACACACAGGATCATTTTCCGCAAGCAAATAAATATATAAATCAAGGTGAACTAGAATGAACTGTTATAGAGCTGCTATAGTAGCATTATGAGGGCCAAAAATCTTTAGAAAAGTAAGTTACTCAGCCAATATCAATTTTGACACGAAATATACAATTGCCCCAATTATTTCTTCTTTAATAGAAAATACTGATGCATGAGAAAAGGGGAAAAATGCTTATTTTCCTTTTTTTTTTTTAAATTTCTTTGAAAATGCTAGACTTAGCAGTTATTAATTCTGGCTGGCACTATCAGTAAAATGCTTTTAATGGAGTAACACAACATGCAAGTGAACCTTTCTGTGAACAGAAAAGTCTGATTTAAAGCCAAAGGCAAATCCAATTTTTCCATTTAAGCGGAAAAATCAGATTAATTAAAAAATCCCCTGATAAACAGTGCAATCCTGACACAGTGCAATCCTAAGCCAGTGCACATTTTAACAAAATTTTTTTAACCTCAAAATTATTTCCATTACATATATATATATATATATATATATATATATATATATATATATATATATTTATTCTTAATTTCAACAAAAGCTCCAGTTAAAAATTTTGCAATTTCCACATTCCCATGAGTACTACAAATACTGAGCATGCTCTTCTTCCACAAGATAAAGTGGAAGTAGGATAATAATAATAGAAAATACAAGGAAAGCACACCTAGTACAATTATATTCATTAATAGACACTTCCAGCTGACATCCCAAAGTAAGCAACCACAAAAGTACCCAACATTTCCCCCATAAAATATTTCTATTTTTGTAAGAAGCAATTTCTCCATGGCAACAGATTTTTACTGGTCCATTAGATAATTATGATTTCAGAATTGTTTATACATTGTACTTGCTTGCTTTCTTTCTAATGAATATTTGTGAAATCTTGGACGAATCAATAAAACTACACAATATACACTCATCTATTCAAAACTTTTCAACTGATGCTAATCTACAAGTACATCATCTTTATACACAGGATAAAGGCTGTTAATGTGAATGACAATGTCTGACAGTGAAAATATAAAGTTTATTTAAGATTTAAATTTCATGTAGGTTTTATACTACCTGTTTTATTCACAGCTGTATTTTATCCAAATTCATAAATCATCATCTCCAAAGTTCTGTGAGAAACAGTTGAGCAGTCGTGCCCAAACAGTGCAGAGGTATAACAGTAACTACAAAAAATAACTAAGTATTTGGGAGGTTAATAAAACCCCATGAAACCCTTAAAGGTTTCTGAAGGGGAAAAGGATTCTAGCTAGGACAGGTACAGTGTTTTTCAGGAACCAACTTCCACTAGACCAGGTTGCTCAGAGCCCCATCCAACCTGGTTTTGAACACTTCCACAGATGAGACATCCACAGCTTCTCTGGGCAACCTGCTGCCTTATACCCCCACAGAATTTCTTCCTGATACCTAATCCAAACCTACTCTCTTTCCATTTAAAGCATTACCCCTTGTTCTATCACTGTATGGATTTGTAAAAAGTCAAAACCATCACAACTGAAGTACATCTGCAGTGCCACTGAATGACTACAAGTTAATATTACCTGCTTATGTATACGTATTTTTAAATACTAAACCAGATTAAATTATCTAGCCCAAATCAAACAGAAAATCTGCGGGAGAATTAAAAGCAGAACCCAAATCTCATGACTCTCAAAACCAATCTCTTTATGCATGTTTGAACTATTGTGCTGATTGCTTCTATCACAGATAATTGTTCTGATTTTGGCTGAAATATAGATATTTTTCTTCCAAGTAGCTGGTACAGTGCTGTGCTTTGTATTTAAGTTGAGAATAATGTTAATAACACACTGATGTTTTGGGTGTCACTGAGCAGTGCTTACACTACGTAAAGGACTTTTCAGCTCCTCATGGTGCCCTGCCAGTGGTGGGGCTGGGGCTGCACAAGTGTTGAAAGGGGACACAACAGGAACAGCTGAACAGGGATACCCCATAACATGTGGTGTCATGCTTAACATACAAAGCTGGGAGAAGAAAAAGGAAGAGATGTTTGGAATGATGGCACTTGTCATCCCAAGCAATCATTATGCATGATGGAACCGTGCTTTCCAAAAGCCTGAACACTTGCCTGCCCACGGAAAGTGGTGAATGAATTCCACATTTTGCTCTTGCATTCATAGCTTTTGCTTTACCTATTAAACTGTTTTTACCACAACCCATGAGTTTTCCAGCTTTGACCCTTCTGATTCTCTCTTCCATCCCACCACGGGGAGTGACGGAGTGGCTGCGTGGGGCTGAGCTGTCAGTGGGAGTTAAACCAATACAACAGTACAAGAAAACTTTTAACAGGAATAATAAAGCTCATGGGATTCCACACAAAGAGACAGAAATAGAGTGACACAAATAACAGCTTTAGTTAAATCACCCAAGCGTACTAGCAAAAACACAAAATTTATCTCCATGTAGCACAACTTGCTTAGCAAGTACACCTAATTACCAGTGGAAATATACTTGCCAACTAGTCAATTTTAGTCTGATAAAAAAGCTGTCAAGCTAAAAAATTAGAAGAGTTTTAAGGGCTTTTATTTTAGGGAAAAGCCCAACCAATTATTTTTCTGAAAATAACAAAAAATAAAATAAGGTAAAGTAAAATTTTTAAAAAGAAGTTAGTGAAATCTTCATTTCAGTGTTTCCCAAGAGGATTATACATAAATCTTGAGGCAATGGTTTTTTTTTTTCAAAATTGACCAAAGTTATGATTAAGCCGTTCTTCAGCAAATGGTAATACTGGCTAGATACCTACCTGTAACCCAAATGATGCAACACAAACTAATTTACTGCAAATACTGGTTACTGGATTTACAAGTTCATTTGTAAAGCAGCAAAGCTACAGTCACCCAATACTTCTGTTAAGATAATAAAAAATTATGTGCCTTGTTGTGGTACAAGAAAATTTTTTGCCCTGGGCTTTCAGTCTGAAAAGTAAGTCTTTGAGCAAAGAATACAATTAATCGATCTAAATACTGATGAATACACACATTGTCAGGCAGATTTTTAAAAATTCCTTTCCCTCATTAATGAGATGAGATCTTATCAAAATTAGGTACCTGCCCTGATCAGTAAACTTAAAGCGTGATTTAAAAAGGAATGCAGCATTAAAACTGAGGCCCCCATTTTTAAGAAAACAGCTATCAGTCATTCTAAATCTGGGCTTTATCAAATCCAAAACATTCATATTTTTATTTGTCACTGTTGTATCTGTATCAAATAATACTTGCAGAGAAAGGTAAAATGGTATTTATTATGTAGTTTCTACTGTTGAAGGACAATAAATCAAATTGATACTAAAAAGGACTCTTTCTTTATAAACCACAGGACTAAGCAAGGCCTATTGCTCTGCAGTCATGGAGAATCATTTAGTAGAACTGATTAACATTTGACTAAATATTACTATTGTGTGCATTTCTAACGTTCTTTATGAACATCTCAACAGTTCACTCTCTGGGTTAAAAAAAAAAATCTATTAGGCAAATGATATAAGGACTCATTAAACCCCTTTAGCCATGAGGCTGCTGTTAAACATTTATGTCACTTCTTTAATGACATTTTCCACATCAGTGTGTTTTCAGCATAAGGCAGACATTTACCAGGGCTCTGGTTTGGTGCTACACATACACCTGAACAACCTGCTTATCTCATCTGCTCAGATATTGTTACTGACATCACAACAGCACTTACTTACATATACAGAATTAACAGTTTGCTCTGTTACTATTAACTCCTAATTAAAAAAAAAAAAAAAAGATAGGCCATTTACTTTCTTTTTCACAG
Source organism: Petroica traversi (assembly GCA_025920805.1). Lineage (NCBI taxonomy): Eukaryota > Metazoa > Chordata > Aves > Passeriformes > Petroicidae > Petroica > Petroica traversi. The sequence continues at coordinate 15,809,670 of JAHLSL010000012.1, read as the reverse complement.
TACAAATGATTGTACATGAAGATAGCAGCATGGTAAAGTACCTCACACATCCCTGTAAATGCTAAATAGAAGTTTATTAGATGATGAATAAAACCTAATTTAACTGAAGCATCAGACATATATTTCTTTTGCAATTCAATTGCATTTTATTGTCCACTGCAGACAAGCTCAGTTTTCTTGTATGTATTCAGAATGAAGACTTAATGAAGCTAAAAAAGCTATACCTAATATAAAATTCTTTTTCAATTGCTTTATATTGCCATCTTAGATTTCTCATTTTCTTCACTTATATTCTTTTTCTAGTCTCACAATAGCTTGAGAAAAAGCCGTATTTCAAAATCAAATATTAGTTTCAGGCATAAGTTGATCCTTTTGAGCAGCTATTTTACAGTGGTTTGTGATTCTGTTTGTCTATTTTCAGTGTTCACAAACTAACTAGTTACATGGAAATCAAACATCTGCAGGATTATATGGGGATTCAAATAAAGGCAAAAGAATGGCAGAGGTGTGGCACACAAAATTATTTCAAACCTTCTTTCCCCTTGCTTGCTTCCTTTAAGAGAAAAAAAAGAGTGCATTGTTTTACGTACATTTGGTTTAATCTAAAGTATTTAAAGAGCAACATTTTTGGTTTACAACATATCTAATTTATTTCACTAGTACATGCAGAATTGAAGATGCTACAACATGAAAGAGCTCATTTCTAAAGTATTACAACTATGCTATTAAGATAGCAGCATGGTTTTGAGTAGGAATGTGTGAGGTGGGATGACAGAAAGAGGACAGGTGGGGCAAAAGAGAGTAAAAAAAGACACAGACACCCTATAATCCTAAAGCAGCACAGACTCCTTCAAGAAAGGAATTTTCAATAAACTTCAATAATAACATCCAGAAAAACTATTGTTTTAAAAAGTGAAAGAAACCAAGTGAGACGAAAGGAAGTACAAAAGTTCCCCTCTACACACATTTCAGTCACTAATTTTCAAGACAACAAAAAGTTGCAAAATAAGAGACCACAAAACTACAGGTCAACCTTTTCAGCAAGTGCATCCCAAAGAAGAGAACAGCTCTAAATTTGACACAGTACTATCACATTGAGATTCAAGTTTCTCTCCAGTTCCAACTTTAGCTCAATAGAAGATGAATCATCAGTGAAATTTAGCTTTCTGTCCCATGATTTTCTGTCATCCTTATAGAGTATGCAGATCATAGCAAGTTTTAAATGAGGACAACCAGCCTCCTTGAACAGTTCCTCTTTACTTTCATCACGTATCTTGACTGACAGAGTAGAATGTCACTAAGCACTAAACAATAAACTATCTGAACATCAACTGTGTGATACACCTTTTTTAAATAAGGAAAAAGCCTTTCTATACTGAGCTAGAGGGTCATGAGTCCCTCTACTATCCACAGTCGTGGTGACCAAAGAAATGACTGCCAACATGTATTTTCTGTAGTGAAGCAATCCAGTCAAACTACAGGAAAATTTCAGTGTAAACAATGCAAACACAGAAACCTTTTCTAGATCAGCATGTAACGATTTCTGTTATTTCATCTAGAAGCACATCAGACATTTTATTTTGGAAACTGTAAGAAAGTTCACCATCATTTTGAAGACTTCTTTTTCTCTTATCTGATGATTTTATACCCAGAATTACACTACCAATGTACTGATAGCAGAATTTTATTTCACACCTGAGTAGGACTTAGAGAAGAAAAATATTGTGTCTTTTGTGCATGTTGTTTTTCCATCAATGAATGAAAACTGACTGCAATTAGCTTTAGGCTCCAGTAGCATATTAGTCCCTTTCAAAATTCAAAGTAAAATTTCACAAAGAATAGGAACTCTATAGTGTTTTAGTCAAAACTTCCAACAGCTGCACCCACTGAGTCATTCAAAGAACAGAGCAGTTGTTCTACCCAATTTAGGTACCACGACATACAGGATCTAACAATCAATGTTTCCCAAAATTGTTCAAGTGGCAGTGTATTAGAAGAAAGTTTGGCTTCATATCTTAGAGGTTCAAATTTGAAATAATGAGCTGTATCAGCAAAGCTCTTTTCATTTAGAATGCTAAAAATTTTTAAAGTAAGACTACCATGGATTGCAGGGTTCTAAGCAGGACTATAAAGAGAACATTCCTTAGAACTTGCAAAACAACACTAAGCACTTAACCTTGACCAAATGGTACTTAGCTAGTATTTTGTCATATATAGGTGGCTGCATTTCAGTAGAACTGCTCATATGTGTACAGAGCTCAATCCTGTAAGTTTCTGCACATCCTGTTAGACAGGTATCCACCACAGAAGGTGGAAAAACTGTGCTCCAACATTTGGGTTTCAAGCACTACTATGTTAGAACAAACAAATGTTAGTTGTTCATCATTCCAACTAAACTCTGCAGGTAGAATCAGATGAAAACAGCCAGACTGAAATTCTATGAAAGACACATTTACTTTTTCATCTGACTTCCCAAAGAATAGAGAAGACCAGTATCTGTGTGTACACGCTGTCTCTCTAACTTCAGGAACAGGAAAACATAGTTAAAATTGCTTACCCTCTTGAAACAAGAGCCAAATGATTTCTATTTAAAACAGTACAGAAGTACAACAGATTTGAAATCTGAGAAATTAGGTCACTGGAGTTAATCTATCAATATTTATATTAAAAGAGTGATTTATAGCTCTTCCGTTTCCCAGGCACACTTTGTGGCTCACAGCCCCCCTCATCCAGTTAATCATCAGCTGGGCTCCAGAGCTCTCCCTGTGCCCCTAAAGCAGGAGCATTGTTTGGAAAACACTGCCACCTCACCCCTCTTTGCCTCGGGGTACACCCAACTCAACTGTGACTGTATTCACCAGCAAGAGCCATAGCACTGGCCAAAGAAAATTGATTATTATCCTTCCCAGAGAACAAGGCACAGAGATTTATAGAAGTACTTAAAAAAGCTCACTGGGAACTGACATTTCTCACAGAGTTAATGGTCTACTGATACTTGAGGCAATTTGAACAATAACATAGGCCAAAACACAAAATAAAGTATATAACATGATTTAGTGGTCAATAACAAGAGCGAGATGAATGGAAGAGAGCTATATAAAATAACAGAAAAAATTGCCACAAGGTCACTGCTAGAAAACTGCTGATCCTCGTTTAAATGGCCAAGAGGATGATCTACTGACTGTAGCAGAACCTACAAATCCAGCTGCAGCAATACATTCAGCTTTCCTTGTTCCATTTTTATTGAAGAAGTGTCTATGACACACACTACCATCTGCTGGACAAAGTGCTGAACTGATCCACTAACACAGAGGGTGGCTTTTGGGTTTTTGTAGAGAACCTCTCTTACCATCCCACTTACCTGAGGCAGATGCAAAACAACCTGGGATGTGTGGAGACCATATAGTGCTGTAAATGACCCCTTCATGGCCTTTAAAAGTGCATAATGACTTCCCCACAGCTGGATCCCACTGAAGAAAGGACAAAAGAAAACTGCTGAGATACACATTCAGTAAGAAAGGAAAGGGTTTCATAAAATTGAAAAAAAAACCAAACACTTTATACATCCAGAAAGAATTAAATGGATTTCTTAAAATAAAGAATTTGTATCTTTAAACTGGTATTGACTGAGAGTTTAAGGAACATTTCAATTAAAGCAGAATTTCAGCCACAGGGTAAATGGGAAAAGAGAATCCATGTTGTTTCTCAACACAAATAAATATCAGATCCAAAAGAAATCACACTTTTCACCTTCAGCAGAAAGCTAACATACCAGCTTGGCTGTTTGATCCCATGAACCAGATACCACTAGCTGTTCACCTCTAGTTTGGCTCCAGTCAACACTGTATGCCTGTAAACGACATAAAAGCATAGTTTAGAAGGAGCACTAGAATACAAGTTTTAGGCTGTAGTTGGCCAGAATTTCACAAAATAGACTTGGATTTGCAGATTGTATCCTAGTCAGCTGAAAAACCACACCACTAAAGCACAGCATAACTGCCAACAATGCTGTTTACCTGAACAAAAATTAAATTTAGATTCTCAGTCAGACATTAAAGGTACATACAGACTAAGAAAAGCATGTGAAAAAGCAAAGATCGGCCAAAATGGGGGAAAAAGAAAAGTTTTAACAAAATCCACATATATCTGCCAATCACTAGGGAGTCTACCACTTTAAAAGCCATAATTCTGACTTGATTTCTTATCACTGATCCAATTTTACTCAAAGATCTACAGTTTCCAATTTCTAGCCATCTCTCATTGTAAATGCCATCTCTCTTCAGAGCTGGCTTTGAGATCTTAGCTGACTAACAAGAAATGCTTTTTTATTATTATATCTAATTCTCCTAAGAAATATACATCATAAAATACTCCTGGTTTTCATCTTTTCTAAGTTCTGTGGCACTCCTTTTTTTTTTTTTTACCATCCAAATCCTCAAATAAAATACATTAAAAACTCAATTTCCCTCATAACCACTCATTTCAACTATTAAGAAATTACTTTCCACTACGTAGTCGCAATAAGTTCTGTCTTCCCTTACAGCATGTTCTAATGCTGGTCCCTGCTTTGACAGAGGGTTACTTAAGTCCATCCTTCATTGTTTATTTTTCAGCTCTGTACATGTACAACTTCCATCTTCAAGTCCTAATCTTTATCTACTTGGTGGAAGGTGCCTTCTGTTTTGTCTGGTTTTACCTCACACCAAAGTGATTCGATAAGCTGCAGCAGGACACGAACCATTACAGTGTAAGGTGGATAAATATTAGATAAAACACTTCATCCACTTCACCTCATGACCCAATTAGAGCTCCCAGGACACTTCTCAGAAATGTGGTCATTACCTATGAGTGAACACTAATAAGAGCAACCCTGTTTTGAAGGTAAAAATCCTCGGATCTGCGTCACCAGATTTAAAAAGCAGAGAAGCTGAAAGGGAAAAAAATCCAGCGAATGTCAAAGTCTTTTATGGAAAGTCTCCTGTGTTAGAAAAGAAATCAAGGTAATATTTTGCTATTTCTGAGCATTTTCCTTCCTAAGAAATATTTCAGTCTATGCTAGATCCAGCTTAAATGAACTGGTTTTCATCTATTTGCTTATTTTCCATATGTGGAATGCAACAACTGCCCAGAGAAAAAGAAGGTGCTTTACCTGCAACTCTCCTATTTTATTTTACAAAGTCCTGCTTCTCATACACTGAAAGCCATACTGCTCTAGAACCATTTTGTACTAACTCCCTTCCTCGAGGAGCTTAGAGTCCAAATGCACAAGACAGTACTTGACAAAGCCATAAAACCAAGTGAGAGGTAATTCTTTTGGTTTTTTTGCCAAACCATACTCTTGACTTTTCTACTTTTGTTACCCAACTAATTGCACTACAGCTAATTAAAACATGCTCCTTTCCAATCTAACTCTCCCTACTAAAATGGTAACAACGGAGACACACCAGCACCTCTCCATATATTCTAAGAATGGAAGACACGACAGTTCTCCAAAGTGGCTCCCAAGCTCCTCACAAATATTAGCATCTCTCTTTGCCTCTGAATCTGCGTGATGGCCTGAGTTCAACTCCTAAGCTGCTGCTGTTTGGAAGGGCCCCTAATTGTACCATTACCCAGTATAACTCTTTCACACAACACCTCATATTCAAGATTTTCCAGAGAGAAACAGCTCTTTGGGAAACACGCCCCTGTGCCACACAACTCACACAGCAGGTATTCAATATTGGGATGTATCATATTCACTGCACTGATAAGGGCTCCCAAGTTATCAGCACGTAGATCTGCTGAGCAGGAGCTGTGAACAGACCTGGGCACATCTGGCACCCAGGGCTGCGACTGCTCAGCGCTCTGCAGCTGCAGCCGAGGCAGCAGGACCTGGTACCTTCAGGCAAGAATTACAGACAGAACAGACAACAGGCTCGGGGAAAACAGATATTGTCCATTTGGCATGTGACAGGTCTAGTAATAGGAAGTGGGTGAAAAGAAGACAGTGAGAAGAACACAGTAAGGTTCACTTTTATTCTTCCTTCCTTCTCATGCTGTCCTCCAACATAAATTTACAGACACTTCAATGGAAGCTGTGTTAAGCAACTGGGAAAGATTAATAACACAGCATAAATCTTAGTTGTTAATCTTTTAGTGCTTTATCTTCAATCACAAAATAAATGAACCCTAGCTTATGCCAAAATGGCAGGAAGAAATGCTTCAGGCAAGATGAAAATATGATGGAAAAAAAGATGTAAAAACATAAAAAATAGCTTAAAATAAATGTTCAGGCTCACTTTACAAGACAAATTTAATTCAAGCATTCTATTATCTCACAATCCAGTGATTTTGTCAAAACCAAAGTAAATTATACAAATTTATTCATGAGATTCAGCAGTTGGCTAGTGCTGGAATACAACTTGTCCTTTGATAATACAAATTCACTTTTAAATTAAAAACACACATTCTTTTTGAGAAGGGACAACGCTCTCATTTCAAAAAAAGAGAAACAGACCCCTGTTAATTGTGCCTTAGAAATAAATAATATAACATGCAGTGACAAATTTGTCATTAAAAATGTCAGACAGGAATTAAGGATTAGGAAGGTAGTGAGAATACTGTCTGCCAGTGTTTACTACAAACTACTAGGTAAATTCCTTCTGAGATCTACCCTCTTAGTACAGTTTATAAAGAATTAATACAAACCTTTCCTATCTCATAATAAACACTCAGCCCATGTTTCCTATACTGTCTTTCTAAGCATGGTCGAGTATGTCCACCTCCCATGCTAGCTATGGGCTCAGCTAAGACATGGACACAAAAATGTTTATTTCACAAACAACAGATGGTGTAGCAGAACCAAAATAAACTTACTGACAGAATTTCAATGAGAAAATGACAGAAACAAACTAACCAAAAAAATGGTACTAGGCATCACCTATGTCTTTCTGTAACTACTATCAGCCTTTGAACATTATCACAAAATCCTGATCACAACTTGGAACTCCTCTCTCAAAATTCTCAGTTTACTCAGTATGTGTATTAAATCAAAGTAGAAAAACTACAAAGAAATAAGGTACAGAAGATAGCTCTTGTGTAACTGCAGTAACTAAGCTTTTAGCTTTCTGTTTCATATCTGAAAAAATCTTCAGGTTTTAAGGAATGAAACTGAATATCCTGATTTTTTTGACTGCATATTTATGAGATTATTTTACTGAGATCGATGACATTTAGATAAAGTATCAGTAACCCAGGCTAAAACTCATTGCATCTTAAGTTCAAAGACTTAATAGAAGTGAGTGGAGGGTTAGAAGGAAAGCTTTAAAAAAAAGGGAAGAAAAATCACTTAAGGGAAGATATTTGTACTTCAGTATAAATATCCTTAAAACTATGCAAATATATTTATGAACCTGAATATAACATTCTTCTCTACCCATACAGCACTGCATAAAGAAAGGGAGATTTTAAGAAAATCAAATGCAACAGTATCAAAACAAGGCTAAAAAAACATACACACTATCCCATCATTTGACTACTGTTTTTTGAGTAGGATCTCAGATGCTAGAAGGGAAAAGGATAAGCAGATCCAAGTGCAACCCAAGTGCTAAGGATCTGCATAATGTGTATCACTCCACAACCTCAAAAGTAAGACTGATATATCAGCTGTCTGATTTAGACCTATCTAATAAGGCTCTCTAAAAATCACAGCATGACTGCAGTAATTTCATACATCGCAATGATTACTTAGCCTGTAAGGAACCACTAATGTTATTTCGGAATAAATTAGATTTGTGTAATCAAGCAGTACCTATTACAGCCTATGAATATGCACGAGAATATGTACATTCATTTTATATTCAAGTTATTAATGCAAGCCACAGACTCAAAAAAGTATTATTTTTAAAAAAAGCCGCTTTTGATTATAAGACCACAAATAAATATTTTAATTATTCAAACATAAGAGTATCCATTAAAATTTTTAAGTTTGCCTGATTTACCTCCAGAGTATGCTCTTTAAAGACTTGCAGTGGACCTTTGGTTTTAGCCATATCCCAGATTTGCAGAGATCCATCTCCACTACAAGTGACCAACACATTTTCATTATTCTCACTCCAGGTCACATCAAACAGGCCATCATTCCAGTCAAAACTAAATTGGAAAAATGAAGATATTGATCTGTGAGAAAGTGCAACATAGAAGTCTGGACTAGTTTCATGCAAAGAAAGTATTTCTTTAAATTGCCCTTTTTACCATTCTAAGCAGCATTTCTATATAATCGAGTTTCAAGTAAATACCCTCACAATTAATTTACTTGTTTGAATGTCAATTTCTACAACCATATGCCAAAATAGATTGATTAAGTTAAAGCATAAATGAGCCAAGGACCTTCCACACACAAAGATGGAACTCTGATTTCAGTCTAAAACTTGCCACTCGTAGATACAACACACCTCAGTCTGATTTATGGTTTCTCCAGAATGCAAGAGCACTTTGCTCCTAACAACTTTGTAAAGAGAGAAATAAAACTGTGTTGGAAGAGCCCTATCCAATTCACACCACCATTAGAAAAATGAGTCACAATGAAAACCCAAGAGAAACACAGCCATTAATTTACTGAAGAACTCTACACTCCCTTGAAAACACTTTCAACACACCAACAATTCACCATTTGGGATCTGATGCCACATATTAGTTACTCTGCAACAACTATCAATTACTGCAATATTATCTGATGGGAAATATGAATTTATTTACCTCCTTTACACTGAAGGTTCAGCTAAGATTAGGTCAAATTTCATGGCACTCTGCAGTAATGATAAGGGAAAGGCATGCACAGAACACTTTGATAAACAACACGGTCTGTGGGTCAGGAACTTAAGAGGACTTTCTACCACAAAATGAGTGGAGTCACTGGAAACAGAAATGAACAGCACTAAACCAGAGTACTTAGCAGAAGTAACAGTGTTGAACATCTTCAGAGAGTCTTGTTTTATAATTATGAATAACAGTTTATCCGAATATGATTAACTATTTTTAAGCATTTCTATGTCAGTCACGTTGATCTAAACAACCACTGTTTCAAGGCTCTTCTTGAAACATTTTAGGCAAGTAACAGCTAATTAATAAACTCCCTCCTTTCTTACCTTTCTCCTCCTTCCATCCACAACAAACTCAAACTCTCTGAAACCCTCAGAAAACTGTATCTCCTAGGAAGGATCCCCATGACTTAATGTAGTTTCCTGTTCTATTTTCAGTAGAAATCAATCAAAAGGGCAAAAATCTAGGTGCCACAGCACTGCTTCTAAAAAGCTAGAACTTATAATTTCAATCTAGGGCAGAGAAGCTGCTCTTAATTCACACTGTCAGTTTTTTATAAAATGGTTTACACTATAGCAATGGTGCAAGCCAGATGATTTCCCATAATAAAATCAATGCAACGTAAACATATCTTTTGTATTGTATGTAAATACAAATACCTGTATCCAGTAGCTACTTCAGAATAAATACTTTCTATCACCAACAATAATCCACAATATTTCAGTTATGCCTGGAACTCAGAAGTACACAGTAAGGTTTTCTCCTACAAAATTAAAAAACAAACCCATATTACCTCCTGAGCAGAACAATCCCAGCTTCATTTTGTTGCAGCACTGCCAGAGTTCCACAACCTAAACAAGCAAAATGAAACAAAACATCACAACTAGTTCCCCAATGGCAAAGGAAACTATGGTGATTTTGAGGTAGCTTCAGTGTGCAAACACAAAGGACACATGAACTTTTAAGAGGCCAAACAATTACTTGCATAATTAAACATCTTGTGGTCTTGTGTTCTCTAAAATTCTTTTATAGTAATTCATTTACATCAGATTGTTCTGGTTTGATTTTGGTTGTTTCTGTTGGTTGGATTTGTTTTGTTTTGGGTGTTTGTTTTTTTGTTGTTGTTGTTGTTTTTACTCCAGTATATCTGCAAGTGGGGTTGAAAAAGATATGCTTATGTCACATAAAAGTGCATTTCCCCCACAGGCCCCACATGACAGACATACCAATATGGGGCCTGTGGGGGACAGGGGACAAAGGGACAAAATATCCCTTTTGTCTTTTTGCTAATACAGCACACAGAACATTTTTCTCACCCCTTCCTGAATACTGTAATACAAACACAGCCAACCAGAAACTCAACAAATAATTCAGCTCTGATAAAACACGCATTGGTTCTGCTTCCTCATCTGATGGGGGGATATTGTTAATTCTACACTTGGATATTGTTTTTTAAATTAATGTTTTGGAGAGCAACACTCCCACTAGAAATGAAAAAGGGGCCAGTATTTAGGAACGCTCAGCTTGGTTCTTTCAAGAGACCTCACTGTCAGCAGTGCCTGCCTGGACAGTCAAGGACTGAGACGAGAATAAGCTGAAGCCGCAGAATGAGAGAGTGACAAAATAAGCTGAGCTGGAAAGGACCCATCAGGACCGAGTCCAACCCTGGCCCTGCACAGCACCATCCCTAAGAGTCACGCCCGAGAACATCGCCCCAACACTTCTGGGGCTCTGTCAGGCTTGGTGCTGTCACCACTTCCCAGGGGAGCCTGTTCCAGTGCCCAGGCACCTTCTGGGTGAAGAACCTTTTCCTGATATCCAACCTAAACGTCCCCTGGCACAACTTCAGGCCATTCCCTCGTGTCCTGCCACCGGAGAAAGTTATGTTCGGACATTTTATTCACACCGTGTATGTCTTTACTACCATATTTATTCCGGACCCTCTCAGAGGAGCGCTGCTCCGCGAGGGCGTTGTGAGAAGCCCCAGGGCAGCAGCGGGCTGGGACTCGGGAAGAGGCAAATCCCGGCGGGCTCTGGAGGGCAGGAGCAGCTCCCGCGCCACCCCCGGCCCGGCCGCGGGGCACAGGCGCTGTCCCGCAGCAAAGCAAGCGCAGCTGAAAGGGAAATCGTCCCCAAATGCTCAGGAAGACACCGCCTGTCCTTCCGCACACCCGCGTTTCCAGCCTCCTCCTCCTCCCGTGCGGAGCCAGGCTCCCGGTCACCCCCGCCGCGCCGCCCCCCGC
>JAHLSL010000012.1:15694367-15793625 GCA_025920805.1 Petroica traversi | reverse complement strand
CCCGGCTGCAGGGACCCCCTCCCGGCTGCAGGGTCATCCCCTGGCTGCAGTGACACCCTCTCCACCCCGGCTTGCAGGGACACCCCCTGGCTGCTCTGACACCACCTGGCTGAAGGGTCACCTCCCCGGCTTGCAGGGACACCCCCTGGCTGCAGGGACACTCCCGGCTGGCCACGGCGGGTGCGTGGGGAGGCAGAAGTGCGCCCGAGCTCGCTTTGGTCCCCCGCGCTAATGAAGAAGAAACTCTTATGTCAGCGGGCGTGCTGTGAATGAGGTCTTGGGGCCGCTACCAGCGGCTTAAATGTGCCTTGGCTGTTTTCTCTCGGTGTCCTAACAGAGTGCAGGGATGCAAATTTTTACTAGTACGGTGAATGCGGGCTGAAACAGGCAGGAGCTGCGAGGCCACGGGAGCTTTGAAAAGCAGATTTGACGCCAGACGCGTAGCTGGACAATTTCTTAGTGCTCTGTGTGTTTGTGCTTGCAAGTTTGTGCATTTGGTATTGGTTGCCTAAAATGTATGCGATGGATGTGCTTTAACAACAGCTGTGCCCACCAATCGAGTTAGTTGGCAAGGATACCCAGGGCTGCATCCTCTCACCCCAGTTCGCCACCTGCACGGTGATAAAAGTACAGCACCTTCATTTGAAGGTGTGGTGGCCTGAGGTTCTGTGTTATGAAGTACTTGGCCCGGTTTGTAAAAACAATAACTAAAAATTTTCCCAGTCTGTTTATCTTACTGACAGATACATGGTGTGAATCTAGAATAAAAAAATGCTAGGTTTTAAAGGACTATATACAACTAAGGTTATAGTACTTGAATTAATGGCTGTTTTCTTTTAAAAAAACCAGGAGCAGGAAATTGACCTGACCTGCTATTTTAAGCTTATTGTGTGATGTGGCTTAGGCGTATATGAAATAAATGGTGAAAATAAGCATTTAACAAGTTTTGTCAGATAGTGTAGTTTCCTCCTCTCCTGGGGAGGGGTGAAGAATAAGAGAAAAAAATCCAAACAAAAACCTCCATGCAGTATTGAAAAAAATTCCCACAAAAAACTCTTCATCTCAGGCATGCATACCTGTCACCTCTTTGAAACTTTGCAAGCTTTGCCCCAAAGACTGCTGCTTTCAGTTCAGTGAGGTGGGCAGTTCTGAGGCTCACAGCTTATCCCTTTTGCCCCTTGCAGAAACGCGTCCTTAAAAGTAACAGTTCTCAGAAGTCAGAGGAGCTGTCCTCGCAGGTGGAATAGGAAGGCTGTAGAGTTTCATTATAGACGTTATACTCTCTGCATTCAGCTCGGAGAGATTTCAGGCACTCTGACATCTCTTCATGCCAAGACAGGTGAAACCTGAGAGTCTCCTTTGGTTCTGTTGTGGAAGCTGTCGCTTAGTTAGGCTTAGGAAGTTGAATTATCCCTGATGTTTTTGTGCCTCTTATGGTGGTTAATTTTTAGACTCTGAGCTGTTCAATAGGCGGGGTCTTGATAGTTCATGGACGCTTTTCTTGTAATGGGAGATTTGACTTGAAGTGGGCCCCTTTTAATTCTGGCAGTAGGCGTCTGGCTTATAGTCCTACATAACTGCACACTTATGTAATATAATTTGCTTATTTCAATGGCTTTTCAGCAAACTGTAAATGTGAAAACATTACTTTTTCTTTCATCCTTTTTCGCTGGTATTTAATGGAAGTGTTGCAAACCAGAAAAAGTACTTTGTCATTCTGCTTTACTACTAAAGTCCTTAAACGTGTAAAGAACTAGGAGAGTTGATCACCTCCAGTGCCTGGACTGAAGAGAGCTAGATGTGGAAGTTTGTGTCTGCTCCACATATACTCTGTACTGTCTGAGCTAACCAGTGATAAACCAGCTGCAATCTCAAAAACTGTATTATGCTGCTGAGCTTAGGTTTAGAGCCACCAGTGGATTTTCATACTTGTTTCTGGATCCCTGTTGCATTTTCTGCACTTTTTCTATTTTTAGTGATTAGTTGTTCTCCAGAAGCTTTAAAATAGTGTAAAAATCTCTCTCAGACTGGGAACAACATTAAAGAGCAGAAGCTGTGTAGTAGAAGAATGAGAATGGGGAACAAAACTGAAATGGCCATGGAGGGTGTAGCTATTGCACAGATTTTATTTTTTTTTTTTGACTGCTTTAACAGGGTGGGGGGACAGAGCATTTGTAGATAACCTAAACTCCCTCTCTCTTACCCTTCTTGTTTTCTTTTGCTGTGTGCTTTCAGTAATCAAAGGTGATATAAGTAATAAAGAATATGTGCACACTATGTTATTTTTTTAAAATAGTGTGTGAAAATAGCTTAGCATGACTAAATGTTTATTAAAAATTCAGCAGTGAAAGTGTTTTCAAATTATGTGATAGTTAACTAATCATTTAAAGGTATGAAGTCTTCCTGGATTAACTGTAAAGGCCAGCTAAGTTACAAGAGTAAGGAATGATGTGATTTCATGAAGGTTTGGAAAATCAAACTTATAACTGTGTTTATATGAAACAAAACAAAACATTAAACCTCTCAACTCTCCTAATGCTTGTAAATTAACCGTGATTTAAAGGGGTAGACCTACAGTATACCGTACCTATACATCATTACACCTATACACCTTCTAATGTCTTATTTTTTGCTTTGTGTAACATTGTCTGAAGTCTTGGTGATTTCTGATGGGTGTTTGCTCCATGCCTTTCACTGCTTCAAAGAGAACCTGAAGGAGTATTAAGTAAAATATCTTAGATGAAAATACTCATCATCCGCTCTAAATGTAGATTAGCCTACTAATAATCTCCTGCCAGCTTCAGTCAACTATGGCCCTTAAATGCTGAGACATAATTAGCAGTGCATATTTAGTGAGTAGGTGTCAGCTCTGTATAATTGGACCAGGCATGCACCAAATATTAAGAATGAGCCTAGACTAGCATTTCTGATAGCATGGCTTAAATTCCACTTGATTTCAGCAAAAAATTTAAAACTTTTTTCTTATAAAGCAAGTGTCAAATGAGGCCCGGAAACTGTAGTAGAAGTATCTGACAAAAACAGAGATTTCAGTATATATCAAGTTTTCTTCCACTTAAAGAGGAAGGTGAGGAGAGGAAAATGTAGTTCAATTTCTTGCAAAACTTGATGTATCCGGATTTAATCAGCTATCTTAAGGGCTCTTTTCCTTTGTGAAGTGGATAGCTAGAGTTTTTTTGTTTGGTTTGGGGTTTTTTTGGGTTTTTATTTTGTTTTGTTTTTTTCTCCAGTAATTTTAAGCTGGTGCAGCTGAATTACAGGTATCTCCTTAATTCAACTTATTTCTAAGCACTTCAGGAGTATTTAAGAGTTGGGCAATTAGATATATGTCAAAATGTGTCTGAGACACAATTCTACAGTGCAGTAGATAGTCATGGTATTTTAAAAGTCACTGAAATCATTGATATTTGTAATTAAGTGTCATTTTCTCTACATTTTAATGACCAGTTCTGCATATCTTGTTGATTTTTCTTTAATTGCTCAGTTTCTTTTGAAAACAGCCATAAAGGAGTGTAAAGTACTTAGAGTTTGTTTGGCTCAGGTGAGCCTTCTTTTTTCTCTCCTTTGTTTTATGGTAATTGAAATTAGAATTATTTACTTTCTGAGCAGATCTTTACAATCACTTTGTATTACATAAGGGCATCAAGGAGTGGCTGAACAGAATGTTTGAGAAAAACAAAATAGGTAAAAGTATGGTAAAGGGAAAAAAAGTTGCATGAATCAGTAATGTCAGCTGTTCATGGGAGGGAGGTGCTGTAAATCAAGGTAATTTCTTCAGGAATGTTTTTGGAATTAGACAGGGATGTGTTTGCTAGAAGCATAGTATTGGGCATTCTGACTTAAATACAGTCTCAGAGGGGTTGGCAGAAGATTAGAAAGAACACACAGTGACTGAGGCAGATATGGGTTTTCTAATCTGTGCAGTCACTTGTTTTAGGTTGGTTCTCTGAACAGCTTGACAGATGTGCTTTTCATATAAAACTGACATTCTAACTTTAATGCTGTCTTCTAATGGGGAATTTCAATTTTATAAGCTTCTTATGCTCACATTTCATCCATCAATGGCCCTTAGGATAGACAGCATTTTCTACTGACACTGTTGTGTGGGGCTATTGAGATAATTCTCCAGAACAGCAATGATCGACTAAAATACACTCCATCAAATAAGTGATGATAAAACAGGTAGAATATCTTATCTATATTTCTGGAATTCAGCATTATTGCTTTCAGAATTCATGCAGGCTTGAGCTCAAGATTGGCAATTTGGCTTATTTGGCTTAGAAACACAGTGTGCAATGTTCTTGATAAAAAAGATGACAAAAAGTTCAGAGAACTAGTACAGACGCTTGTGTGAAAGTGAACTTTAATTCAAAGATGTTCTACACCCAAGTTGTTTCTGCAGATTCTAAAGAATATTTGTGGATTGTGGATTTATAAATGTTTACAGGCACCCAGAAGTGCAGTAAAGCAGTACCAGTGCTCAACAGCATTCTGGTGGTTTCTTCCTCTAAATATGATTAATTCTGAGGTGTTGTTTTTTAAAAGTTTGTGCCTTTTATATAAATTTCCTGAGTTTTGTGATTGTGACATGCTAATACAGACTTTCTTCTTAAACACGAAGGAGGTCATATTCTATTCAAAACTGATCTTCTTGATTCTAGAAGTTGGTGTAAGTATTTTCTGTGGTAAAAAGCAGCATGTACTAGCTGTTTGTAGGAGCAAAAAAATCACTAGCCGAGAGAGTAATCACAACCTTGATTCTATTCCATATTGTCTCTCAGAACAATTAGGTGTTTTTCATCACCTTTTCTCTGTGCCTTCTGATTAATATTTTTTAATTTCACTGTCAGGGTTTTGTCAGACACTTGAAATACTGCACATATATTCTGTGATTATGCAGCACTTACATTCATATCTTATTTTACTTTTTGATACCCCCTTCCCCTCCATTCCCCAGGTGCTGCTGTATCGCCACATATTGTTTCTATAGCATAATGACTGAAGAATCAAATTATAGTTCTTATTTGTGTAGCAGGAGAAATTATCCTGTTGCATTATTCTTGTCTGATTTCAGAGTCTAGGACAACTACTAAAAAAATAAAAAGAAGTTTAGTCTCGCTGTCAGTGGAAATCATGTTGAAAAATTCTGTATTTCAGTAGCAATATGATGCAAGTGATGAGTTGGAGCAAGAGATGCCAAATAAGTTAATAATGGTATGCAGACTTGAGCTGATGGCTGTCTTGAGAGTATGGCTATAATCATGTTAGAGATGCAAAGTATTATGAGCACAAAATCTTTATGTTGGAATGCATAGCACATATTGTAATGTTTAGGTGGGGTGGGTTATAGAGCTCATTTTGATTCTACATATTGATTCCAGACTCTCTTAGAAAACAGCTTTAGAAATCTAAACCAAATGCATGGCATATCTTCAACACAGAAGAGTATTTAATTCTCAAACAACTGAATGTCATCTACATCTACAACAAAAATTTCGAATCTGGAGAAAAATCCATAATCCTAATGCGAAGTTTGTGTGTTCATAGTGCTAGTGGAAAACTGCTGAAGAAATTGTGGGATTTGAAACAACATATTCACAACATATTCCATTGCTGGACCAGCTGTAAATTTTTATAACCAGATTTCAATATTAGTACTGTATTGCACTACTCTCAGCAGGCTACTTGTCAATAGGTGACTGGAAAACTAATATTCTATCAGTTTCTGTCTGAAGTAGGAGGAACACAGCAGATACACCCCCTGTATCTGTGGGCTGTGGGACCTGGGTTCTCTTTCAGTTTCTGTCACTGGCCTGTCACAGCGGTTTGTAGCTCTGCTCTGCAGAAAGAGCTTCCTCTGGCCTCTCCCACAGCTGAGAGGCTTATGCAGCATGTGCCATGGGTGTGAATTTCCAGCCAAGTCTGTAACATAAATAACATTAAAGGTATGCTCTTATGGTGTTTATTTACTGAAGTGTTATCAGTGAGACAGCTGACTAGAGAGTCCACGTGAAGGCTTTTGTTGGATTATTTAGAAGTTACTGGAAGTTCGGCTTTTGAAATGGTATTTGTCTTTTGCACTTAAGTGCATCAGGGTGATAGAGCTAGTTTAGAAATACTTCATGGTATTTGAAGTGGTGGGAGGAGCACAGGTTATGAAATTATAAGGGTCCCTTAAAATACAGTAGAGATGTAAACTGATGAGGCATCTGTATGAACAGATGACATGTAAGTATGTTCCCCACTGGAGAAAACGCAGAATGGAACTAGATGAACTCTGCATTACTCTTTTTGAGTAATGCAGAAGAAAGCTTGTGACTGATTTTTCTGCAGTTTGCATTTCTGTAGCTCTGAATAGGATGTGTCATAAAGAAATGACTCTTGAATTTGCTGCAGTCATGATAATAATTTGGCTTCTCTTTTTAGTAGCTTTCCAAAGTAAAGAAGCACGATACAAAAAGCTGTAAATGTAGCAAGTGACAACTGCTGAAACAAGTTGTGTTAAAGCCTAAAGTTTCAAATGGAAAGTAGAAAAGGCCTTACATACATCCTTTAGCACCACTGTCCTCAGTAAATTTTACCCTCTGTTATGTCTTAAATAAAATTAGGTTAAGCAAGTGAAAATTTAAGTTTTATGGCAGTTTTTCTTTTGGCTCTGTATAGAACAGCTGAGTTTTGGGTGTGTTCTGTGGTGCTGTCTTTCCCCTTTGTGCCTCTGGTGCAGTTTGTATTTGGAATTGCTCTATTTGCATGCATAAGTATCCTGCAAGTTTATTTTTAAGTTAAACCCAAAGGAATTAAAAAAACTTCGTGGCTCTGTACTGACAAGGATTTTGTAAATCTGTGTTTAATAAAATGGAAGTTATTGCTGGGATTCACATCTTTCATTATAGGCTTCCTGCTCTAGATTGTCCCTCAGCATCCACTGTCCACAGAATTCTCCTACTGCTTCTTCAGTATGGCTTCTCTGGGGGTTTATACTCAGCAATAGAGACACACTCAAATACAGCACTTTTTAAAATGAGATAAACATCTGTAGCAGTTAGTGAAGTCATCTCGTGCAGCAGAACGTGTGTGTGTGACAGATGACAGAAGAATCTGTTTTGACAATTGAGGGATTTTCTGGCAATTACTAATGGGTAGATTTCTGTAAGAAGTTTGTAATTGTGTTCCAAGAGAACATGGACCTCAGGCTGAGCTTGACATACAAACTCAGGCTGATCTTTTAGTTTTTATTACTTTTTTCCTCTGAGACCAAATTTATGCCTTGAGTGATGCAGATATAATATTTCAGTTATGAAGGGCTGCTGATCAGCTATTAACAATGGCATGCCAGAGTTGAATTCTTTTCTAAATTGTGTCTGCTTTTATTCATAAACATTGAGATTAGATGCAGCATGGGCCCTAAAGATTTCCCACAGTCTGAATCATTTCAAGCCAGTGGGAATCAGTGCTCTTTCAAATCCCACAAGAAACGTATGTTTTGATTTAAGAGCTAGACACCCTTGTAAAAATTTGGCTCTGCATTTCTCCCTTACTGTAATAAAGTAAATGAGTTGCTCTGGGACTTGCTTACTGGTTATGTCAGTGGGTGTCTCTTGCAGAGAGTGCTCTCTGGGTGAGTAAGCAGCTGGTGCTTTCAGTGGTGAAGGCAGTTTTTCAGTGATACCTCCACAGAAGAGTTACCTGCACTTCTTGCAAAATTTATCTGGTTTTCTTCCCTTCCACACAATACCCGTCTGATACACTTTTAATCCTGGTTTCATTACAGTCTTTCTGGCTTATTAGGGACATATACGCTGAGACCTGCAGTCTATGAATTGTGAAGATGCAGGTTAAACTTCTGGCAGAAGTCTATTCTGCAGTGGGCACAAGTCATCTGACTGTAGCACAGGAAGCCCCAGATGTGACCAAGGAAGACTCAGTGATGTACCAGAAGTAAAGGAGCAGTTGTAGCACTGTAGGAATTCATTTATGGTGCTGAAGTGGGGTCCCTCGTGCATGGGATAAATTTATTCAGTTATGTTGACACAGTAGCAAAGTGCTCCATTTAGCTCCACCATAGAGGCACACCCATAAGATAAAATGCTCCTGCTTCCACTGCTCCACCTTCAATATGATTTGTGCAGCTACACATACTTTTAAAAGCGTGATAGTATTGGCTTTTCTCTATAAATGTCTCTGAAGGGAAACACACTAGATGTATGCCATAATTTTGTGTTTTATTGGTTTATTACTGCCTTTCTATACAGTATCTCAGATAAGGTTTCTTGACCTTCCTCCAGGAACCTTACAGCTGTTTTGAGTGAAAATGGATTGAGTTGAACCTGAATGAATGCATGCTGACTACTGGTTATGCTTTCAATAATGTGGCATGATAATGAAAGCCAGGATTTTGGTGTGTGCTGCATCCTGTCTTCACTCACTCCTTGCAGCTCTTGCCATCAGTGGAAGTGACATGTGGCATCTGCGGAGAAGGGCCGAAGACAGTTGCCTCTTGAATGTAACCTTGTCTTCCAGATCACAGTTGGAAATGAGAAGGTTTTGCCAGCCAGTTGGTGTGAAGAACAGAGAATCCTTCCAAATCTCCTTGGGAGCGGAGCTTTGTCAGTGCTGAACATTGTCACCATTCCTGGGTCAAGTGTAATTGCAAAAGGCTCAGTGACACCATCCTGATCACTTTCACAAGAAGTGATTGTTACTTGTGTAAATAAGCTGAAGTCCTGTGTATTTATATTCTCTGTTTCCCTGAGATCAGTTTCAATTTTTGTTTTCTGCAGAGCTGAACTTCACTGTTACTTCATATAAAAATAAATCAAATTTAACTTGGTTCTTGAAGTCCTTCAATACCTAATGTCTTACAAGGATTTTCAGTAACCTTGCAAATTATGCAAGTTGCTGTGCACAAACTATTTTCTTTTGCTTATTATGTTGAAACTTTATTCAGGAGGTAAAGTTCCCTGATTAACCCATTCAATATTTGTATATTATTTACATTTCAAGACTGCGAAGACTCTAATTTCCACGATTATTTTCATGATTGCTTGTTAATTAGAAGAGGAACAGAACTTCTTAAAGAGGGGTTTTTGTTGGTTTGTTTTTTTGGTGTTTTATTTTTTGTTTGGTTTGTTTGTTTGTTTTTGTTTTGAGACTGTGACTCAAAATCTTGGTTGTTCTAGTTTCCTTTTATGTATTTCAGGGGGTTATTATTTTGGGTATTTTCCTGATTTACTAACCAGGAGTAACAACTCTGTGTATAGTGAATGTGGCACGGATGAAGCATGGCAGACATTTCAGAGCAAGCCAGAAAAATGTAGCCCTTCCAAAATATCCTGTACAGCTATATTATTATATTATATGGCACAAATACTCTTATTTTTGAGAGAGTGCTGGGGTCTTGCAACAGTGCCCAGTTCTGGTCTGTTCTTGAGGGATTATTTCCTACCCTTTTTTTTTTTTTCCCCTTCTACTGGCTGCCAACAGGCCAAGGGCAACATGTGGGTACCCTAATTTATTACAGCCATAGAAGGCCAGAGGTGAAGTCTTTCTATGGCTGTGCTGAGTTCAGGTGTGTAGCTGGAGAGAAAGCACTTCATCCCCTCTCAGCAGGAGGAAGGAAGCCCTTTGGCCTCAGCAAGAGCTGGGGACTCTTGGTGGGTGCTTGGTTCTGGACAAGCCTTTTAGTCTGGATCCTGTCCAGAGCTGAGACTGCGATGCAGCCCAGCCCAGCTGTGCTAGCAGCTTCTTACTGGACCAGTCTCAGGCTGTACTGCTGGATGCTCTGTTTCAGATGAGAAGTGTCTCAGGCTGGATTTAGAAGCCACTCAAAGAGCTTGTTTTGAAGAGTTACTCAAATAAACTTATTTCTTTGAGGCTTAATAGCACTAAAAGTTTGTGGAGGTCATTAAGTGTGAAGTGGGTTTAACGTGGTTTAAATACTTTAAAACATTCGTGTATGTTTCACAATTCTGAGGTAAATGGAGAAAGTCTTAAAAGTATGTGTTCTAAAAACATTCCCCAAAAGAAACAAGAAAATGAGGATTCTTGCCACTAATTCTGTTACCAGAAATCATGATCTCCCTTTTCCAGCTGATGCAAGAAGGCCAAAATGCAATAAACGCACTGAGAAAATGAACTGAACTAAAGGAAGAGCTTTTGCAGCAAGCTCTGCCAAATGGGTGTGAACTGGAAAATTTCCAGTCCATTTTGTTGCTTAACTGTTTGTATTTTGGTCTGTGATGTGCAGCGTCCCAGAAGTGTCTCTGCTTTGAATGATCAGTGTGTTGACAACCTGATACTTGTCTCTGTTCAAGTACTTTAATAGTAGCTTCAGTTGAAAAATTTCCTGGTAAGCAGACTTACCACACCTTAGTGGATTTCAGTTTATGCTGTGACTGGTAGTATATATATTTTCCTTATCCATTATAAATTGAAGATACTGATTCACAGACACAGAGAGCTGGGGTTGTTCAACATGGAGAAGAGAAGACTTCAGGGAAGCCTCATTGTGGCCCTTCAGTATCTTATTAAGGGGGATTATAAAAAGGAGGGAGAGGGGCTTTTTATATGGGCAGACAGTGACAGGAAAAGGGAGAATGGTTTTAAACTGAAAAGTTAGAAATGGTTTTCAAACTGAAAGAGGGCAGATTTAGAGTAGATATTATGAAGAAATTCTTTACTCGGCAGGTGGTGAAGCACTGGAACAGATTGCCCAAAGGTTATGGATACCCCATCCCTGGAAGTGTTCAAGGCCACTTTGAATGGGTCCTGAACAACCTGGTCAGGAGAGTGGCATCCCTGCCCAAGGCAGCAGGGTTGGAATTAGGTGAACTTTCATGTCCCTTTCAACCCAAACCATTCTCTGATTCTGTGATTTAGAGCTACTGCCATAGGAATGTCAGAGTACTTTTACAGTAGAACTGTCTCAGACTTCCAACACTGAAAGGCCTAGTTGACATGGCACTCTTTCAAATAATCCTTAATGCCAATAAATAAATACAAGCGAGATGACAGTTACTGCAATATGCAAATCAATATCAGAAAGGAGAATTGCTCTCCTGCTAAGAGTGATGCTAAGAGATGCCTCACTCTAACTGCTAAGTAGGGTAAGAAGATAATAAAATCCATTTTTCTGTGCACTTAGTCTCATTAAATAGAACTGCTGGAATAGCTGAGCACATTGTATCCTTTGAGATGCAGTCCCATGGCAGCTTAAGTGGATGAGAAACTGGACTAACACGCTTCTCCCTGGTGCTGCTTTCAGAGTTCAGAGAATTATGTGATGAGGTAGTTCATGGAACTGGCCTGATTGCTAACTCACTCCTTTATTTCCTTCTGGTTAGCTTTCTGTTGAGTAAGTTCTGTGATGAGCGTTCCAGAGGACAGACCAAAAGCAGGACTGCAGCAACCAGCGTTGAGATTGCCTAAAGGTGTGGAGGTGTGGTTTCATGTTATTCTTGATCTTGTCTCCTTGTGGGCTGCCTCATATCCTTTCCTCTTCCGGTCAGGGTGGCTAAGGAATGTATTTCATGCTGCTGTGCAGGCTGTTTGTGCTCTCAGTCTGATTTTTTCAGGTACTTTCAGTTTACAGGAAGATTTGAAAACATTGTCTGAGTTTTGCTGAGTGTTATGACACAAACTGGAGGACTTGTCATCATGTGAAAATACAAATATTCTGCCAACAGAATTGGAATTTTGACTACATCTTTGCTAGCAAATGAATATTTGTGATGTGGTGTCCCACTCTTAAGGGGAGCAGCCAAGATTCATAGGTGCTAATGGTTGAAAGGAATGACGAAATTGCAGACCCTCTGTCAGAGGGTCTGCAAAAGCTTACAGAGTTTCTTTAGATTATACACTGCCATGAAAATTGGTATGTTAGTCCATTATATCCCAGCAACAGTAGTGGGTTTTGAAAAAAGAGATAGATTGAAAAGGGAAGAGAGAGAGGAAAAGGAAGAGAGATCAGAAATCCTGGTCCCAGCGTTGATCCAGCTGATGGTGTTGCCATGGTCCTGGGATGCAAACGCACCTGGGCTTTGTGAGGGTACCTTTTTGTAGATAACTTTTCTCTGCCCTGGAGATAAGTTTCTCACTTTGTATACAAATTAGTTATCATACTCAGTCCATTCTTTTAGACGTTTCTGGAAAGGAGTCAGAGGGCTTTGGGGGTCTTTGGTGGTCTTTATCCCCCTATAGTCCATGCCTGCTTCTTGACCTCATTCCTGCTCTTGCACTGTACTGTGTTGTGCTTATCTGCAGGAGCCAGAACAAGGACGCTTGTCCCGGAAAAGTGCTGCCCTACCTCTATATGGCCCCCTTCTCCAGCCACATCCTGTTCTTTCTTACAACAATCCTTGGTTGGCTCCACAGTTATCCGGCTATTGGTTTTTGGAGACATACACATTAGTCCCCTTATCTTCTAGGCTTCTACACATGGATACCAGAGTTCAGTGGCCTGTGCTGTTAAGCTGTTATCACTTCTGGCATTCTTTTGATCTGCATTCCCAGTGGCATGTCCGAAGGGAGCAACCTGAGGCCAGGAGTACTGAAGACTGATGTAAACCATTCCAGTCTTGATGCAGAAGCGGGACCTGGGGCATGTTTAATTGGTCAGCATTGCTTTACTGGTGCTTCTTTGAAGCTTTAGTTCAGAGCTGAGGAAGTGCAGTCACAGTGCCGAATCTATTTGGGAAGATGGGTTAAAGATACTGCATTTGTGTATGCACAATTCCTGCACCTATCTTTGCTCCCAAATTCACAGTCTTTCTTGAGGCTCTTAAACTGAATGAAGGGCAGTGAGTAGCTATTGCAAGTCTGAGGCCTCAATAGTCCTTCAGCAAATACCCTGCTAATATGTACTGTTTGTTGAAAAAAAGAATCTTTCAGATTCACCATATAGAACTAGATTGCAAGTACAGCATTTGTGCATCTTTTCCAGCATGGATCATCAGTTTCTTTGTATCTGCATGAAGTGCACAAAATGTCATGACTGAAAATGATGTAAAATTTTAATGTTCCATTTTAATACATTTGATTTTTCAGTCAAACTCTAATGCATAACTCAGAGAGTACATCTCAGTTCCTTTTGTTAATAAAAGATACAATATTTTTCAGTTGTTAATTTCTGCTTAAATGTAACTGCCCTGTGGTTATATTGAAAATCCTTCAGTGTGGTAAATGAGGAGGTTGACTGCAAAAGAAACACACGAAACTTCAGGAGCTTAATTTTTGGCTATTGTAAATAACTTGGTCTGTGCTGGCAAAGTTGTTTCCTAGAGTTTGAGGTTTAATTTTCTGGCCTTTATATCCAGATATTTTTGGATAAATCTCTGTGAAAGAGTGGTTACTCTGCTAAAAATGATTGTGTGAGTAGGTGGTGGCTGTTATCACTTTTTTCCCCCAGTGTCACAAGTGTTTCTTCTTCCTTAATGTTTCTTTTTCCTTCTATAGAAGATGTAGAGCCTGAAACTTGAGAATTTAAGTGTTTATATATTAAAAATGCAAACTGAGCTAGGTTTCCTACCAGTTGTGTGGGTTACCTTAGTTTGTGTAAAGCTAAATATCTGTTTTGATGGCACTTATTCAGATTTACATCTGAATACTACATTTGTAGCTTTCCTCTTCACATTAATAATTGCTGTAGAGAAAAAAAAGAATTCTGTTTTTAGCAAAAATTACTGTTCTCTTTACCATTTCAGCACTGCAGGTTGAATGGAGGTTGAAGTCTGTGTTGAATATTGCAGTGAGATAATGTATACCAAGTTGTTTTTGTTAATTGGTACTAGAACATTTGTAATACTAACTGAATTCCAGTAGTTACTTGGAATGAAAACATTTTTACCTGTTCACAGAGTACAGAAGGAATAGGAATATAGCATTAAGCAAATCACCTGTTATATATGCAAATGGTTAATTCCTGCCACTTTGGCTCTACTAACCTAAGCCTGTCATCAAACTTTCTCTTGCCCCACTGATTTATGCACTTGGAATTGATGAATTCATAAAGTTCTTCTGGTATAATTTCCTTGGTTCAGTCGTAGGCTAGCTGGTGTGATGTTTTGCAGTCTATTGTGATTTTAAAAATATAGGTAATGGATTAGTTTGTAGTTTATTTTCTCACATAAAATGTTTGCTTGTGTTTCTGTTTTGTAGTCCTTATTCTTATTCAAAATTGCAATGCAATGCAAGACACTTAAAATCTAAGCGTAGTGCTAGTTCTGCTTCAAAAGTGTACTGCAGGTACAATACATATATATATATATATATATTTAGAAGGCATTCAACACTGTCCTAGCTGAATTCAGATTTGAATTCAACATTTACAGTGCTCCAAGTGCTTTATCTTGAAGTCTTTTATTTTGCTTCTCCCAGCTATGATGATGGCCATTCCCCTTCATGAGTAATGTACTTACTTAAGGATTTCATCTATAGAGGCTAAAGCACTTTGTGGAGGGAACAGACAGCCATCTCATCCTTTTAAGGAGAATGAAACCAGAAGGATAGAGAGTAAATAACTTGCCTGAGGTTTGACTGTAGACTGAAACTAAAGGTGAGGAGAGAATTCAGCGTTCCTGAGTTTGTGAACTGCTAGCTAGATCAGATGTGCTGCTATTGTGATCACTGGTGATGTAGATATGACTCATGTTTCTGTTAAGAAGACAAGAATATCCATGATAGTTAACATCAAATCTGGAATTTAAAGCACTCTTACACAGCGGTTGGATATTAAATTGTACTGCAATAATTCTAAATTAGTGCTGGAGCCATATAAAAGTAGTTTTTGGTACTGGAATCATATGCAGAGATGGGTTGCCTTTGGAAGTAAAATTTGAACATCTTGTATTAATACAGGGAGTGGCAAGTAGCAATAATCCACGGCTGTTCTTTTTGCTGTAAAAATGAATTGAATGAGAATGGAATCATAGCTATCACGGGCCACCTGGATTTACCATTGACAAAGCCAAATGCTTATCAGATCTGTTTAATCTCCTTTTGCAACAATTAGCAGCAATCATGACAAACGTTAAAGAATTTAATTCAGATGAGTCATATCCGTTTTTCTGTTGGGGGATGCAATTGTGCAGTTACTTGTGAGGCTGGGCAGTCTGTGCAGCCTTGGAGAAGGCAGATGGTGGTGGTGTGAGCAGTAGTATTTTCTGTATTAATTTGCAAATTAGTAGTTACTTCTCAGGAATTTTGAGTGTGATTTTCCAGTAATTTAAATGCCAAGTTACTACTTACATGCACACATGTGGTTATTTTGGTAGAAAACGAGTGTGGGAGGCTTTGCCCTCCTTAATAAGAATAATTTGTGTATCTCTTCCTCTCCCCTTTCTTTACTGATACTTTCACTGTTACTCTCATAGTCTTGAAAGGTGAGGGATCTCAGGGATCTGTGCTTCAGTAAGCTAAAGCAAAGAGTCATAGTTCAAATTGTGAAACAATTTCAAGCTTCAAGCTTGGTCTGTGCAGAAGGGAGATGAACTTAAGCTAAATAAAGCAGCCTCGATGAATCTGTGTCTGTCTGAACTTTTATCCTAGACTTTTGTAATTGCTGTCCTTGGGAACTGGTGCGAGATGAAGTTTACAAAAGGACATCCATTCCAAGCTTTCTCTTACGTGGCAGCAGTACTGTAGTCTTGTAATTTGTATGTCTGCAACTATGTACAAGGCTGCAACTTTGCTTCTTTCGGCTGGAGAGAATATCCTCATCCTTGTTACCTTCTAACAGTATCTTTACGTTTTTACAAGTATTTGAGATTTTTGTGTTTCAGGGCAAGATTACCTGAATCTCTACTGCGGAGTGCTTTGCAAAGCGGGACACTGATTCTGGCCCTGTCTTTTGTGAATCGTTGCAATAAAAGAAAATTACAGTGCTGTGTTAGTGATCTCTGTCTGGTTTGCTGGGGGGTTGCTTTTTAAAATTTCTGAATACTCCAAACTATGGTCTCATCTTTAAATTTAAGACTTTATTTTCTGTGTGAAGTTGATAATTTTTTGCAGTGTTTTTGGTGGAGCCCACGGGATCTCTCAAACCACGTTTAATCAGGTGTGTGTGTTGTTTACTCTGCACTTCACCTGTGTTGACTGAAGTAAATGGATTTAAGTGGTTGAGTGCTACCTAAGTGTGGGTTTTTTCCTGCTAAGTTGCAAGGAAGGCTGCATATAAATGTTGTGCTTGTGACTTACGGAAGAGTGAAGTCTGACCAAGCCCTGGGGAGATTGTCCTACCTGCTTTCAAATCATGTTTGACTTGTGAAGCCTTAGTAGTAGTGTTAAGTGGAAAAAGCAGCTTAACTGTAATTCTACGGCTTGTTTTGTTGAAAGAAAGTGGTGGTGCTTTCTTTTTTTGGTTTTGTTTAGTTTTATTTTGTTTTTTAAAGGGGGAGCTGGAAACGGATAAGGTATATGTAGTATGGAAGCAGATACTGATATCCTTTCTGTTGTTTCAAGGATTTCTTTGAAATAGGACATAAATAGACCTTGTAAAGAGCAGGTGAACAGGAAAAGTAGACATAATATTTCGAATTTAAACAACAAATATTTAGGACATTGCAAATATACAATAAATACTAGTACATTAATTTTCTAGCAGTGATAAATTCGTTGCTGTGCTCATAGGGAAGGAACATGCATTGCTGCCTGGAAATCTGTGAGCAAGGAAACAGCTAGTGCTAATATGGATTTATTTTGGGAAATACTGGTCAGTGCAGTCACTAGACCAATTTTAAAATCAAATTAATAGACAGGGTTACAAAATAACTAAAGGGTGCAGGGTATGCTTATTTTTTAGTCTTTTAGGGTGCCTAACAGAGGTTAGAGCAGTTGTGAATAAATTTCTGAAAACCTGAGGAGTAATAAATAAACTATATGGGAGTCACAAGGAAATAAAGAAAGAAAAACTAGAAAAATAAATCTGTGATGTGACATATCTTTATTACATGGATCTCTGCTCATCACATTTGAAAAACTGAATTTGGGTCTTGGTGGAAGACACAGACAAGGGAATAAATGGATTATCAGAATTTTTAATGGAATTATTTTCATGCAGATAGGTCTAGATGGGTCTTTTCAGAAGAAAAGCAAAGGGGCAGGTGGTATAATTTAAAATTAGGAATGTGAAGGAAAGATTTATTAATATTAACTTATTTATTAATAACTAATTTTTATTTTTTGACTTTCTAACTCTTATCTGTAAGCAGCTTTAGAAGAAGCTAAAGGAAGCACTTTTCCATACAAGGTCATAGTTAAATAGTCTTTAAAACGGCTAACATTCCTGAGGGATGGGTTTGCTAAGACCTGTTATATGTTGTGTACACATGAAATGACTTGGAAACTCTTCAGGCTGTTGAACTTCCAGATGCTTTAGAATGTACCATGTGGTTCTGCAGTTGCTTTTCCTTTTCTTTGCCTTTTTATGAGGCGATGGTGTTTTTTATCACAAAATGTGGCATGTGAGATTCCAAAGCCTTCAGGCAATTAGTTTTCTCAGTGCCTTTCTCTTACTGAGAAAACATTGGACACAGCAGTGAAAATGCTGCAATGTAAAGTTTTTTGTGGAGAGAGTGCTGAGAACCAGGAGTGGTAGGTATACTTTTTGATTATTATGAAACTTGGGGTCTAAAATTCTCAAGTGCTGTATTATTTATGAAAAATATGGTTTTATTAGGATGGAAATATTTCCATGACTAAATAAACATATTTAACAAATGTCTTTGTTTACATCTCTTAGGAAGACTCCCATTTTTTACAGGCATTCCAGATGCTGTACATCAAAATCTTGAAATACTTGTATTTATTTTTCAGTTCGTTCTTGCTGCTCATGAATCTTCTATGTTTAAACCGTTTTTGATATCACTGAATTTGAAAACATTTACTCTCGTGACTTGAAAATAATGTTATAAGAAATATTTATGCATCTTTGAATTAGAAACACTTCCAGAGTCTTTTCAGTAGCTTAATGGGAATGGCTCTGGCCTTCTTGAGAAGGGTCTACAATCTGCCTTAGACATTTAGTTCCTCTTGGTGCAGACCACATTTCTACCAGAACTTATGTAAAAATGAGCAAGCTTCTTAACAAGCAATTAAAGGGTTAGCTAAAAAGAGGAAGAGCTTACAGATGGCATAAAGACGTCCTAAGGAAAATTCCTTGCAGAAAATGTGGGCTATTTATTAACAGAGGTTTTAAAGTAATCCACAGCAGGTGGCATTGCTAAGAAGATGAAGGAATAGGATGATGCCCTTTGGAAGAACTTTTGTAGAGATGAGGAAACAAGTTCAAAAATGTGTAAAAAGGCATGTAAGCCTTAGTAAGACAGTTTCCAAAATAGTTTGAGTAATACTTGCTGAAGACTGCTTTTTTTTTGGTGCATGACTTCTGACTTTAGTTGATGTGTGCAGCATTGTAGTGGGAGATTATATTGGTATTACATTAGGGCAAATGGGTTAAAAATAGAAATAAAGAACACATCATTTAGATTCATGGGTGAAATCTGGCAGTGGGGAGGAGTTGAAGTGGCTTTTTTGTAGAAGGAAATCACACTCTTCATATGAGCCTGTACTTAAGACTAATCCTTTTAAGACAGTATATTGAGATGTCAAAAAGCTTTTGATGGGATGCTTTACCAAATACTCATAAAGGGACAAAATGGCTGGAGATGACATCCTTACACCCTTGAGATAAGTGGACTCTTAAAGGAAAGGAGCAGAAGATAAGTTTAGCAATGAAGCAAGGTTGCCAGTAGAAAAACAGGCTGTTAAAAGGATTGTTCTGTACTTTCTGTTTTGAACTGGGCTTTTCAGAAGTTTCAGGGCTGATCTGAAAATTTCTTTCTGGTGAAAAGGGTGGTGTAACATTTGCTGATGTGCAGGCTTGACAAAACTTTAAAGAATAGGCAGTAAAGAATTGCAAAAGTTTTACGGTACCAGGCAAATGAGCAGGTAAAGGGCAGTAGAAGTTCAGTGACAGTGAATGCAAAGTAACATATATGAAGAAAAGCAGCTCTAATTGTTCACATAATATTGAGCACAAAATTAGTTGTTGATACTTTCTAGGTAGCTCAACATTTTCTGAAAATGTGTCTGGATTGCTTAATGAAGCTCAATCTTTACTTGCCCCATTCTTACCATCTCTGCGACGTTGCCTGCTGCCTTCTGGCAGAAAAGATATACTGAGTTAAACAGTTTTGATTTGATCCCTCCAGCTGCTTTGTTTTTGAAGCTTTGAGGTGTATCTACCTAGACATTCTTGCCACAGTGAGCTGAGCAAAGAAACCAAATATATAACTGTGTTGTAAGTGAAAATAGTCACTGGAAGACTTCTTGAATAGAAAAAAGTTCGGGTCACTAAGTCAGAAATAAACAGAACAGAAAAGACAGCAATGAAAGGAACTTTTGATCAGCTTTTTCTCCTGCCCATCTAGTCCTTCAGGTGGATTGTTGTTTCCTACCTTGGTTTTAATGATCTCTGCAACTTAGGAGCTGTAGCAAACTCTAGAGTTCACTCAGACATTAGGAAAACCTTCCACCACCCCTGAGACCTGGCTGTTTGGTCTCTCCTTTCTTCTCTGAAGTTTTCTGTTGGCCACCTGTGTTCTTGCAAGTTCTTTCTTCTTGGGTAGGCTTAGTCACTTCTTCAGAGAATAGATAATTGCCCTTTCTTCTTGCATCTCAAAGACACATAATATGAAAACATAAACCAAAATAAACACACAAATACCATCACATCCCTTATCTATCTATCTATCTGGGTTTGCATTCTTAAAATCCTGTCCAGGCCAAAGGAGTGTTTGATTTTCTTTGAAAAAAATTGCTGTAATGAAGATCCTCTGAACAAAACTTCTAAAAGCAGAAGTACTGATTTGCTACAGTTTTCGTTGACTACTTCTGCAGTTGAGTCTGTGGATTGCTTAAATAACATTTGGTACAGATCCTAACACCAGCCCTGTTATGTGCTCCAGCCTTCAGCTGAGCTTTGAGGTCTGAGTATTTTTTCTGCTGTGAAGTTCAGAGTTAAGGTAGTCTTAAGTATTTGATGTTATTGGTATGATGGAGCCTATTTCACTAGGATTGATACAGATGCAGTGAGCCTGAACATGTTGAGGTTATTTTTGAATAAATGGCTCTTTGTTTGCTTGTCATCTTTAATTCTTGCCTAATCCTGAGTTCCTCCCACATGCATCAAGCTGAGAGTGAGTTTTTGAATTGTTGGGGGTTGGAATCATGTGATAACATTACAATCCTGTTTTGGGCCAAGAGAGTGGATTTTTTGAAACTCAAGCTTTCTTCTTTTTTCTTTTTCTTCATCAGAAAGCCTTTCTATATTGTTTCAGTTGTCTTCAGATCATTGATACAGTAATTTAGGTTTTGTTGTGTAGTTTGATGTGTTAATTCCTACACAACCCTTTATTGTTTGTCATCTCTGTCTTTCTGTCTCATTCCTTTTCTAACATCTGTTCATCTGTTATAACTTTCTTTGTGTTATCAGTTCGTTGCCAGCTTCTGCTGTTTTATTTTGGTAATTGCCTTCAGTTTAACTCCAATCAGCTTTTGATTACAGAAGCAAGAAGTTCTTTTCCCTTCAGGTCTTTGAAGCATAGTGCGGACAAAAAGGTCAGAGTTTCCCTTGGAGGATCTTGGTCTTGAATACTGTTGTAACAAAAAAAGTAACTTGTGTTTCTCTCCTCCTTGCTTGGGTGGTTCTACTTGGTGAAGTCCTGCATTTGATTTTGTGAGAATGATCTGAGCCAGGTAGCTATAAAAGTTGGCATTAATCAATTTGCACAAGTTCTGCTAAGGAGAACTTTGATGTATTGTGTGACAGAACTGTGATGTATTGTTTGCAATACTCCTGTGTGACAGCAGATCACCATCAGTTAAACATTTGGAGGGGTGCTCCAGGACATTTGGATTTGTAGATTATGAACTTTCTTGTAATATGTGGTTTAAATTTATACAGGAACAGCTTATATTTGCTCTTGAACATTGTCAGCCTTTAACTTAAGTTGTTTTTCTCTCTTACCTTAACTAGAAAGCAATCAACAGCTATTAATGATTTAAAAAGAGGAAAGATTGCTTTTATGTGATTAGCTAGTTTATTTTTGCTATTGAGCAGACTCCTATAGACCTAAATTGAGTCACATATTCAATTTAGAGTCTGTCAGAATGGCTATAGATTCCTAATTTAATGAGGTGGATTGTGTGTGTGTGTGTTTATTTATTTTCTGTATTGTTCCTCAAGGAACTCTTCTTCCTGTGATGTTATATATAGCACTCCTGAACAAGTGAACATTGCATCCATGTCTGTATGGAGGTTTAACATTTATCTAGCCACTGGAACAATATGTGGGTCTAAAGCAGAAGTAAGTAGGTACTCAGTTGCATCCTTGCAGATATTGTTGTGGTTGGTGCCTTCTTTATATAGGACTTAGTGATTGTGTGGGTGAAAAGTGAGATCATCTAACTGATCCAGGAGTCAGCTGATCCTGCACATGCACCCCACCCCCCCAAGCAAACAGAGAGACTGAGTTATTTCTCTGGGTATTGACCACACTAGATCTGATACAAACATGGAAGAGGGTCAGAGCCCTAACAGTAACACCTGTTTAATGGTTTATCTGAAGTGAAATCTTAGCTTTTTGCTTATGAGTCTAGGAGTAGAAGTTCACTTTGAAATTCAAGAGCAGCTCAACTCACTTTAGCTGGTCAAGGAACCGCTAGTGGGCTCTTAATGAGGACAAAATGGTACTGTTGTATCTGAAGGTAACTTGATGCTTTTTGGTCAAGTATTAAGTGCTTTAATTATTTCTAGCTCTGGTTTGTGTTATGCAGCATCTGGAAATGGACCACCCACCAGAGAGCTGGGTTTGTGTTGAATCTGCTGGGAATTTGTGCTCAGAAACTCCCTTTTGAGTCAGTTGAAGGCCAGGCTCTGATCTGTACTTTATTGATGCTGGATCTCTGCTAACATTGCATAAAAATGAGGCTGCTCAAGACAGGGTTACTATAGGATTCCTAAGTCATAGTGCTTTTCACTAGGTATGAACTAGCCCATGTCCATCACATGTTTTTGTCTTGGTGTTCTTAAGCCTACGCTGTGCATCAATTCGAGCTTCTACAAACACCCTGCTTTTCCTCTAATATATGGCATACTTGCCTGTGACATCATTGCCTGCTTTTCCTTCCTCATAGTCAAGCCTCCGACACCCTTATAGAGTTGGGGGGTTTTTTTGTTAGCCTTTCCCAACAGACTGGCTTGGCTGGACTAGTTTCCTGGGAGGTCAGCCATTCACCTGTGTTTGGGTATTCTCACCTCAGTGGCTCCCATCAATTGTTTCCGGCCTTGGAGCCGTATGAGACACTCCTGACAGGAAATGTCTGGTTCCAGTGCTGTTGACGAGCCAGTGGCACTGGGGTTTGCGTGGTTCAATCAGAAATACCAATCTGTACTGATGTGTTGGGATTGCCCAAGCGGGTTTCCTACCTCATGCAGGCAGTCTGGTAAACAGGAAGATATCTATGCCAAGCACAGAGAATCCTTCAGAAGCTGAAGTAGATAAGGATATTCCTTGCTTGTTTCTGAAAGTTTGCCCAATACTAAGTGTCATCATCTCATTGTTCTAAGCTGAATGGAGAGCTGCTACTGCAGTATGGAAGAAGTGTGGTGTTCAGGCTTGCACTGAAATGAATTTTGCCCTCCTTCCTTTTCTTCTGTATCTCTGTCAGAACACTATCTTACTTCTCTAACCCTCAAGAGGAAAAGAACACAAAATCCTGGTCTGTCTCAGAAGTTGCCGTTATCATCTTTCCCCTTCCCCTGATTAATTGTGGGACAATGGATGTAAGGCAATGGTCGTGTTTTTAATACCAATTAATCAGAAGATAGAAGCAAACATAAACATTCATTAGTTGTATAGCTGCTCTGTTTGCATTCACTGTTTTTCCTGGTAGCACTGTAGTAAGCAGGTAGTATCAAAAAGAAGGGCGTACGTGTATGATATCTCAGAGCACTTGTTTAAACATTCTTCTTTGCCCCGTTGCATTTAAAACAATGAGTAGGAGATGAACTTTGACCACTGCATTTAATTTATCACTGTCTTGGTGACTAAAGGCATGGCTAATAGCCAAGAGCAAAGGCCTCTATATCCACTAATGGACACTTACACTTTTTGGCCATATTAATATGTATACTCTTGAGTTTTTACATTTCTTAAGACAAGTTAATTAGTAGAGATTTTATATGTAAGGTTCTCAATCTTTGCGCAGGTAGCCTAAAAGAAATAAGAGGATTTACGTCACAGGTAAGAATGATTGGTAAGGTAGTTTTAACATATGCCAACCTTTATAGAGATGTGTACTTTCCTAGTGCTTATCAGACAAAAAATGCGAAGTGTGTTGTCTCAATTCTAACTCTTTAATCTGGTTTCCCAGGGTAATAAGAAGCCAGTTACTACTGCAGTGATACTTTGTTCTCTTGAATACCTGACAGTGTGTTGCAATCTACTGTTGTTGTAGATGTTAATTAGCCTAATAAGATAGGTTGTGATTGCTCGGTGGTTGTTGGTGTGTCTGCAGCTCAGTGTGTGGTTACTCAGCTAATGTGTACACAACTTCATTAGAGGCGGTTTGGCTGCTGTCAGCAGGCAGGCAGAGCTCAGGATGATTTAGGCTGCTGTATTTATGCTGGTTTTGCTACCTAGGCCAGAGTTAATGGAGCTCTAGTCTTATGTCTTACTTATTTAGGCATGCCAGTTGCTTAAGGAGATGGGAGAGAAGATTATGATTACTTCATTGATTATAAACTATCAAGAGACAATAATTTATGGCAAGACTTATTGTAAGACTTTCTGGCTGTAATGTCAAAGATGACTAGAAAAGGTGAAGATTGTTCTATCTGTATTTTCTTTAGTATCAGCGATCTGTCACCAGGTCTACTTTCATGAGAGAGAGTCAGTTTTATTCCTTACTTTGGTCTTAGGCCAAATTAAATTTCACTTTCTTGCAACCTGTGAGGTTGCAAGAGTTGAAGATGCACTTTTCTGGCTTTTCTCCTTGTTTTATGCAGTGTGCTTACCTATCCACCCTACTCATTAGTCTGCTGGAGCCTGAACAGACTTTCTTTGCTCCAGCACTGGAGGTGTGCAAGAGCATTTGAAGCAAATTGTCAGTTCCTGGCCTTCAAAGTGCTTCATCCTGAGGGCTTAGGTGTTGAGAGAGCTGTACTCTGATTCGTGTGCTTAATCAGCTTTTTACTTGCCTTGAAAATCAAACCACAGATGTTTTGGTAAGGGGGTAATTCCAGTGTAACTGTAGAGCTCATTCCTCCACCTGTATTAAAATACCATTTTTCCAATTACAAAACTGTGTTCTCCAGTGAATAGAAAACTAATCTTCTATTGCAACAGAATTTATGATTAATTTCGTCTGGGGGAAATGAGGGAGAGAACTTCATAAACAGGATTCTGACAGTTTATGTATTGAGGACTAAACAGATCTTTTAGGCTTAGCTAAATCCTTGCTCTTTCAAACTTGTGAGAATTTTGATTTATGTATGCATGCTTCTACTTGGAAATCATCAGTCTTGATCATCTTTACTAAACTTCTAACTGTATTTTATGTAGCTGAATATAGTGTTTGGCTCTTTTGTAGTGCACTTGATGGTACATTTCAGGGGCTTTATAGAAGTCATTACCACTCCTGTTCCTGTGGTAGGGTTGGATTTTTTTTGGTTTTGTGTTTTTTGGTTTGGTTTGGCTTTTGGTTTTTTTTTTCTCTCAAATGTGCTACACAGTATTTGACTTCTGCATTTCTGTTAAGTACATTGATCCCTCCTTAGGTCAGAGCGGTTTCTCTCCTGGTATTGTTAAAGAAGATATTCAGAAATAGGTCTGTCAGAAGAGCTGGTTTAGGATAGATGTTTTCTTATTTGGCTAGACATCTGATCACAAAAGTGCATATACCTTTCATGTCTTGTTGGAATTACAGGTGAGGTTTGGGTTGTTTCCCTTGGAAATTGTGATACCAGCCTTGAGACCTAATCTAAATTTGAGAAATCTGATCTCTGTTGTGAGTGACATTTTCATCTTAAAATACATAACTGCTAGACTGAGCAGGAAAACTTCACAGAAGATGCTCTATTCTAATGAAGACACTGCTTTATCTATCAAATGAGATTATCCAGAAGACCTGGATTTCACAGAAGTCTTGACATGCAAAGGGAAGAAATCCTCTTTAGTTACATGAGAAATACAAGTATCAAAAAAGAGTTTATACCAGTATTTCGGTGCAATTTTTCATACAAATATTTCTTTACTTGTGGTCCTTCCCTCATCTGCATAATAACTCAAGATGTTTGTACGGTCTGACGGTTTTTAAATTTTATTTTATTATTATTTTGATAGGGATGGTACAGGACACAAGAATGTTTCCTTGAGTGTGGTCCTGAGTCAGACTGTGTTCAATGGATTTGGCCAGCTTGTCAGTAATACATGTACACAAATAATTTTCTTTGAGCTCTTCTTTCCTTCTTCATGATCCTATGAACTTGCCATTTTATCACAGGATTTCGCAAGTGTTTTTTTCTAATATGGACTTGATCAGGCTCCATCTAAAGTAATATTTCTCTTTTCATCTTAGTTTTGCAACTCTAGTGAGAGCACATTATCTTGCAAGATTGCAGAATTAAGTCATGGCAAGTTGCGCAAATTTTCCTCCTGCTTGGTGTTAACAGATACGTGCCATAGATTTGGAGTTGCTCAAGATTAGACTTCTATGTGAACAAGAGCAGTTAAAAATATAACTTGTATTAGGGAAAGTTTTGAGAAGAAAATAAACAAACTCTAATCTCACCCAAAATATAGTGGTGGTATTGTCGTTCTTGTTTGGCTTTTGTGATGCTTCAGTTTCCTAAAATTATTGGAAGTGAATATATGTGTAGTCTTATTAGGGCACTGCCTTTTTTACTTCAGTAAAATTTGATGCAATCCATACCACAAATATTTGTGTGAAATTGGACAGAGGGAGATGTTTAGAACACAAATTATGAATATTTTAGGAAACATAATTTAGAATTAGATTTTAAAGTGTGGAAAAAATAACTTTTTTTGTACCATATTAGTCTCCTCTCTTTTAATTTTGTTTCTTGAAGAGCCTAAGCTTGTATAGGCAAATGTTTGCTCTTTCTCTGTGTGTATCTATCCTTCCTTCAGGTTTTCAATAATTTTTAAGCCTGTAGGACAGTTACAGAAAAACATTACTGAGGAGTAGATATCTCAAAGGTATTCCTTTTCATCAAGTTGGAAAGACCCTGCTTCTCCAGTTAAGAGTGGGGCCACAAGGCTTATCTTTTATTGAATATCTTCACTCTGGTTTTTATGATCTAAGTAAATAGGTGAGGTGAAAAGTTGTGGTAAGAGGCAGAATCTCTTATTAGATTAATTAAAGTAGAGAAATTTGAGGGTACATAGGCTTTTTCCCTACAAAGCTTGTCTTGCTATCTATCATTTCAGTCATGAAAGCATCCAGAGGAAGGGGAAAGCATAGAGAGGTACTGGAAATCAGGCTGCTTTTCTTGTTCTACTCTTAGTAGAAGCATATTTCTCTGGTTTGGGTTTAGTTTTCTGTTTTTTGTTTTTTTCTGAAACCTAAGAAAACAGAAATTGGGTACAAAGACAGAAAGGTGTTTGTGGAAGAGGTAGAGATGAATCAGTATTCTTGCTTTGCTCTCTTGAATCCACAAGACTTTTGCAGTGCCTGGTGTAACAGAAATCTTACAAATAGTCAGCAGAAATAGTTAATTGCCTCATTATACTTTGACATTGGTGCAAATCTGGTCAAGAGAAAAGCATGGTTTAAGAGAAATTGTGGATTACATTCATTGTTCTGTAAGCATTTCTGCGTGTACTTGCCTACATTATTCACACAGATTAAATTTATTATGAACAGAATTTTCTGCACAGTGCTGTTTTTACTTATATGGGGGTCTCTTTGGCTTTACATATTCACTTTCTCTTTGCTTCTCTACATCTGTATCTTGTCTTTTTCTTGTTCTGTATTCTTTTTCTATATGAATCAAAATAGATATGAATGGTAGTTTATATTGGAACTTTACCTTTCAGTTTCTTTTCTTCCAGAGTTCTAGTACAGAATCTATATAGTATATTATAGATTACATTAAATTTTATTGCAACTCGCACAAAGGGTAAGAACACATCTAATGTAATGTTTGTCTTTTATTTTTCCCTAAGGCTGTCAGTCACCATGTAGAAATTTATCAAAAGGATTTTCTTCTGCAAGACAGCAAATGAAATATTTTTCTTTTTTTTGATTAGTGGTTTATTCATTTTTACCATTTTAAGGTCTCATTTAAAGAAAAAAATAGAGGAGTAATAGTGAAATAGAAAAAGACTAGACCACATCCTGCTGACTGTGTTCAAAATTCAGGCATAATAATTTAAATGGGGAAATCCCTCTAGATCGCTTACTTCCTACTTAAACCAGGTCTTCTTACCAAAATTAATTGTGTGAAGAAACATGACCTTAGTAGTATTTGACTGTCAGAAATGTGTGACATTTACAATAATTTTTTTTTCTTTCTTTCTGCAGATATTGCTGTTGTAGAGATGAGTGATGCTTTCCGTCAGCCTTCCCTGTTTTACCACCTGGGAGTCAGGGAGAGCTTCAGCATGGCCAACAACATTATCCTCTACTGTGACACAAATGCAGAGTCTCTGCAGTCACTGAAGGTAGCTCTGGGTGGAAAAATGGCTTTGGGGGGCAAATCCTCAGCTAGTCTAACACTCGAAATAGTTTTTCTTTGTAAGGAATACACATACCACTTGTGGTTCAGAACAGAATAACAAAAATTTTCTGAGGCCTGGCAGAGATGTGTACAATGCTATACTGTAAAATTCAGTTTAGTTTTCTAAAGAGAAAGATTTAGATTACTTGATCACAGTCAGTTAAATTCCTAGGTGTTAAATGGCTGTTTACAGAAACAGAATTTTGCCAAATTTGAGATAAAAAAGCAAGATTTTGTCATTCAAGGGAATTGCTGTTTGTGGTAAACTGTTACAGTAATAACAATCCTGTGAGAGTGGTAGTGTGTAGGCAGCAAAATAATCCTTAGGCTTTAGCTTCTGTCTAAATTAGCAGTTTCTGCCAAAACTTATGGGGCCTCCTGATACCCTCTGCTAAATCTTGCTGAGTTACAGCTGTTTGCATCAGGTACCTGCAGAATTGCTGTGCTGGAGATTACCAGCAGTGTAATGGAGTCAGAAAAACAAAACTCATGCCTCAGTGCACAATATGGTACTTTGGTTTAAGGCAAGAGGATATTTTAAGATAATCTGTGGGGCTGTGAATTTTGTCAGCTAGGGGGTTGATACTTGCTTCTGACTGCAGCTATCCAAAAGATTTAGCAACTTCCATGGTGGGAAAGGATAGACAACTTGGATGGTGGTCTTTTCAAATACTTCCCCTCTCTCAGATGCACTGGCTTTACTCAGCAGGTGTTATATGCTCTTGCACTTTCCTTCCAGGCTTTGCTGAGAAGAATCATTTAGAGGGAGCAGCTTGGTGAGTCAGACTGTAGTCTGGGCACCAGCACCACTCAGGAAGGCTTTGCTTCCACTGCTTCTGTCACATTTTTTTTCAGGTTGGCCCTATATTTGGGAGGGACATCCTTAGTTACTCAGTTTCTTCCCCCTGCTCTTCCTTCTAAATTTTCTCAGCTAACTGGACTGTTAGCAATCCAATTATTTCCTTTATTTTTGAAACACAAAGAATATACAGACAAAAGCCCTAAAAATAATGCTAATGATAAAAGATGTATCTGGGAATTGAATTCAATTGTGTAAGCACAATGATCTACAGTATAAGCAGAGCAGAATTTCACTGGGCAAACAGCCAGATACCCAACTCCCGCTGAGAAATCTCTTAGGGTGAGGCACCAGGCTTTCTTGGGGACTTGGAAGAACTTTTTACTAGTTTAGAAGCTGGCCTTTGTAAATAGGTCACGTGCAGACATCAGTGGAAGCCCAGTTCTGTGCACAGAGACTTGGATGTCACAGCTGCCACCAGTACTCTGCTGACTGAAAGACTCCCTTCAGTTACCCTAGCTTTGAACTGGGCTTGAGTTTCTTCTCTTGATAATCTGTAGGAAAGTCATGAAAGAGTGAGACCCTTTCCATACTCTTTTGTAACTGCCTAAAAAAGTCATACTAGGACATCTGCTGAGGGAGTGTTTGTTCCTGTATTCTTTACAGTCAGCAGATAAGTGTAGGAGCAATGCAGGAGAGCATGTGCAGTTTTAATCTTGTATGGAAGGGGCAATTTGAAAACTGAAAATGAAAGAAATACAGAACTGTAGCACATGATTTAGTCAGAGCACAAAGCAGTATAAGTAGACTTCTGCAGATGAAATGTTCTTCTGCATGAACAGGCTGGGCAGGGCTTTGATCTGTCTGATCTAGTTGAAGATGACCCTGTCCATTCTGTGGGATTTGACCAGACATTTATGACCCGCATTTGGAAAGCTAGAAACATGTGAAACATGCCCTCTCAAGAGGGAAAAGAGCAGTTTTATCAAAACATGACTTAAGCAACATGGAAAGGTTGAGGTGCTTTGGTTTGTCTCTGTGCTTGTTTCTAACGCTGTTGTGCTGGTGAAGCTGCTCACCAGTCCCAGTGGCAGAGGCATAGCTGTCTGATAAGTCTGTTATGGTTATTGATTCCTGGGATCAGAACTTGCCGACAAATCTTGTTGGAAGCAAGATGGTCATTGTTCAGAAGTGGTTTACATTTGTGCTGTACCACCTGGATTAGTGTGCAGGAATCAGCTTTTTTCATCTCTGTGTGCTTCTAATTCTCTGAAAATTCACATTGAAAATGTGAAGATATGTTCTTTGCATCTGATTATTAGAGCCAACTGAATTTTAAGCAGTTTTGGAATATTTTAAACCTCATATGAATACTGCTTTTACTATTCTTTTTGATTGCTTCTCCTGGTAGCAAAATATTACTTACTGTATTTGACTTTTCAAATATGAATAGGTGTTTATTAATACAACTTCTGGATATCAACCCTCTAGGAAAAAGTATAAATGGAGGGACATATATATATGTGTATATATGTATATATGTATATTCACATGCAGACATAGGTATGCTCTTATGTATATATAAATTGTATGTATCTACTTGGTTCCGTAGTAATTTTGTTTCTCCTGAGACAATGCCTCATTTATGTTGATTTGACTGGCATGTAAAATATCTGTCAGCCAACATTTTCTTGTCATGTGTGCAAACAGTAATATTAGAAGTCATACTTATCAGGTATCTTTCCTAGTGCAATCAACATTATTTTT
The DNA here is from genome assembly GCA_025920805.1 of Petroica traversi. Lineage (NCBI taxonomy): Eukaryota > Metazoa > Chordata > Aves > Passeriformes > Petroicidae > Petroica > Petroica traversi. The sequence goes on along the minus strand of JAHLSL010000012.1, from coordinate 15,763,242 downwards.
TTTCTTTTTTAATTTCAGGAAATTATCTGCCAGAAGAATAATGTAAGTATCATGTGTGGATTTCAGTTGAATTATAAACATTCCAAACTTCTGTTTCATGTAATGTTGTTTATGTTCTGTTTCCCACTTGAATAATTTAACACTCTCCTACTGTATTTTACAGAGTTAAATGTAGAATTCTGGAAATTCTAGCAGCATAGCTGAGTATATCAATTGGTTGCTAGGTACCAGGCTCACTTGTTACCTTGCCTCTATCTATCAGTGATATTTTCTCTGCTGTCTTTACTTATCTCTCGTATTATTTCACACCCATTTGCATTCATCGTTTTATCTTTTTTTTCCTGTTGCCTTTTTCTCAACAGTGTTCCTTAGTGTTTTTTAAAAATTCTCTATTAGAAAGTGGAGTTATTTGGAAACTGATGCTCATTTTAGAAACCCATCTACAGCTCTGAAAAACAAGTTTATATATATACGTATGTATGTATATATATGTGTATGTGTATATATACATGCATATATCTATGTATATGTGTATGTACAGATATATATATATATGTATGTATGTGTGTATATATATATAAAATACATTTATAAAGAGAGGGTCTGTGTATTTTTTTCTAGAATTGAGTCCTGGAGCCTGTTAGTTCAAGTGCAGTGTAGATCCTGGTGTTCTATCTGAGTGCCAGTCATTAAATTATAGGTTTCTGCACCTTGGCCTCCCTCTGGTTTCTGAGGCTGACCTTCCAAATCTCCCTTCCCTTTTTCACTCCTGACTTCAAGCAAGGCAGACTTGTGGCTGGGAGAACACTGCTTTTTCAGTGTGGTTTTTCAGTCTGGAGCAGCAGGGCCAGTCTTGTCGGAATATATATCCAGCACATTGAGTTGTTCTTGGCTTTGCTTCGTGACTTACTGGTAGCCACATTTGCTAAGATATAATTTCATAGAGGTTAATCAGTGCTGTGCTGATATCCTGAGGTGCTGTGTGCATGCTGTACAATTCTATATATTTGAATAAAATTTTCTAAGGGGCATGTAAAGTATTTCATTTCAGAAATTGGCCAGATTTTGTTTTCCACAGTGCCACGAAAACTGCAGCATTCCTGATTTTACTTCTTTATTTAACAGTGAAATTCATGGATTAAGTAATTAGTTCTGCCAGTATGAAATACAACTCTGAAAAAGATGCATTCTTGTCTTTTCTCTGCATGGAGTTTCTAAGGATGGCTTCAAAACCAGTGAGAGCTATGGTCTAATGCTGCATTTTAAATTACAGATTTTTTTTAAAAAAGCAAAAAAGGAAAGAGGTTTCCCCATAGAGTTTCTGTATAGCTCTTAACCAAAAAATGCTTTTCAGACACTCACAGAAGGCTGTGAAAGATGTGCTAGACTAGAAATCTCTCGCCTTTCTCTAATGAAAGTGGGAGAAATGATCAGTTAGGCCTTTTACATAAAATGAAAGAGAACAGTAAGGCCTTTCTTGTAAATGAATGTATTTCATTCTGTGTTTTTGTTCTGGTGGCCCAGGACCTAGGGAAAATGATGTGTGACTAATGTAATGTTCCTGGGAGGGTTGGGGGAAGAGCTCTCTTAGCAGAAAACCAGCAGGAGATGACTGGTACTGTAGAATGAAGGGGAGATGTCATCTTGTCCTGATTTTAAATCACAGTCCCAAAGCTCAAGGAGAGGTATGATAACTTAGTCTGTTTCAGAAAGGATTGTTCTGTTTTCCATTTAAATTTGGATAGGTGACTGTACACTGCCATTTATCACTTTCAGAAATGCTTCAGTGTATGCCAGAAGAAGAATGTGTTCCTTGAAAGTCTCAGATGTTTTCAAGCACACCCACATAACATCTTTTCTGGGAGGAAGTATTTTCCCTGGGATTAGAACAGGGAAGTCAGTGAAATGGATTTAGCAGCTCTGCAACTGATTTTGTCTCCTTTTTCCTCATTTTTTTGGCATGATGTCAGCCAAATAACCTGGAAGTAGACTTTTCACAATGTTGGTGCATGCCTAATTATTGAATATAATACCTGCTTCATAAAAATCATGTTTCTTCATAAATTATAAGATGCTTGGATAAATGGATCTGACAGAGGTTCTGTTCTTGAGAAACTGTGATGCTGATGCCCACCCTTACCAAAAATAGTCATGTGAGGTTACTAATATGAAAAAATAATGAAATTCACGTATGGATAAACAAGGAGTTCAATTTTTGCTGTTCTAGCACATGTTTTTTAATAGCATGCAAGTATCAGCCATATCAGGACTATGGTATCCTTGGCACCAGGGGATTAAAAAGGTTGCAAAACAAGTATGTGTGAGTATCTATATATATCTGCCTAACTGAAAGGCCTTGTGTTTGCTTTTTCTAAGCCTTATGTCCCTAAAAATAAGCGGGATTTTAAAAAAAGTATTTATTGCTAACTGTTTTGTTCTTCTGACTGGATTTTTGTGCTACCTAATAATAGTCAATACAATGTTGCATAGCTAGGATAAGCTGCCTGGAGCCTGCCTGGGCAGAGCAGTACAAGATAACATTGGCTTATTTGCTGTTATATGTGGTTTTATAGCTATTTAGTTGGACCTTTTCCAAATGTTCCAGTAATACCAAAACCATACATTTTTACAGGTAGTGATACCTTAACAGGAGGTAGTTACTTTGCTGGTTGAAAGCTTAAGTTTAGTTTTTGCTTTTATCTGATTTTTGAGGTCAGTCAAGCAGCAGAGGCATTCTAGAAATTGCTTGTAAAGAGTTTCAGTCATGAGATGTTGCTATAAAGGTTGCAGTTCATGACTGTACCTTGCTAGTTTTAGCTAACCAGTTTTAATTTCATCATAATTCTCCATGGTTTAAATTTTACCACCTTTGCTAAAAGCTGCAGGTCTATTAATGTTTTTTTAAAATTTGACTTATTGCTGAGTCTGAGTGTTTAATATGCATGTATTCTGCATGTGGTTTTCAACCCACTGCCCTAAGTTACACCTTGACACAGTGCACACCTCTCAATTCAAGCTGCTTGCTTGCACCAGGTTGGAGTAGTGGATAGCCTATGGAGCTGCCTGGGGTGTGAGACTGCAGTACAGCCCCTGGCCTGCTCAGAAGGGCCCTGGGAGGCAATGGGAATTGTTCTCTTGGGCAGCTGACTCGCAGGCATCAGCGATTAAACAACAGAGTTAGTGTTGTATGGCTGGGCACCCTTGGTAGGGTTTTGCTTTTCTAACTTGAAGGGCTCAGATTGTAGTGGTAGGACAAAGGGCAATAGCTTCAAACTCAAAGAGGGTAGGTTTTGATTAGAAATTAGGAAGAAATTATGTACTGTAAGAGTCGTGAGGCACTGGAACAGGTTGACCAGAGAAGCTGTGATTGCCCCTATATGGAAGTGTTCAAAGCCAGGTTGGATGGGGCTCTGAGCAGTCTGGTAACAACACAGGTGTTGAAACTGGATGACCTTTCAGGTCCCTTTCAACCCAAACCATTCTGTGTCTCTGTGATTGTAATTTTTACTGATTTTCGGGTCTTTCCTAGCTGCCTCTTGTTTAAGGTGTAGCCTGGGAGACAGTTTGGTGTAGCACTCCTTTAATCTGAGTGGGAGTACTTGTCCAGTTCTGAGATAATCAGTGCAAGAGAGACATGGAGCTCCTGGAGCAGGTCCAGCAGAGGGCAACAAAGATGATGAAAGGACTGGAGCATCTCTTATGAGGAAAGGCTGATGGAGCTGGGCTTGTTCAGCCTCGAGGGGACCTTATCTATGTCTATAAGTATGTGAAAGGAGAGTGTCAAGAAGAAGGAGCCAGGCTTTTCTCAGTGGTGCCAAGGACCACAGAGAGTCAATGAGAGTCAATGGGCAGACACTGATGCTCAGGAAGTTCCACCTGAACAAGAGGAAGAACTTCTTTAATGTGCAAGCAACCAAACACTGGAACAGATTGCCCAGAGAAGTCATGGAGTCTCCCTGACTGGAGATATTCCAGAATCGTCTGGGCACTGTCCTCTGCCCTGTGCTCCAGAATGACCCTGCTTGACTGGGGAGGTTGGAACAGATGACCACTGTGGTGTCTTCCAACCTGACCCATTCTGGGACTCTGGATGAGGTATTCCAGAGGCATCTGCAAGCTCAGAATCTCCATATAGCTGCTGCTAAAAGACTGTAGCTTAGGGTATGTTTAACTGTTGGTTTCTTTCACCATGGAAATAGAGGTAAATATTTTTAATACTCTTCATCCAGCCAAGCAGAGATTTGTGGCCAGTTTGATTTTTGTTATCCAAGTATGTAAAAATGCTATGTAGCCTTCAGTAAATATTTCATTGAACATGATAACTGTGGTATTTATTATTTATAATACAACACTATCTCTTGCTTTAATTTTTTAATTTTTTAATTTTTCGAATTCTTGGCTAATATATTTGGCACATACTTTCCTAGGAAAAAGTTAGTAACGTTTTTTCCTATATGAATATGATGAAAGGACCATGTAGGCTGTAAGCTGGTTTTTAACAAGTATTTAGGATGTAGCATGGCTGCAATAGAATGCTCTTGCTGGGTATATAAAGAAAGAATATCTATATTTTCAAAAAAAAGGGGAAGTATTTTGTAGAGTAGATCCAGTCTCTGTGCTTCAGTTTGTTTGAGGCATGAGTCTTCCTTAAGTTCCTTTTAAAATAAATAGTAAGGTGTTATTGGTGTGAGTGGGATTTAAAGTAAACCCAAACTTGGTCTGTATTCTTTAAAACATCAGCACGTGTTGATTTGCTGTCTGTTTGAGGGATGAAGGGAATAGATTTAATAACTTGGGTTATGATTTTGCCATCTGCTACACATAACACTATGTGCAGTCAGAGAACTACCTTAAAATTTCACCAGAAAAATTGAAATAGAAGCAGACATTTCTCAAAAGAATGAGTGGTAGAAGTAGAAAAAAAGCTCTCTTAATTAGAAGAGTATCAGCAGGAAGAACAGTTCCTACTGTGAGAGATACTGGCTATCTTTATTACTTTAGCTAATTTTTTTTTCTTTTATTAAAGTTACATTGGATACTGACCTGAAGCTTTGGCAAGTAGGGGGGATTCTGCTAGATTCTCCAATCCATGGCTAAAGTATCATGGTTTTAGTTTGAGGGAACTTTGTTTTCTTTGACACTCCTTGTCTTTGAAGGCAGTTTTCCTCTGCGGATATTTGACTGCTAAATTATCCCAACAGAGCAGTGTTAGTAAAGAGCCTTAGGGAACTGATAAGACTCTGCATCACTGACTCTCTGCAATTTCTCAGTGTGTTTCCCCTCTTTTTGAAGAAAAAGTCAAGATACAAGAATTAATTGGCCAGAACTCAAATGTTCCTTTGTCTAACACATGTCTTTTTAATCGTTGCAACTTTCGGAAAAAAGTATTTTGTATTACATCAGATTTATTTTTGAGGGAGAGAATAGTGTTCATCTTATTTCATGATGTTCTGTCTAAGAAAACATGGTCTCCCCACTCAAGTCCAAAAAGCTACCCTTTTCACAAGTAGTAGTTCTGCAGAAGAGGGGAATATTGAAAGAAGGGCTGGTTTATATTCTTACTGTGATCATTAAAATGTAAGTATATGCTATTGATTTTATTATCTCTTGAATACAAATAGGTGCTCTATTAATTTCTTTCTGAAGCTGAGAAAGGATATTGCACAAGAAAGAGGTGCTTAATGCTCCAGTGACCACTAGGTCTAGCTAGAATCAGCTTGTCTTAAATTCTGTAATTATAGAGCTATTAAGAATGATCTCACATCTCTAACTGAAATTACTCACACTTTGGAATTGTTAAATTTGTCTTAAGTAAGTGAGGAAGGGACATTAGAAAAATACAGAGCAATTAAAACATTTGCAAAAATTAATTACAGGTCCTGTCACTTAGTTGCAAGCATTATGCATGTAGCTGGCGCCAGCCAGCACTTCTGCCTTCTGATTAGTCTGACTGATTTGATGAAATGGGCTGAGTTGGACAGTCTGTCAGAAAATTACCTGATGTTGCCAGGCACTGAGTGTGCTGGCCCAAGGCTTTTAAAGATGTGTGTGTTCATACTTTCCAGATAAAGGTAGCTCAGCTGATCTGAGAGCTTAGGCCAGGATTACCTGTCTATTGTCCCAAGTTCTCATGCACCAGTCAGAACCACAGTAACTATAATCTAACTCTCTGTATGCACACTCCAGGCCTGTCCCAGCCCCAAGTGTTTTTGTTAATGCCTTTCAACATACAGTTCAGGTGCCCTGCAATCCCTTTGTAATTTTCACTAGTGTAATTTGAGCTTTTGAACCCTAAATAATGAGGGTTTTCTAAAGAAAGAGGGTTGCAAAATGGAAATTGCAGCACCTGTTCTTGATTGGGGGGGTCTATTCCACCTACTTTTGAAACCCTTGTATTCAACCCATATTTTTAGAAGGCGTTGACATAACAAAATATTACAATTGTATTTAAGATAATACTCCTTCAAACATCCTGGTTTTATTGAAAGGCTTCTTGCTCCTACTTTCATTACATGATATGGTGAGTCACAAGAATGGATCAAAGTAAAACAATTTTGTCTTGTGTACTTAGCAAACTTATACAGTGAGGTCAGTTAGAGTTAGAAAAAAATACGAGATTTTGTGGAATCAAAGTTGGAATGGAGTGTTACAGGGCAAATTTTAATAGAATAAATTAAATATATTTAAGCTTCCAAGTCTAGTAATATGCACTAAGTCAAAGTGTAAAGCAATGTGGGGGCAGATGGAAGTATGTGTCAGAAAGACCACCTGATTCTTCTGACTTAAGTTAGTGTAGCTTGACAAAAAGAAGATGAGAAAGAAGTATAAGTTACTGAGACAGGTTGCATCATGTGGGAATGAGGAAAGAAGCAAGTCACACACTGCTTTGGGGAACATGGTTGAAAGTTGTCTGACATTTAGAGTAGCTCCAAAACTGCTTCCTCCACTGCTTGGTCCTCCTGGACTCTTACCCCAATCATAGCCCAAATGCAGCTGGAGTTGGGCTCTTTGCAATTAGAATTTGTTATTGTGACACAATGTGTTTCTCCACTGTAGGGGACTGCAGACTGTGTTAGACAAAAGCAGTCTCGCCGTCACTGATATCTTTCTTCCACCACCACCTTTAGTAAATAATAAATAACTTTTTATTCTTTTTTTTTTTCCTTTTGACGCTAGAGCTACTGCCTGTCTGCCTTTGTTAGGTTTAGCTGTTAAATATCTACCTACTGTACTCTTTAGCTAGGGAAGTGAAATTGAGGTCAGTATTTCTTGTGTTTCTTAGCTTTATTGCATGTGTGCCATTTCTACTTTTTTTTTTTAAAGTGTATTTCCTAAGGAAATGAAACTTAAGAGCTTGTACTGTTTTTTTCATCCTCCACGTTTGTTCTGTATCTGCCTGTTTGTCTGTCTGATGACTTTCAGCTGAATTTGAGAGGTTTCAGAGGTACAGAGCTCCCACAAAAGATAACTATCTAGGTTAAGTTTAGAAGCAGAGTGATGCCCTGGCTGAGGGAAAGGCCACTGTGTTCTCACACTACTTGCTACTGAATATCAGGGTGAGATTCTACCTTGAGACAATTCCCTGAGACCCCTGGGGCCCTTTGAACCACTGTAAATGGATTTAATTTTTTCTCTTTTCTTCTCAGAGTGCTTTCTCCTGTCTTTTACTGTTAAGTTCTTCCCTGCCCACTGCTTCCAAAGACTGTTCAGTCTGCATGTCTTCTATACCAGGCTCTATATTATGACGAACTTTTCTTGCCCCCCCCCCAGCTAACAGGAAGAATGCATATAAAATAACTTCTGCTGGCGCTCTTGTTTCACGGAAATAGATACGTACTTATTACAGAAGGCATGCTAAGGATGAATGTCTAGGAGCTCATGCTCAGTAATGGACTTGGGCACTTGGCATCTGCAGGAAGAGCAGTTTTCCTCCTGGCAGAATTAAAAATCAAGTACTGTCTCTGTAGGTGGTGTGGCCATTTTACAAGGGTAAACCTTGGGTTCTGTGAATTTCAAAAGATGGGAACATCCTTTTTCAGAGTTGATTTTTATTTAAGACCTGAGCATTGGAAACTGTGTGCCAGAGGTCTGAGAAGGTCTTCCTGCAAACAGTCTTGATTTTATTTTTAATGCACTGAATAAATATTAGGAAGTAAAATGCTTACCTCCGGATATCTGTAGCTACTTCACCCTTTTTCTTGACTTTCCAACCTTTTTATCCTTTATCTGGAGAAGGAAAGCTGAAGAATAGTCTGCCTATGCGTAATATAGCTCTTATGCCAGTGGCTATGTATCCATCTCTTGTAATTGCTGAAACCAGTTCCAGCAAACTCATAATTTTCCCTCTGCCTTTGTCTGTGGGGCTCATTTGATTTTAGCAGGGTAAAAAGTTCATCCATTCACTGTTGAAAGCATGTGATTGCCTTACATGCTAGAATGTTCTTGAATAGAAGTATCCATTCACTTCTCCGTTGCAGAGACAACCAGTTTGGGTTCTGGCATCCCACTCCTTAGTTACTTGTTAAAAAATTTGTCATATACTCCCCAGTTCTCAAGTTTCCTTTGGAATTGCTGCAGTCACACAGAGATAAATATTCCCTAGCTTTTCAGCAGCAGTAGTTTTTGCAATGTTTGGGGAAAGAGGACTAAATTAACCCTTGTGCAAGGCACTCTATACAATAATCTCCAAATAACTTCTGTGTTAGGTAAACTCAGTTGACCTCCTGTAAATGCCTGCACCAATTATTTTTAGATTTTAAAGAGTCTGTTGATACCCTTTGCAGTGGGATTGCCTTTATATTGAGATCTTACAATTTCATAGTATGATGGGTGTAATTAAAAAATAACTCCTGTACTCTTCATAGCCAGTTCTGATTTGCCCACAAATGAGTGTACTGACATATCTGTGCATATCTATACGTTTTCCAGACTTGAGTACCTCAATTCTTCCATGTTTTAAAAATATAAAAATGCATGTTTTTAGGACACAGGTGATATTGTGCATTCAAAAATTATTCAGTCACTGCCCTCTCAATGTGTAGAGCTCAGCTAGGCGGGGTAGTCTCTGAAGTGATGTCTGCATTGCTGTATTGACTTCTGGGAGAGCAGAAGCAGCTGACCAGAAAGTAATTACCCTTGGAATTAATTCAGGGGTGCCAAAATGATGAGTCTCAAGAATTGCTTCCTTAAGGCTTTTGCTGTTGGGCTGCTGGGTACTTCAGTGGAGTCTGAGCTCTGAGAGATGAAAGAGGAACTCCTCCCAATTTTGTTGGCATTTGGTCTCATAGCCTAGGCTTATTAAACCACAAATATTCAGCAACTTTCTCTGCACATAAATCTGTCCTCACACACATACCACAGTCAGCAGACATCTTGCCTCCCTCTTCCTTGGAAGATAGTTAATTTTTTCTTTTTTTTAATGAACTATCTGTCAAACACTGATACATAAAAATCAATGCAGTTTAGCAATGCTAACATGCTCCATAAGTGATTATTCTTAACTATGTATGATTTTAAGTCCCATTGAAAGTATTTTTTACATAGTAGGGAATTTAATTTCCTTTTGAATGCGACGCTATTTGAGTAATTTTGCAGTTCATATGAGGATTAGTTTTCTCTATGGTTGTGAGGCGACTAGACTGTGTTACTGTTTCCAATATCTGTGAGCCTAACTGTACTGTTCTCTTCTGATCATCTGTCACTTCAAAAGCTTCTTTTGATTCCATCTGCCTCTTCAGGGTGACAAGGGTGTGTCCTGAGAATTGTTTCACAATCGCGCCGATTACAATTTTAAGGTCAACTTGGTACTTCTGAAAAGAATGATTTTACAGGAAGCAGTTCAGAAATCTGAAAGAATACATTTCAGGTGTATATCGTATTTGATCTGAAAGCTGAATTAATGAGTCAAAACTTAGTCTTGCTGAAGTAAGCAGCAGTCTCTCTTTGACTTTAACAGGTAGAATTCTGCAGGTAGTATATGCAGTTGTTTCATACTTTGGCTTGCCAAGCCATAACTACCCTAAATATTGCACTTTGTATCCCTGCAGATGTGCACTGGGAACTACATATTTGTTCCTTATATGATAACTCCACATAACAAGGTGTACTGCTGTGATAGCAGTTTCGTGAAGGGTCTCACAGAGCTGATGCCGCCTGGTTTTGAGTCTCTGCTTGGGCCTATTTGCTTACCTCTGGTGGATCGATTTATTCAGCTCTTGAAGGTGGCACAGGCCAGTTCCAGGTGAGTTGTCTTCTTGTACACCCATGTAAAATGCAAATATTCTGCTGGCAAGATAAATGTCAGGCTCTTTTACCTCCTGTTCAGACAAACTGATAATTAATAGTTCAGCTCGACCAAATCTCTCCATTGACACTGCTCTATCAATACGCGCTCTGCATACTCACTGTGGGAGAGCTGTGGGGGCAGAAAAACAAGTGCGAGGCACCTGTCCCAAATTTCTGATGTGAAGTTGTTCCTCTCCAGCCAGTATTTCCGGGAATCCATTCTGAATGACATCAGGAAGGCTCGGACACTCTACACGGGCAAAGAGCTTGCAGCAGAGCTGGCAAGGATTCGACAGCGAGTAGATAACGTTGAAGTCTTGTCCGCTGACATTGTAATAAACTTGCTGCTCTCCTACAGAGACATCCAGGTAGGAGTTTTGTGCACTACTAAGAGTAGTAAATTAAATTATATTCTCGTAGAAATTTTTAGTGTGTTTTGCGTGGAGTATTTTAATAAACTGTGTGGATAAAGCACACAAGTAAAAATCTTTTATGGTCTCTTCTCTGATGTTTTTGTTTTGTTTTGTAGTTTCACTGTTTTCCTTTCCATAGCAGAAAAGGGTTTTGTGACAGTACCTAAAAATTACATGACATATAATAACTCTTCTCCATCTCGGCACTGCTGTGTGATGAACAGCCTGTAGTAAAAGGCTATGGTGGAATTCAGCAATCTGTAGGAAAATGCATTCTTTGTCACTAAAGACATTTCTTATGGAAACATAAATAGTTCATCTGCATTTCTGCTTTTGGAATGATACTAGTAATTGTTTGCTTTGTTATCCATAATTTCAACTGTCTCTCCTTAAACATTGTGAAGTAGCTTGAGTTTAGATTTTTTTATTTTTATTTGTTTTTTTAAATATTTCAGTGAGTAAGCTCCTTTAAAAACTGTGGTATTAAAGGGTTTTGGTTTTGTGACTCATGGCTACTTCAGAGGTTTGGGATGCCTTAATTCAAATGCAGTTAGCTTTCTAATGTCTGCACGGTATGAACACTGACATGTGTTCAGCTCCTGAAGCTACCTTTAATAATGAAACAGATGTATGAAAATTTCTACAGGACCACGTTGAAGCAGCACAGGAGACCAAATTGTGCTTCCCTGCCAAATACTGTGCATATTCCCATCTCTGATTAGTGCTAGGCTGTTTACAGTTTGAGACTGAAGAAACTGAAATCCATAAAACTTGCAATGGACTGAAAATACTTCCTAGTATGAAATAATAACTGCTTAGGTTGAAGAGGAGTTTATATAGACGTACAGTCACTTAAAACTTTATTATTCCTTTCTTTTGGAAGGATTATGATTCCATTGTGAAATTGGTGAAAACTTTAGAAAAACTGCCCACTTTTGACTTGGCTTCCCACCACCACGTGAGGTTGCATTATGCATTTGCGCTAAACAGGTAAGAATCTACCCTTCCTTCTGGTGTGGAGCAGTAAATGAAAACTTTGTAAAGGGTGGGTAATCCCATGTGGAGTTCCCTACTGGACTCTTTATAGACAGTCCTATGATTTTGACTTAAGCAGCTTTGGGGATTCTGAGCTTCCCGATAAATCTAAAGTTCTTTTTATCTCCTATTATCAATTTTCATTCATTTTCCTCTAGCATGTTTAATTTTTCTTTCCACAGATTTGCATTATTTTTTGTTTCTAATTACCTAAATTAGAGAAAAGAAATACCTAACAATGTTTTTGTTCTGTAAAATACACTTTTAACATTGCTGTATGGGTGACAGTGCTGCTTCATTTGTGCTAGTGAAAATAACATCTCATTCAAGTCTGAGTTCTGGTAATGTCAGGAGACAGAATCAGGCCTTTCATCAAATGTCCATCAGAAGATTTTATTGTGTTATAATGATAAACTAATTCTCATGTTCTGTAATAACATGGATAAAATATGATACATGGAGCAACATCCACTGCTTCTATGGATTAAATAAAAGCCAAGCCTAGAGTTCTTTCTAGGATATTGGCATTTAGGCAAGAGACTAAATGGGGACTTGTTTCAGAGGAAATTACAGATGTTCTCTGCTCCCTTGCTGTTATCACAGTGAACATTTTGCTGTTGACTTTTAGAGGAATAGGCCAGGTGTCAGCTTATAGACAGTTATAGAAAATGTCTACAGAGGGTTCTGCTTCTCACAGATTTAAAATTTCTACTTCAGGTTCACTGAAGAGGCTTGAAACTGCATATCATGTGAAAGTGATATCAAAACATAGGACAAGTAATTAGCTGAAAAAATATACCTAATTTTGAAAGAAAAGATAAAAAACAACAACAAACCAAAAAATAAAAAACACCTGTCTGGCATTTTTTTGTCTAAATAAAATGTCCAGATCCTTTCTTACACCTTTATACCAGGTATATGAAGGTATAGATACTGTACCCTTTTTGTTTCCAGTTTGACAAAAATGTGTACATAGTCCAGCATGTGTCTGCCACTTCTACAGAGCCTTCATAAGGGTCACTAGGTGTTCCTTGGAGTTTTAACATGTTGTTTAGACCTCAAGGTCACAGTTTGCTGAAACTAAGTTATCTTTGAAAACAGGACTATTTTACAGAGGCACTAAAAACCTGGAAAACTGCAGCATAATCTTTTCAGACGTATCCTTATCCTTCACTGGTTCTGTGACTGTAAGACGTTGCATCTGAGAGTATCTGACAAAATATTTACACAGTACCTCCAAAGGAGTCCGGATGAGATTTTCCTATTCTTCTCTTCTCCAGATTGACCGTTAAACTAGAAGCCATGGCAGCCATGAAAAAAATCATGCTTTGGTGTGCCAAGAAGGAGCTACTTTGGCTAATTGTAACTTTCTCCTTACTGGGACTGTAGAGGATATTTTGTAATCTGAGGCAGGTCTGGAATACTCTGTGCTTCTGAGTCTTTGCTGAGAAAAAAAACTTGTCTCTTGCTTCTAATCCAGGTCACTAGAACGGAAGGATGGAGCAGCTCAATTAGTCAGGATTAGTCTGACCTAAATCAAGAAAGTGTCAGGGCATTGATGATGGAAAAGTAAACAGAAATAAAAGTAGGGACTTCTGTCTCTGAAGACCAGCTGAGTGTAAATAATCCATGTTGCGAAACATTATTTGCCATACTAGTTTTGTTTTCATTAAATTTTTTAATCTGGGTAAGTGATAGTGGATACAAGATGTGGAAATGTTGAAAAGGGAGTCATTTGATTGTTCAGTACACAAACACATTAAAGTTCTAAACTTTTGATACCGAATGATGTATGTATCAAAACTGTGACTCACCAGGAAGTGTCTAACGCTTGCAATTACGTGGTTTATTTTTCTGAAGTTCTTCTTTTAATATTGTCTTACTGGCTTTGCTCCTAAACCTTTCCTATCATGGGAGTTCAATCTGGTGTGTGCTTTTTGGACTTCTTGGTTCACAGTCAAAATATATATAAAAAGTAAAATCAAAACCAAGATGGAATCCTTTTTCCTTTAGAGCATGAATTACAATGAAAGAAATACTAGATATGAAAAAAAGGTTCATATTTTTCTGTTTTATAAGGAAGTAACATATGATCCTTTTAAGAATTTCCCTGGAGGCTCTTGATGCTGTTTTCAGTGCTTTGCTCTAGCTGATGCTTCATGAGAGAGAGAAATTATGTTTTTGGGGGCTTTTATAAAGGTTTCCTATGTTATAAAGATTTAAAAAAAAAAAAGGAAGGAGTGGGTAAGTGTGTATGTATAACATAGTCCCTTGTGTCTATCCATCATTTTACATGGATTAAGTCATATGTCGTAAGTCATATGTACTGAAAAATGGTCATAAAAAATTATTTCTTCTTAACTTCATTGGATTTTTAATCGATTTTTATTTTCAACAGGCGAAATCTGCCTGGAGACAGACAGAAAGCTCTAGAAATTATGATTCCCCTTGTAGAACAGGAAGACCAAGTAGCTTCAGATATGTACTGTCTGGTGGGTCGAATTTACAAGGACATGTTTTTGGAGTCTGGGTTCATAGATACAGAAAGCAGGGACAAAGCAACTTTCTGGTGAGTACTGTTTTCCTGGTCTATGTCCTTTTGTTAGCTTTGGGAAAATATTCCTCTAACAAGAATATATTTTAATGGTTTCCTTTCCAAATATTTGGCGTCCTTAGGGGATAGACTGCATCTTCTAATCTTCCTTGCTTATTTGTTGAGAATTGTTGAGAGATTTATGTTGTTCACACATCTCATTCTGTAAAGTTCTTGAAGTGCCTTAGAGACTTGATGTTTAGGTGTAAACTAAACTCATCAGAGTGTATTTTCCTCATTTTACTCAAATATTCAGCCTGCTGTTTACTATGTTTTTCTTAGGAATCTGTGCCAGAGAATAATCAGTCATGAATTGATTGGCATGTCTAGAATATGATAGATATTAGCTAGCAAGGCTTAGAGGTGCTGAGGTCTAACTCAAAACCAATATGACTGTTCCAAACCTGCTGATAAAGTTTAATCACCCCAGCATCACTGTATAGTATATGCATATTGCAGTGGACTACAGTAACATCAATAGTCAAAGAAGCACACAATAACTAGTCAATAACAGGTAATTTCTTATCCTCATCTCAGATACAAGTATCTTGTTTTTTTAATGCTCTTGAAATGCACTAGATCACTTTTACATGGAAGAGGTCAGGATGAGCTGTTGCTCTGCATTCAGATGAGGATTCAGATAATCTGTGTTTATGCGTCCTGCACATCTCAACTCTGGTCTTGTGCTCCTCAGCTGCTGGTTGAAGTAAATGTTTAAATAGGAAAGTTTTCTTCTTCCTTTGTCATCTCTCACTTGTTTTCAGTAAACTCCAGCTTAGAAATATCTCTTGTAAAAGATAAGATAAAAGTGTTTTCCATTTATGGCCTCAGAATACAAATGCAGTTTATAACTTCTGGTCATGCTTTACAGTTTTGCAATTCTTACTGGACTTTTAAAAGATGTTGAAATAACAGGAATTCAATATATTATTGTCAGCCCTTCTAGCATAATTTTGGATTAAAGAAAAGTTTCATTTCCTGCAAAGCACAAAACCTATAAAAAACTTCCACTGTAATTTGCTAATGTCATGAACAAGATAAAGAGAAAAGTGTAGTTCTGTATACAAATTTTAAGCATTATTACATGCTAAGTGAAATATTAATTTCTTTTACTATTGTTCATCTTGCTTTCTCCTTGTTCATAGTGCCTTATAAGCAGATAAACTTGGATATTGTCAAACATAATTAAACTAAGAATTATTTTATATGTATAACAGTGGTGAGTGCTGGCCCCCAAATAATCCCTGAAGTCTCTGGCAAGTGATGCCCAAGACAGAATGCTCTGTGTGCCTGCTGCCACAGAACAAGGAGAACTCTGTTGAGTCAAGGTGGAGTTTGGCTGGAAGCTGTACCAGATAGTCCAGTTGCTTTTGGTTTGTACTTCATACTGGACATTGATTTGAGTTTCGAGTGTTAGTCATACAGCAGGCTTGACATGCTGAAAGGTTGACTCATAACTCAGTGGAAAGCTCTTAGAAGGGAGCAGGCCTACTCTAGTGCCACTGCAGGCCACAACAGGACAAGGTGTGTGCAGGAACAATGCCTTCATGGAAGTGCTATGTTATGTTGAGATAAAGGTCATTATCTGAGTCTTAGAGAAATGAGGATGTAAGAGAAGTATAGTGAATTGCACGAGATAATGAGAATTTGGCAGCAGAACCAAAGCATTGGTTTTGCAACAACTAGTGATGTCAAGGTACTTTGGTCTATTGCAGTTTTAAAAAAAAGTACTTTCTGACAATTAGAAAGCAGAATAAAAGACATCTTTCATATAAATATGAGAGAATAGATGAAAGAGTAATTATTATCTGTCACTTTCGTGTTTCACACCGACAGTGTGAATCAGACTTACCAAAGGTACCAAGTCTTTATTCATATCTTTTTACTGCTACCTCCCTAATTCAGTGTCTGCACTGCAACAGTTTCTCAAATGTCAGCAACTGCAACATTTTTCCAGAAGTACAATCTCTCTTGTATTGGAACAAAAATACTAATTTCCAAGGTTTTTTCTTCTTCTGTCAATCTTTTCTCTCTCCTTATTGCATGAGGATTACAGCATGGAAGATATCTAGGGCAGAAAAGGTTCACAGCATCATTATCTCTCCATACAGATAATGCCAGCTAGAGACCTTCTCTTAGATGTATATTCTTAGAATTAGTGAGAGTGCTGTCCTGTTTGGTTGGCAGATTTTTATGGAGAGTTTTTTGCGTTTTTTTAGGTTGGATGTATTTTGTGTGTGTGTGTTGGTTGGGGATTTTTTAAGTGAGCCAAAAATATTTTGTACGTACTTTCTTCCTCACTTTGTTGTAACTTGCAGTAAAATGGGAAATTGCAGATGATGAAAGAAAAAGATCTAGTACTCTCTGCTTCTCTTGCTTTTCTTTAGAGGACTAGACACATGTCTAATGATTAAGTTGTTTGGAGGTGGGCAACTGAATTATAAAAGTATATATGCAGCAGATTGAAGAGAAGCCTGTCTTACAGTTTTGGAGAGCAGAGCTTATGCTAAAGGATGCAAAGTAATGAATCATTAGAGCAGAGAAAACAAGGCACAAATTAAAAACCAGACATATATTTTGCCTGGTGGGATCAAAATGTGTTGGCTTTGCTTGCATGTCACAGTGTGGTCTAGAAGCCAAATTATTAGGTTTAGCATGGATTATTTTTCTTTCCTTCCCGTTTAATTTTTTGTAATGCATTCCATTTGTTTGTCTGTATTTTTCTCATCCTTTAAAAATTAGTTTTAAACTCCATTACTTTTACTGTTGAGAGTTGTCTCGAATGTATCTCGAAGACAGTCTTTGCCTTCTCCCTATAGAGGTGTGAATATTTGTGTATATATGTGCAACCAAAGGTGTTCTTACTATGAAGAATAAGTTTAAAGCACTGTAGATGTCTTGCTGCTGTTGTCACAGCTACTTGCATTGCTGGCATGTATGCTGTGTGTGTGTGTGAAGCACCTCCACTTCTTTTAAGACAAGACTGAGGCTAGGGGAATGCCTCTGCCATTTCTCTTGATTGCTCCTTGGTTGTTCCTCTTGGGGAGACTGAAATCTGATATAGTTCTCTTTTATGTGAACTCATAAGGACAGTGTCAATAAGACACTCAGTAAAGAATAAAATTTGGAGTAGCTGAAATCATAGCTAAATGTGAGGTATATCCTTGTATCTCTTGCTCCTGTGCTTAAGCATTTTGCTATCCTTGTGTGCCATTGTAGCAGATCCACATTAGAATCTAAGGTTTCAAGTAAATAATAATTCATATGTTAAAGACTAAATTAATGAGCTTATTAATAAATATAACTGTGAAACAGGTCTTTCAAATTATAGTATTATCCAGTTGTATTTAATCTTCAAAAAAATATAGTAAGATAACGTAACTTTACTGGGATGGATGAGTAGGTTCTGTGCTTGTTGTGGGGGGAAAGGAAGTGGGAGGAGGATGTATAAATAACAGACTCCTAAAAATAGCCACAAAGAATATGTGGAAAACAGTAAAATATTTTTGATTCCATGGATTCTTGCTGTGTAAACAGAAGATAAGCTCTTAAAGTACCTAAAACTGAAATGATACCCCAACTAGATTGCATTATTTAGAAAGTAAACTTGAATGTTTGTTTTTCTAGGTTCAAGAAGGCGTTTGAGTCAGAGCCAACGTTACCAGCAGGAATTAATTATGCAGTACTCCTCCTGGCAGCTGGACATTGCTTTGATACTTCTTTTGAGCTGCGGAAAGTTGGTAATTATAACTTGCAAATTTATGGTGAAATCGCATTCTAGTGAAAGTACACTACCACCCACTGTTGCAGGGGAAAAATCTGATTGTTGCTTATGAAAGCTTTGATAGACAGTATGTGAATATCCAATATAAGTTGGTCTCTCACACCACTGCTGATCCCACCTGACTGCAGGTGAGTGCTGTCATGAAGACCTGGTTTTAGAGTGTTTTAGCGTCAAGGTCTTAAATGGTCTTTGCTAAACCAGAGTTTAGTAAAAACTAAGCTTCTTTGTAAAGGAATCATTTGTGTGAAACAGGATCACCTGAAGTGGGAATCCAGTTCCAGCTAGCACTCTTTAAAACCGCAAACCACTGTAGGGAATATGGACAATAAGCCCATCCTAAGACTGAGGAAAATGAGCTTGACTTGAGCTTGGGTTGGATTGAGAGAAGAATCTTCCTCTTCTGATACTTTCTTCGATATTTCTGAATGTCTGTATTGAGAGAATCATACAATTACAGTGGTTTTTGTTGGAGGGATAAAGATCACCTAGTCCAGGCCCTGCTGTGGGCAGAGACATCTTTCACTAGATCAGGTTGCTCAGACTGACCTTGGTCACTTCCAGCAAATGGTCATTCACTTCCCTGAGCAACCTGGTCCAATGTCTCACCACCCTTGCCATAAAAAGTTTCTTACTTAAAAAGGAAGCATTAAAACTTTTGGGGTTTTTTTTGTGATTTTGTTTGTGATTTTCTGGATTTGAGGAGAGCAAACCTCAAGATTAGTCAGTAATACCTTCAGGGAAGGTTTGGGAGAAAGGACTGAATGTTGTAATACGCATTGCAGTTGTTGTTCTTCTCCGTGAATTTGTATAATTCTTGACTTTACGTAAAGTCTTTTTAAATCTTTCTTTCTCCTGAGGAGGTTGTCAAGTGAGAAAGAAACAATTTTTTTCACTCGACAGAATGTATCTGTATTCAGCCACTGCTCTACTTCTGAAGTTAGGTGTGGCCTATATGTCTGGAAGTACTTTCTTTGGTAATTATGAGTATGGAGGTCAGAGTGAGATGATTACTTTCACATAAATAGCAGGAGAGAAATTCTCAGGTATGAATGAAGGTATTAATTTGTATGTGTAAGTCTGCATAGAGTTGTCCCAACTACTGTGTTTGCCCTTCTGTGAGTCGAAGAGATTTTGCTAATTGGTTCGTATAGAATACTTCCACATCTTATGCTGAATTTTGTATTTTTATGCCAGAATATGTGGTAAAAAATATATGTTCTACATATTGCATCGTATCTACAAATACTTCCTTGCTGGCCTAACTTTAAACCAGGTAGTTTAATGGAGCTGGGCTATATTTTTTGTGTAGTTTAATATGAATCCTTCAGGTTTAAAGAAACTTCTCAATTGCATACAGACCACAGCCAACTAGATTTGTACAAATTAATTTTACTGATGAAATTTGTGTGTTATTTCTTTAGTATCATCTTCTTATGAGTTTGTCCAGTGTTGTTTTCCTATTGTTTGTGTTGAGACCGTTACAGAAATTAATGTTCATTATTACATAAGATTCCATTCCCAGCTGATGAATTATTTAGTGCAGAATATCCTGTTCCCTTGGTGGTTTGTTTGGGTGTTTACCTGTCTCATGTTAACATTTAGTTGGTGCCTGCTGGAAACCCTGGATGTGTAACCCCTCCTGTAACCACTCCTGTTAGCTACTGGAATCCATCTTTCTTTTTTGTTATGGGGAATATTGTCAAAATACTTTCAGTTTCAGACTGACTCAGCTATTTTGAAGCATGTTTTCAAATACATTTTTAGTATAGACCCTACACGTGTCTTTGGTCATTTATCTCTTATTGATGAGACTGTGGTCACTATTCATAGCATAATGGAACACGGGGCTGGAAGGTACCTCAAGGAACATCTGTTACAAACTTTCTTTGCAAAAGCACATTTTAGACAGGATGGCCCAACACCCTGTCCAGCTGAACCTTGAATATGTCCAATGCCAGCAAATCCATTGCTTCCCTGGGAGATGATTCCAAGGGCTGATCCTTCAAATTGTGAAAAATTCTCACCTTGTGCCCAATTGGAAAATCCTGAGTAGTAACTTGTACCTATCACCCTTTGTTGTTTTCCATGTGACTCCTTGTCAAAATGGAGTGCTCCTTTTCCATCTTTGTAGCCACCCTTGAGCCACTGGATGGTGATAACACCTCCCCTAAGCCTACTCCTCAAGGCTTTTCCTTTTAAGGCAGGCTTCCAGTCCTTTGTTCATCTTTGTGGCCATTTTCTGGAGCCTCTCCAGCTGTCCATGTCTTTTGTGTATAGTGAGAACCAGAACTGAATACATTATTCCAGGACTACCCTGGCAAGCACTGAACAGAGTGGGATAATGGATTCTTTATCTCTCCTAATGATGCCCCTGTTGATGCAGCTCAACATCCCGTTGGGTTTTTTTGCTGGAGAAGCACACTGTTCACTCATATTCAGCTGCTTGTTTTTCAGGACCCCAGATCCCTTTCCACAGAGCTGTTCTCCAGTAAAGTGGATCCCAGCCTGTGCTGCACTCTTGGATTATGTTTTCCCAGGTGCAAGATCTTACAATGGTCTTTGCACAAGGTTTTTCAGATAGCTTCAGTTGTGCTAGATTCTGAGGATAATTTAATGTTTTAAACAAGTGGGCAAAATCACAGAGGTTGTGTGGGAAATGTTTTGATTATTTTCTGGTCCTAAGTATCTCCTACATGTGTGTAATCCTTTTGATGTCACCTCTGGGTTTACAAGACCATTTTTAAGCAATAGTTAGTTTTCCAGGAAGTGCTTTCTGTTCGGTGTCTACCCACAGCATTATCTGTAGTACACAGAAATTAGAGAAGTTCCGCTTTCTGCAGGGAGATCAGGAGAGAAGCAGGAACAAACTGGTCAAGTTCAGTCCAGGAAATTATGGAAATTATATTGCTAGGCTGGGAAAGGTGTAAGGAAGGATGTAGTCATTATCATTTCTTCAGGGGGTGCATGAGACTGTAATTAGGTGATGCATATCTAATTACATTGGCAATCTTGTAATAACTCCAGTAAAAATAAGAATAAATGCAAGAAAACTTGCCTTGTAAAAGTTCCTACCTGTACTAGTCAGGTAATAGTTCACAACTAAATGAGCAATGGAGCATTAATAAAAATGCTTCTTCTATTTTCTCAGTAGTATGGCTTTCTTAACCATACAAAGAACTTTGAGACCAGAACTGAAATACAGTGATCTGCATTAAGAGTTAGTATCTCTGCAGGCTGTGCAACTTTGACACACAAAGGATCCTGTAATATGAATTGTTCTGTCAATATTTGAGCAAGGAAAGCAGTTTATTTATAAAGCCTTCATAGTAATATTTAACTGGTAATATCTGCTTACTGTATCTTGTTTTCATCACAAGCTGTGGGTATATTCTTGGTGTTATAAAAACAATGGCTTTTCTGGCATTAATGGTTCCTCTATTTTGGCTTATTTGTTTAAAAGGGAAAGTATTTTTGTTAAAATATTCTGGAATTCAGCAGCTGCAGCTTTTTTCTGTCCCCTTGTGAATGCCAAGTTTATCATGGAGGGAGAGAATGTCTTGACTTTGCCTGGATTTTCTTAGACTCTCAAAAATCTTTTAAAGATGATGAAATAAAAATAAACTTAGAAAAGGGAAATTATACAGTAAAACCATAAACGCAGAATCGAATTCATGAAGGTTCACTTTGCAAGTTTCCAAACCAATCCTTCCCCCTCAACTTCTTTAAATTGGAGGTACAGTCTTTTGAACCTATTGCTAATGTCATCACAGAGCAGCTGCATTTCAGGGATAAGTAACTTACCTTTCAGGGTTGACTAACTTTGTAGATGAACTTTGCAGAGGATGGTCAGCAAACCAGACTGAATTTTAGCACCAAGTACTCCACCTTTCACAGGAGAACTTGATGAGAGGGTGATGTTGTCTATTCCTTAGGTAATGGGACCAACTTCACAGAATACTTGGGTAAAACTTCAATTTTATCCAGGTTACATAAAAGTAATGATTCCCAAATTTGGTGTTCTTAGGTATCAATACTGCTACACATCCATCCTTCCCTATCTTCCTGTAAGTCTCCCTTACTGAGCTGGGACTCAAAATGGTTGCTGTCACCAGTCTTACCTTCCTAACAAACACCTCTCCCTGCCAGCCAGTTATGCAGATCCTTCCCCATGTGAGTTGTAGTCTTCATCAAACCCACACAGTCACTTTGTCCCTGGCTTTAGCTCTGTTCCCACATGTGGAGCACAGAAGGTGCAGAGAAGCAGGGCACAGCATGTCTGCCTGGGAGCCAGAGACCACTGCTGCTCGCTGAGACCAACAGCCTGTGATAGCTCTCAGTGGCCACTGCAACTGTGTGTGCCCTCAACCAGTGCTTAGCAAAGGCCCTGGGCACTAAATCCCTCCTTTTCCTCTTGCTCCCAACAAAGGCATGTCCAACTGAAATGATCCTCGTCTCCCTGTGGTACCAGTTCCTTACATCCCTTGTGATGAAGTCACATTAAAAGCCTGTGGACGTTAGTGTGTGTCTGTCTTTTCTTGTGTGTTTCTATCACATGCATGCAAATGTTTTAGACATTCTAGTGGAGCCCTGGATAGAAATTCAGGTTTTGTTCTCTAGAACCTAGCTAAAGTTGAACACTTTCAACTCCCTATCCTCCCCTAGCCAGTGCAGGTGTACATCCTCAAGCAGTCTCTTTGACCCTGGCTTAAAGCCTTACAGTGATGGTCACCAGATACCTTGTGGAGTTGATGGAGGCGATGTACATTGTGACATCTCTCAGGTCAGAGATACTTTGTAGCATCTATTTGTTTTTCTCTTTAGGAATAACAAAAACTTATTTCCCAAGAAGCAAGCAAATAATGGTTTTTATGACTAAAGTACTATTTTGCTCTGTATGTTACTCAAGCATGGCAATTTCTTGTTAGGAAGAGAGCACAAAGTGAGAAATACAGATGTGAGATAAGCTATAGGGCACTTGGATATATTTTCACATTTTAAAAGCCTTTATTACCTGACATTGATGTCATAAAAATGTTAGCAATGTGATAAAACAAGATAAACTTTGTAGGCTGAAATGTAGCTTATGTAATGATACCCATTTTGATAATATTTATTGCTGCTTCCACCATGAAGTTTAGTCTGCTAGCTACTCAAGGAAGGTTAAGGAAAAAAAAAACAAGATCAACAGCATTGAAATTTCTTGTGACTACTTAGCCCCAATATCAAGGACAATGGAAGATGATGTGGGAGGGAAACTGTCATAGTGGAGTAGAGTGGGAAAAGTGAATAAAAGACTGTGCTGGTGAAGTGGCTTGTGTAAGCTGAAAATCGATTTTTTTGCAGGGGATGGTGTAGCTTATCTCATGTTAGCTGTATGTAGGAGCTCATATGAACTAAAACTTCTCCTGAAGGCCACAGGGGAGCCTGTAATTCTCAGCAAACTTAGCAAGTCGAAATAAAACCTGAGGCTCTCCGTAGTCTTGAGTTGCTGAGGGACTTGTGAATATTAATAGATGTCTTTCATTGGGGTAGGACTTGCGGCAGTTAAAAGAACATCACTGCTGGAAGAAGCTCAGTGGATCATCTGTTCCTTCTGCATGGGACCTTGTCTATAAAGGTAAGTTTGGGGCTTGGGGCTTGTAAGTCAAAAAAACAAAGCAGAAAAAAACATAATAGGTGCCTTATTCAGCATCTGTTAAGTTTTTGCAGCTATGTTGTGTAGCCTAAGGCCCCAATTTACCTTTACAGATGAGGTCCATGCAAGAACATAGGTAATCTGACTGTGGCCTTGTCCTGACAGCGATGTCTTAAAGTTCCTTTCTTGAGAAGCCTGTAGGAAGAGGGGGTGGGGAAAAAAAGTCTTCTACCACTTAGGGTGTTTGGAAAGCATTTAACATTAACTGGTAAGTACGATTCCATCTTATTTTATCAAAATGGAGAGGGTATAGTAATGTAAGCAATTACTAGATTTTGAATAAGGGAAATGGTCGTTTTAAAATTGCATTAATGCAAATTCTTGTGGCTTGTTATTCTCTTTGCTACAGGAGTAAAGATCAGCAGCCTGCTTGGTAAAAAGGGGAGCTTGGAGAAACTGCAAAGCTATTGGGAAGTGGGATCTTTCTTGGGGGCCAGTATGTTGGCTAATGATCATATAAGAGTGATCCAAGCTTCAGAAAAACTGTTTAAACTAAAGGCACCAGCATGGTAAGGTGATAAACAAGGACACGTACATTACTATATTTTAAAATATTGGGCACATGCATTTCACATTAGGCACTACATTCAGCTGACAAGAAATGTGTTTTGCATATTTTAACAGATTTTACTGTGTGAGATCATTATTTCACTGTACTTTTACCCAGAGAAGGGACTCTCTTCCCCTTTTGCCCTTATTCAGGGGTAGATCTGATATGGATCTTTAATTTGATGTGTGAGAAAGGCAGATTCACCATGGTCTTCAGGCTCTTCTGAGGGCAAAAGTGAAAAGAGAAGTTGCTTGCAGCTACATTGCTGAAGAGAAGTGGTGGAGGCTTGTGAGTTTAGTCATAACAGCCTGAAGGTTTGGGGGAATGAAGACAGCTTAGCTAGAGGGACCTGGCTGTACCTTTAGATATCGTTAAGGGTATGGCACATATCAGTTGTTTTAGGAACTGAATACAGATGGGTTGTATGGAGCAAGCTGCATCTTGTAGTGATTGAGAAAACTGAAATCAAAGTCCAATTAACAGAAAGGCCATAAATCCAGGGTTAAAGGCAGCCCTGTAGACTCAACATCTGTTATGCAAAGGCCAAGAGATGTGTGCTCTGGCAGCAGGCTCCTGACACCTGCTTTGGGTATAGGCAGCAATTAAGGACCAGTCACCTACTCATTAGGGGCTGGGATCCTCTTAGCTGGGGAGAACCAAGACTCCTTTCTGACTGAAAAAGTTGTCACTCTTCTAATTATGAGTGAAAATCACAGCATAT
This sequence comes from Petroica traversi, assembly GCA_025920805.1. Taxonomy (NCBI): domain Eukaryota; kingdom Metazoa; phylum Chordata; class Aves; order Passeriformes; family Petroicidae; genus Petroica; species Petroica traversi. The sequence goes on along the minus strand of JAHLSL010000012.1, from coordinate 15,738,167 downwards.
GTGTTCCTGTCTTTTTATAAAGGATAGAGTGTGGCTCCAGAAGGTGATCAGAGGGGTGCTGAGATATGGAAATGCTAAACTTCTGTATTGACACAACATAGAAACTATCAAAATTAAAAATTCTAATTTTTGGAAAAAATATTTCATAAATGCTATTTACAGTGTATTTATTTTCAAAGTTTTTCATTTTTGCTATGTGTATATTTTTCTAAGAAGCTGGATAGCACTCTGGAGTGCTAGTTTTCTGGAGTTTATGAATGCCTGGTTGTCAGGGTTTTATGTACCCCTGTGCCTCTGGGCTTTAAGTATGTGGATTAAATTCTGAAAATACAGCTCACTCATTTGTGCTTCATGAAGAATTTCTCCTGTGAGCAATTCCTTCCCAGTCGGTTGCCTGCTTTATAGCAGGCCCCACTTGGTGCTAACAGGAGTAGGCGCAGTACCTTAAGCCAGCTATCCTGATGGCCTAAGAATGATAATTGGAAATTGCACAGCTATGGAAATGTTCACTAAAGACCCTCTGAGGGTGAAACAAAAGTTTCCGTGGATAGCCTAACTGTGATTAAATGGTAGCAGTGATAAGTCCTCTTTTAGCATGTATATCTATTTGCTGTAGTGCTCATAAAAATTACGTGAGATTATGTTTACATCCCCCCCCTTTTTTTTTCCAAAAATGCCAAGAGAAAGCAATGTTATCAAGAAGCCCCATATATCAGTCCCAGAAAATAGAACAACAAATGAACTGCATTTAGGGGGAGCATTCAGCACTGCTGTTGCCCTTCCCTAGCAATGCCAAAAGACTGCTTAACATAGCTGTTGTCATCTTTGTAGGATGATCAGTTCCAGAAGCATCAGGTTTTAGAAATCTCTGTTAAATAATTGCCTATGCAGGTGCAATATAGTAGATAGAACAGTGTAGAAAGTTAAACTAGTGGACTTTTCATCTGAATTTTTATTTCAGGTAGGTCACTACTGAAACAAGTTAGACATAGGCTCAATTTGGTCCTTAGGTAGAGGATTTAGCTATTTTGTGAATTTTTCATGGTTTAGGATAGAAGACAGTATATGGTATCAGGAATATATGCAGGAAGGAGTTTTCCAGGACTGTTTTATATTTCAGTGGCCTCGTTTAGCAGCTGTGTTCCCAAGTCTAGTTGAAAATTGTTATTATGAAAAGCAATCTGGGGAAGCAAAATGTTACTGGCAACCTTGGTGTTGCAATGGTGAATACGTCAGTTGTGTTTAAAGTAGAGACATCACTGCTTACAAACTGTGTTGAATTTACTATCTGTGTATGTTTGGATGGTCACAGGTACCTGAAGTCTATTGTAGAGACTATTTTGATATATCAGCATTTTAAGAAACTGACTCCAGAGCAACATACAGCTAAACAGGAACTTGTGGATTTCTGGATGGACTTCCTTGTTGAAGCCACAAAGACAGATGTGACTGTAGTTCGATTTCCAGTAAGTGGCTGTTTTGTTGGGTCTTGGGGACTTTTTTTGATAGTATTTTTGGGGGTTGGGTTTTTTTTAAACAAATTGTGATGTAAAGGAAATGAGCACAAAGCACTGCTTCATTTTAGGTGGCCAGACAATAAACTGCTTGTTCAGAAGAAATGTATTTGGCCTGCATCTTATATTGGTTTTAATTTAATGCACGTGGGTACAACAGGATTGTACAATGTGTTCCATACAAAAGTAATGAGGAAAAACATCAAGACAGAATTTTGCTATTTATAGTTTGCTACCAGTGGGTATATTTCTAAAGCAAACATTTACAATGTACTCCAGGTGATTATATATTAACTATACTGTGTTTTGAAAAAAAGATATTTAATTAATTTCAGTCTTTTCTAGCTCAGCAGGCTTTGTATACTCTACTGCCAATTAAGACTCTGCCTTTTCAGAGGTTAAAAATCAACCCAAACAGTGCAAAATCTATTTTGTTCCAGCTACTAGAAAATGCATTTCAACAACATTGCACTATAAGTGTGTATAGATATGTTTATTTCTGATTTCTTCCTCAAAAATTTTGCTGAGAATTTTTATGAGATGCCCCAATGCTTACCATGCCCTGAAAGTATACTGTAAAAAAGTCTGTTTTCTGTACGTATAAAGTAAATATGTCCAGGAAATAATGTCTTGGGTATTCCTTTTAGCTAACCATCAGCAGAACCGGTTTTTGTTTTAAATAGCTATTGCTATTGCTTCCAAGATAGTTAAAATGCATAGAGGTTGTTTTGTATGATTCTTTTACTTTCCATGTGTAGATGTCATAATAAACCATAAGGAAGACTTCAGTGCTTAACAGAAAGAGCTTGAGGCAGTAAAGTGGAAACAACATGAGGCCATCTAAGGAGCCTGGTTTTCCTTTTCTGAGAAGAACAGCTAGAAAGTTTTGCAGGGAAACAAAAGATATTTTTAACCTTTTGGCTTTTGTACAAGGCCATAATCCTTTCGGATTTTAGATTATGAAATAGTTCAGTTAGATACTTAAAGTAGGTTCTGACTTACAAAACTGTCCAAATAAAATGGTTTGAATTTTTCTTAATATTGAGAGGCAAACCAAAGCTGATCATTGTGATAGCATGAGCCAAAAAAATTTAGCTATGCACTGCTTCCAGTGTATCTGTGTGTTTATGGACTCTAAGGGAGGAGACATGGCTTAGATTTCACTCTAAGCCGTAGCTCTCTCCAAGACTTTCTACTTTGGTGTTTATATACTTTTTAAAATTGATGTAGACCAACCTACCCTAGTCAATCATTGTTGCATCCCATCTCTTTCAAATTGTGCTTCTAGTTTTTGTTTCACTTATTCCACAATATTTTCTGTTGGCTACAGTTCATGGGGGTCTAAATCAAAAGCAGTTCAGTTTAGCTGTAGGTTAATCTGTTTCTCTGCTTTACCCAAATATGCTTCTAGAAAAGGTGATAAAGATGTACCATGAATCTTCTCCAAGTGGGAGATTGATATTCTAGAGTGTCATCGTGGGAGACTGAATTGTGACAGAAAAATTTCAAAACCTGACATTCTTCAAAAAAATAATTTGCTAAATTGATACATGCTACCAATTGACACATTATATGAAAAAATTAAAGTTGGCTTTATTTTTTTAATCTTAAGTTACTATCAGCCACACTAAAGTAGCTCAGTACCTAAAATTTTGCTTTTCAATTTTTCCCCTGTTTTTCTGCTATGGTATGACTAAAGAAATAGTTTTAACAGATTTCAGTACCTTTTGAAGTTCTCCCAGTTTTGCACTAACTATTAAAAATGTTTTTTTTCTGCAAGGTTTTAATATTAGAACCAACAAAAATCTATCAGCCCTCATATCTCTCCATCAACAGTGAAGCGGAGGAGAAGACAGTATCCATCTGGCATGTGCTGCCTGATGACAAGGTATGTCTGTAGTTGTAACTTTTCTCACAGTTTAAAAGCATGCATGGAACATAAGGCATGTAACGTGACCAGTTGCATCTAATTATGGTCCTGGAAACTAGAAAAGTGTTTTGGTAACACACAGGAAGATGCTGAGATAGATTGCCAAGCTTAAGATTGTCCTTATTTTCAATGGTTCTTTTGTTTCCAATTATTTTTAAAAATAACTTGCATCTTCCTTCAGTTTATTTTATGTCAGTGCATAATATACAACCAGTCTGTTGCTTAAGATTTCTTAAGTAATTTACTGTCATCATAAATAATGTGGCATAAAATTACTTACAGAACTACCTTCTTCCTGTACTTACAGTTTTACATGTTAGCTGTGATAAAAACTCCTTTAATATTAAAAGTAATTGAGACTGGTATGTTAAAATGGGAGCAGAATCAATCAAATGCCAAAGAAGTATTTGGCAGAAGGATAGACGGATGCTCTAGAAATTGAAAATTCTGGGAAGTCCATATGTCAAGGTGTGAGATAGCCAGACATATTTGGAAAGGAGCTCAGAAAATCCAGATATGGAAGTGGAGAGGAAAACCTAGAATGGTTATGACATTCTGGGATGCTTAGGAAGAAAAATATTGGTAAGAGGGAAGACAGGGAGGATGTCATAGAACTTTGGAGAAGGATGTCAGCAAGGGAACATGAAGGAATAATGAAGAGTGAACAGAGAGCGAGTCAGCTGGAGGAAAAACACCAGGGATGCTGTGATTTGTAAGAACTAGCACTGTTCATTCTTCCATGGCAGCATTTTGTTTGCCTGCAGGGTAGGACAATGAAGACCTGTCTTTTGGGTAATCATAGAATTGTTTAGGTTGGAAAAGGCCTTTAAGATCACGAAGTCCAACCATTAACTGGCAAGTCCAATCTTAAGCTTTCCTGCTGGTAGTCCGTAAAAGGAGAATTTTTTCAACAGAAAATACAGTGAGGCTCTAATGCTTAGAATTTTTTTGTGAGTTCATGAGAAAATGTAAATGGCAGCTAAAATAGCATGTTTAGAGAACAATCTGTTTGCCTAGACTAATACATTTCTATTTATTTGTGTTTTATTCTGACTGATGTTTTTTGTAGTAGGCTCCGCCTCTGAAAATAATTCTAAAAAGAAATTTATGCAATTCTTGGGCAAAATAAAAATTTACCATATATTAAATAATTATTTGTCAGAACTACAGACTTAATCTTACTATTCTATAATACCTGTTCTGAAAGTATTTCTGTATTCAGAATTTATTCTATTTGGACACTACTTGAACATAGTTTCTTTGTTTTTTGTTTTTTGTTTTTTTTTTTTTTGCTTTTGTGCACTCTTTTGTATTTATATTTAGTTCAACTCCAAACCATACTTTTCATTTTGTTAAGTGGCTTAACTGTAGTGTAAGAAGGAACATAGGACTTGGAGGAATTTTCTGGGTTGTTGAGTTCTGTTCACCTCTGTTGTAGACACTCTCCCCATAAAATGTTTCACATAAAGAGATCCAGCTCTTTCTGAATATTAGTATAGATTTCACAGTTGACTAATTATGCTGAAAAGTGGTTTGAGAATTCCACTGCAACTCCAGAAAAGCCAAGAGTGGAATATTGCTGGTGAAGTAAAAAAGAGTTACCTTAAATCTTCTAGTCTTCAGTCTGAATTTGTTCTTTTGCTTACAAAATGTTTATATAAAGTGATTAATTTCTCTCTCTGATGTTTACCTGACAGTATTTCTATTCTAAGGAGAATCCTAATATCCCTTACTGTGGGTTTTTTGTGTAGGTTTCTTTTTAGACGAAACAAGTAGGCTTGATATACTGACCACACATGTCACCTCATTGCCATGACTTCCTGTATTCCAATTTGAGTTAACCTTACTTGAGCACGTGCACTCATATTCCAAAATGTGTGTTCCATGGTGCATTCATTTATCATTTAACTACTGGGATATTTTGTTTTATACAATCAGCAGTAGCATTTTTCATAGCTGTGTCACTTGATTGACCAACTATCTGGCTGGGAGGATTTAGATGTATTAGTCTTTGCCCATCTGGTGTTCAGAAGACAAATGTTTCTTTATAGCATGTTTTACATTTTTTTACTTTTCTTTCCGTTCTCCCCTTCTCCTTCCTGATGTGAGGCATGTGTCTTTGTATTTTCTGCAGAATAATGTTAAACTATTTTTCTGTCCTGGTCTTAATCATTGGCATTAGACATTAAGTGCACTCCTTGTACTTTTGCTCTGGCCAGAATCCTTACTGTGGTGAGCTTATTGATTAGCCAGGAGTCTGACTGATACTCTGTGCCCTGTGAGCTGTCTTGCCCAGTGAAATTATGCAATGGGCAGTTTGTAGTTACCCCTTCAGCTGTACAAGTAGAGTCTGTTGCAATTTTTCAAAGGCCTTAAAATCCATCAGAAACCTCACAGGGGGAAAAGGGACTAGAGAAATTTGGAGGCACCAGCTTCCTTTTCAGCTGAATATAACCAGTATAATATTTGTCTTTGCTAAGAGATTTTGTGAAATAAAAGGATCTGTCAGTCTACTACACTGAGTAAGGATCATACTTTGATCCTTAACAGCATGAAAACAAGCATTTTAGGGGCTGATTACCAAGCACAGACTACCTATCTCTGCTGCAAGGGCGTGTTAGACAGCTGGGCTTGGAAATTTCTTCATCTATCCACGTTCAGTCTACCAGCCATAGGTCTGTCAGAGCTTTAGCAATTCGTGCTTCAGATTTCAGTTCAATTTGGCATGCAAATTAATGGTTCTGCTTGTTTTTCAGAGTTCAGTCAGTGCTCCAAGAATAAGATCTGGGAGTTACAAACTGTATGAACTTCCTTTCTTGCACAAAAAAGCTGAATTTCCATTTCAAATCCAAACTGAAACTCAGTGGAACCTGCAGCTGGCACTTTTGTATTAAATAGACAAATTACAGTCAATACCAGGATAAATAATATAGCCTCTTTTTTTCTGTTGCTTTTTAGCAACTTATTTTAACGTTTATGTCTTCAATAATACTGAGTTTAAGATAAACAAATGCCTAGAAAAACCAGACAGAATTTTATTTTGTGGAGTGCATATTACCTTTGCCTTGCAGTTCCCTAATTTTAGCAGCCCTTCCCGCATGGGGTTAGAGGAATGCAGCAGTGCTGTTTGTAAGTTTGAAATAGAACAGCCTGTCTCTGTTTTGCTTTGGCTTCTGAACCCATTTTGAGTTTTGTTTTGGGTAGCTGACGATTTTTTTGCCTAACCAGAGAACAGATGCTGAATTTGGACAGCACGTCTGATATATTTACTCAAATGTATTGAAAACTTGGCAAGATCATGAAGGGACATAACTTTTTTGTTATTTCATTGCTTGAGAACTTTGCATGGTAATTAAGATTTAAGAGATTAGTTGCATGTTGATGACAGGTAAAAGACCGATGCTAATGCTTCTTGTTATGTTTCTTGAGCATTTCTGGCTCTCAAGACATCTATTTTAACTTACTTAGATTTTCGATTATTCCCAGTAGTGGGAATTGGAAAAGCACCAATAGCTAAGGTCTGAAGAGAGTTTATAAGAATGGAAAATTGGAAACTAGCAGATTTTGTATATGAAGGGAGTTGTAAAAGACTGTGCAGAAACCCCTCCTCATTAGCACAGGGACTGAGTGGATCTTTCTTCATGCAAGAGAATCAGGCAACTCAAATAGTGTTTTCATAGGCACACTATAAATCACTAGCATCAGTTAGTACTTCCACTTCAAGATGCAATTCCAGCTTTTCCTTATATCAGGCTACTCTCCTATTCCTCTACCCCATGAAAGAAACCATTACCCCATGTAGCATTGAAGAGATATTCAAGTTACTGCTTTGTACTTTACACTTAAAATAGTTAGGAAACTTGTGCATCAAGAAAGATGTTTGCTTGTATTTTTGGTCTGTTGTGTTAGGCATTTCATATTACCATCACAACCTTTAATGTGATTTGAGCAGGAAGGAAAGAATTGTAGAGGAGGAAAACATTGATGTAGGAATCCTTATAGAAAGCTGTTATAGCTGGGAGAGTAATTTCCACTGTTGTTTCCTGCACATTGTGCAACTGTTTCAGCAGTGAGTCTGTTCTGACTTCTGTGTATTTCACTATTCATTTTATGAGCTACACATTTTCGAGTCTTCCTTTGAAATACGTTTGATTATGTTTCTGTTTCACACTGTGCCCTTGCTCAGATCACTAAAATGCCAAATGAAATTCAGCTGCAGAAAGCAGAGGTTCTTCAAATATGTGGCTAATTGTGATGGGATCCCAGTGTTGCCAGGGCTGTGAGGCACCTCACCTTTTCCTGAAAGGAGAATGTTTTCTTTAGAAGATACAAAAGGCTTCTGTTTGCTACTGCAAACTTTTATTAAAACATAAACATAGAGCAGTATAACTGTCTGCAGAGAATTCAGTTCTGCTGAATGTGACCCCTGTAAATTTAAAAGATCTGAAAATAAGTGAGGCCTGGCCCTTTGTGTTTTCACAGGTTGGCTTCTTTCTTCCAGCCATGTTTTTACTCCAGCAGCTCTTAAAAGTTTTTCTACATTCCTATCACACTCTTCTGGATTCCTAGTGGAATAGTCTCCTTTCTGTTTATTTGGACACTTTACGTTGATGTTTGAGCAATTCTTCCTTCTTTTCAAGAATTTCCCAATTTGCTGTCCTGTATTAGACTTTTTGCTTGTAGCTCTCTCCACCTGGCTTTCCCACCTACTAGGGGATTGAGTGTGCAGAGCAAGCTCCCATTATTCTCAGAGCTGGAATATTTTCCCCTCTCCTTTTCTGAGTATTGCATACGATCCCAAGTTTAGTAACAAAGCTATCCTGGCATCTCTTCTGATCTGCTCTTTTGAATGTTTTCTAATATAGTAAATTGTATTTGCGGTGTAAACAGTGAAGAAATAACCCAGAACTTCTATGTAGAAGTTCTGTTGCTTTGGCTTCAGGTGAAAAAAAAAAAAAAAAAGCCTTGAAAATAGCAATTAACAGGTAATAAATAGACTGCTGTAATTTGAGTGTTTCTCATTCATGAGCTTCATTCTAGAAGATATGCCTACTGGCCCTTCATACATAAGGAGGAATATTTTGTTTACTTATTTATTTTTTGTGGTGTGTTGCAGAAGGGTATCCATGAGTGGAACTTCTGTGCTGCTTCTATCAGGGGGGTAAGGTAAGTTGTTTCCCTTTTTTGTTTTGAAATGAAAGGAGCAATTGAACGAATTTTGTATTATGCTTCTGCTGTGGACTTTGGAGTGACAGGGATAGTCTATCACTCTGTGACTTCTTGCAATCTATTCTTCATCTTAGTCTCTCTTTTTCTTTTCCCTAGGATTTAGCTGTATTTATCATCCTGCAACTTTCTGCTTTCTTTTTAGTTTAATTTAAAAAAGAAAAGCTCCAGAAAACTTACATTTTTAGATAGTCATTGCTCTGTTCTAATAATAACTGTTCCACACACAGAGTTGTTGCTATGTCTGCAGGACGTTTTTGCACAGATGGATGATTCTTTTCCTTCCAAAACGTAACTTAAAAACACCAAATTATCAATAGGCACAAAAATTCAATCCTGTGGGATTCAGCTTATTTTAGGCAAAAATTGCGACGATATGCTTAGTTCAGTCTGGTTTGGGTTTTGGCTACAGTATGTTTTTGTGTGCTTGTAAAAAAAAAAAAAAAAGAGGGAAAGAAAGAATTTATTTATTTATTTATTTACTGTCATTTTGGTTTTTCCTTCCTTCTACCCCTTATTAAACCATGCTGTGGTCAGTACTGTTTCTAGTGTAACCTCCTGCATTTGTTATTTAAAATGTGAATGATCATTTAATTTTTCAATTGATTTTCAATCTGTTCTTCTGAACAGATGTCCAAAACAACTCAGATGACTTTACAGTGAGCCAAGAGTCACTGTGAATTCTTAGAGAACTCTCTGGCTCCCTCCGTGAGGAGCTGCAGGGGGAAAAATTTATCTTATGCAAGCATGAAGCTGAGTAAGGTTTTTTTCCTTCTTCTTTTAAATACATGCAAGTTTCTGATCACTTAGTTTTTCAGTGTTTTAAAGGGCTTTTTCCTAATTTCATGAAGGCAAGTATTGTTTGGAGTGGGTGAGCCTTCAGAACTAGGCATGCTTCTAATCTATTTTTGTATCAGGACTATTTTTGGCTACTTTGAGGCTCCTAGACTTAAAGCAGTCTGGGAAGGGGGAGTTCCTAGCTTTACAAGGATTCTCAGCCCATCTAGACTAGTAAGAGTCAGCTTTAGAAATGCAGTCTTAATGTACAAGGCAGGTCTTTGTACATAATCTTGGAGGCTTTTATGACAAAGACCTCCATAAATATTTATGGCACTCTGTAAGGAGACAGCAGGTCTGAAGAGGCACCTAGCTTTGAAATGGCTCATGGTTTTGGTAAATACTTCACAGCAGGGACAGAGGGTCAATTCTTCTGCATGCTGTGTAGCAGCCAGTGTAATCAGCATATTGTTTCACAAGTAATAGGGTTCAGCTCTCAAGAACTGCAAAGCAACTTGGAAAGTACGTAGAACTCTGAGCAGAACAGTGCTAAATCACACTCTGTAATGCAGGAACTCATAGGAGCTGGCTTTAGTGTAAGAAACTCATCGATTAGTGGGTTTTGTGCCAATATAAATACCTCTGCTTTAGCCATATGCCTTCTTGACCTCTTAAATACAAATGTTTCTTATTGAATTGGTCCAGAAAATGCTTTTATTCTGAGAGGATTTATCAGAACTTTAGGAACATGGCTGTTTCCTTAAGGTACTTTGCATCTTAGTTCATCAAGCAAGGTTCCTACTGTCTGCAGACCTGACAGCATATGATCAAGAAGGTAAATAGTTTATTTTTCCAAGTGAAAAACAAAAACTGAAGTGGCAGACTGAAGTTTGCTAGGCTACAAGCTGGCTTTTACTCACTGTTCAGAAGTCCTGGATTATGAAATAACCACTGCTTGTGTTGTTCCTGTGGGAGAGTGCCTCAGAGTACTTTCATCCTGATGAAAGTAGTGTTAGAAACAGTGGAAAAGTTGGATTTAGATCTGCATTCAGTTACTTTCATAGCTTAAAAGCTTAGACAAGCTTGAGACAAAGATACTTGTCGTTCATCCCAAGTTCTTGGAGCTTTGAATCTCATCAGACTACTTAATTACAACACTGTTGTACTGCCTGTACTGCTAGACTTTTAGAAAACACACACAACTCCTTCTCTGTGACTCCTGCTGGGGTTCACCTGTTAAATCTGCTGCTTCATCTGGAAGTACTTGGAATCAGTATTTCTTACTGACTGGGGGGAGTTCTGGATGTACACAAGGCCATGCTACCCTTGCTTCCCTGTTTGTTTTGGAGTTTGGCAAATTCACTCTCAGCTCTGCTGTCACAGGAGTCAGTGGGTACTATGTCTGCTTGGACACAGTCAGAGTGAGGCATTTCCTGAGTAAATTATCCTGTCTCTTTTTATAACTTGGGTGTTTTTTGTCTTCCTTTTTTTAGTTTAGCATTTTTTTTTTCAGGGAGGAAAACAACATATAAGCAATGTAAACCGTCACTTAAAGGTCTTAAATATTTATAAATTTCCATGCCCTCTGTGTACACTCCACATTCTTACCCTTTTATTCACTGCTGTGTTAGTCAGTGGTTTCTGGGCTTGTCAGGTTTCAGTTGTCAGTTTAGTCAGAAAAATGTTTAAATGCACATGGAACTTGAATGAGTAATTCTGTTAATATCAGTTACTCCATACCTAGAGAGTTTACTTATATACTTGAAAAGCTTGAATTAAAAGTTAGTTTATAAGCTCAGGACAGTGACTGTCTTCCTAAATGTGTACATTACTTACCATTTATGAATTTTCCTCCTGTAAAAATAAATGAGTCACCACACACAGAGGCAAATATTATTATAATGAAACTCACTCTTTTCATAAGTAGCTTTATGAAAAGCAGACCCCCCAGCTTGTCTAAAGAGTCATTTGTTTATCAGAACAAACAGGGGTTTACAATAAAGGAATCATAAAGGCGAGCAAGGATCAGACAATCTTAAGCACCTATTAAAGGATCAAAATTCCAAGTATTTCCTGATACTTAACAAAACCTTTTATGTTAATCAAATCATCAATCCTCTGGCACAACATAATACATAATTCTACTTTATTGTTCTACAAATTAAGTGGTAACATGATGGCTCTCTTGATCCAGCTAAAATTGATTTCACTGGGACTATGGATTTTGTCCAGTATATTAATAAGATTAATAAGGAGATCTAATTTTTCTTGGTTTCTTAAATACTGCATTATTTTCTCCTGTAACTCCCCTAGCCATTTCCCCCCATCCTTTTCCAATATAGTAAGAATCAATTATACTGCATCATCTTGACAGCTGGCACTCAATGTGTGACAAAGTTACTGAAAGAGCTATTTCAAATAACATTTAATGTTTTCTATAAGGCGTGGAGTAATGACATGCATATAAAACAATTCTGGCGAATTAATATCTTGGCAGCAACTGTCGCCTACTTGGGCTGGAAAACTGACAATTGTACAAGAGTTTGCACCTCTTCTCTTTTTCTACTGAGACATCTATATATCCATAAAAAATGGCATACATGCCTCCGCTTTATCTTTGTTCTGCAGTTATAGCAGATAAAACCAAAACTGAAGAAAGACATTAGCAGGCAAGAGTAGTAAAGTAATTCACTTCATATTTAGATGCTGACTTAATTTAAAAATACTTTTCTAACTTACTATCAAGGTAGCAATTAACAAGGAACTGAGTATAACACTTTGTGTTCAAGATTGAGGTGTGGCTGATGTCTAAAACACTAAGATCTCATTGTTTCAGTTCAAAGTCCAGCTTTCTAATATGATCATGAAAGGATGTTTCATCCTGGCTTCAGGAGTGAAAATTGAGGGCCTTACCTAAATGCACTGAAGACAATAATGCCACAGATCAATGGAAATATTCCTATGAATTTATTTGCTCCTACTCTTTCTTGGGCTATTTGTGGACAAGGGCGGGGGGCAAACTGAATGATAGTAAACATCAGAATGTGAACTTCGGAGGATACAAGAGAGTGATTTTACAATAAGAAAAAACTATGGATTCTCAGATTTAATCTGGTGCTTTCCCATGTTAAATGGGTTGATCTGTATGGTTTGACAAAGCTGGTGGAAGTCTAAATGTATCTTCCAATAACTTTCTTGGCCATTTTTTCAGCATTTCAAAGTTTGAAGAACGATGCTGTTTCCTGTACGTGCTGCACAACTCGGATGACTTTCAAATCTATTTCTGCACAGAACTTCATTGTAGAAGGTGGGACACTGCTGTTATTTCAGAAAAAAAACATGGCCTGTGATGGGGTAGGTGGTGTCTGCATGCACAACAGACACTGACTGTTTCAGAACTATGGTGGAAGTTGATCAGAGCATCCTCACTGGAGATCTGATGTATGAAGGGTCAAAAAGCAAGCTCAGGCAAACATTAGAAACAAATACAGTCATAAATCTAATTATTTTTCTTCACCCACCTTTCTGGGATTAGTTTTGTAATACTTACCATATTACTGAAAGTGTGTGCCCCCAGTTCAACAAAGCATCTTAAACTTTAGAAGGGCTTTCTGAAGTAGGAACATTTGGAATAACAACGAGGTCTGGTCAAGATTTCTCTGTAACTGTAAATACATTTTTATTTACAATTAGAAAGAAGTACACATGATTTCCTTTACATTATTTTATGTTTACTTTAGTAAGATTGTACCTGTGTCTCTGCAGGAAATTTGGCAAAGGTTAGTTTCTCTAAGCTGTGTTTCTGCTCCATAAGCTTGAGGCTGTGGTGTTGAATTGATCCTGGAAATTCCCAGAGGAAATTTCCTGTATTTTTGTGCTAAAATGTTTGCAAATTTGCCTAAAATCATTGCAGTACTCTCTGTTAATGACTGGGGCCATCTCACAGCCCTATCTCTAGCTTGTTCTTTCATCCATTCCAGTTCATACAGGTTCTTTTACTGCGTTCATTCCCCTTCACTTCTGTGTTCTTCTTAAGAGATGAGTAAGCAATACCTTATCATAATATGGTTTTTGTATTTGAATTCTTTCAAAAGCGTAGAAGTCATATATAATAGGGTTTTTTTTAAATAAAAGGATACAATCCTTTTCATTCAAGATAAAACTTATAGCTATCATTCCTATACTACAAAAACTCTTCCAAATGTAGCAAGACTTCCCAGCCCTTCTCATGGTGCTTCATGCTTTCAATGGACATAAAAGAATGGTGATTTAGGATGAGAATTTCAACCAAGCTGTGGATTTTAAAAGATTAGTTCCAGTAATAATTTTAGATATCATGGATTTCTTGTACATGTAAAAGTAGAAAATCTTCAGATTTTGATAGTTAAATCACCATGTAAACAAAATTTTTCTTCTGACAAGCAAACTTATACACTGAATTTATGGTTACTGTATAAATTGCACTTATATATACTTATGGAGACATTGGTATTACATAATATGTAATTATATCAAATAATACTTACTGTACTTAAGTCCTCTCTTGGTCTATTCTTTATTTTCTTCCTATACTGTCTCAAGTTACTGTCTCAAGCATGTGTTTGCTGTTTTTCTCTCCTTTTATTTTTTTGTACAGATTTTTTGACATGGTGAACAGTATCACTGAAGAAATGGGGAAGACTACAGAGGAAGGGGAGTGTGATGGAGACTCTCTAGAGGTATTTGTACTTTTTTTTTCTCTCAACAACATACAAAATTATGGGCTTCCAGTCTAGCACTTCACTGAGGTAAATTATTCATCCCTTTTCCAGGGATTAGTGAAGTTAATTAGTGAAGTTACTGTTTAGACTGTGTTCTCACCTGGAGTTTTATCTGAACATGCATGTAGTTGCAGAGGGAGTGCCGGGCTGTTGGGTGCAATGCACGACTTAAGGTCTTCAAGCTCTCTTTGAGGTGGCAGAGAGCAGGATAGAATACCTAAGCCCCATGAAAATCTAGTGTCCTGAAGCTCTAGAGACATCTGTAACTAGCTGAGAGAGTCAGTGCTGTGTAATGAATACTGTCCCAGTTTTGATGTTGGCATTTTATAACACATTTAAACACATTTTATAACATTCTCTCTCTGAAATCGGAGATTGGACAAAGAGAAACCACTGGGGTGATTTGTGGCATAGAAAAAGAGCCTCTGTTGAGAACCTCAGGGAGCCTGTTTGTTTATTTTAGCAAAAAGAAAAGCAGTGGGTGACTTGATTGCAGTGGATAAGTTTTTTTTTTACAGGAAAAATAGCAGTGTACTAATGGTCTCTTTGATCTGTTGAATAAAAATGTAATTAAATAGTGACGCAAGAAAAACTGAATTAAGAGGCATGACTTTATGATGTGAATAATTCATTGTTGAAACAAACTACTAAAATAAGTAGAAGATTCTCTCTTTTATTAAAAAATAGCCATCCTTTTATGGAAGAAAATAAAAAAAAAATCTTTAACAAGGCCTAAGCTACTGGGTTTAGCCGAGGTGTGAGCTTGTGAAATTCTATGTCTGTGTTACACAGGCGGGCAGATCAGGTAATCTCTCTAACAAATGTTTTTGGACTGGCCTTAAACCCTTTGAAATTCAAACTCAGCTGAACCCACGCTTAATGCACTGCAGTCCTGACTAACCTCCATTGGCACAGCCTGCTGGCAAGCCCCAGCAGCGTCGGAATTGAGGCTGTGCTGGTTTTGGAAGCCGTGGGGAGGTCAGGGGAGCCCCTGGGAGGAACGGAGCGTGTCCTGCCGTGCTCCCTGTGCCTGAGCAGGAGCCGGGCTGTCTGTCTGGCGCAGAGTGGGTGCCCTCTGTCGTCTCTCTGCTTGCACAGCTCCTGTCCGCAGAGCTGCGGGTGCTGGGACACGGGATGGGGCTGCACTGGCCGGGTACAGGCTCAGACTTACACACTTCCCCGAAACTGCAGCCTTGGAAGCCACTGCGGAAACACGGGTGTGTCTGCAGGGTATCCCAATTATCGCCTTAAAGTGGTTTTCTTTCTTTCGCCTCTGTGTTCTGCAGAAGGCTACTAGTGATGCTAGAATGATTTTTGTCTTTTCTTTTATATACCTTTTACACAGTTCTCTATATTCACAAATATTAACAGTATACATACTTAAAACCTTTTACTTAGTTTAATACTTAGTGTTTTGTAAGTGTTCTGCAGGCCTAAGACTAAACACCCCAGAACTGCAGAGCCAGGGAGACCAAACATTCCTACTGTCTCAGGAACCCAAGGTCTCCTGACAGGAGGATTCTGTAAACTAGGGGTTAGCCCACCCCAACCTCATTATTGGGCCCCCTTGTTAGATATGCTGATGTGTAAAGTCTATAACTGGTGTGTGTGACTGACAGTGGGTGTGCATTTTGCCACACTTCACCTGCGTGAAGTGGATGCACCGAACGAGATCCTGATTAAAATACTGAGGTAACGACCCCAACCCTCTTAACTGTGTCTAATTTCATTTTCCTAACACCAGGAAAAAGGCATCACTAACATCCTAGGTGCCTTAGTTATGATCAGATGGAAAAAGTGTTATCCTTCTGTTCCATTTCATGTTGTTTGCTTTGCAGTATGATTATGAGTATGATGAGAATGGTGAGCGAGTCATTCTGGGAAAAGGAACGTACGGGATCGTATATGCAGGACGAGATTTGAGCAATCAAGTCAGAATTGCTATTAAAGAAATCCCAGAGAGAGACAGCAGGTATGGTAACTGTGGCTAATTCCAAATTTTGTCCATTACATGACTCCATCATTGATTAATGTGGTCAATCAATTTGCTGATCAAGGAGTGCCTCTTCTACAAAGCTGCTAAGAAATTACCTGTCTGTGGTATATAGTGGTGTTCCCTATCTTTGTAACTATATGTTTCCAAGTTGTGAAGAAGATTGTGATCGCAAATGAGAATTTAGGTGTTTGCTGGATTTGGCACTAATTTTTTTTCTTTAAAACAAAATCAAACCCAACCAAAAAACCCTGCTGAAGTGCAGAATATCACTCAAACACCTGGTGTTGAGCCCTATCTACTTAGGCATATTCAGGCATGTCCTTATAAAAGACCTATTGAAATTCATTATTTATGCAGTCCTTTAAAGTTCTGGGCCTGAATTGTAGATAAATACATTTTGCTTTTTTTTTTTTATTTTGCACCATCTATTTTAAGGCCTCAAAACATTAGAATAAAGCAGGTGGAATGACCTTTTTGTTAATTTTTTTTTTTGATGTCTCTATGTATGTGTGACCCTCTCTCCTCTATAAAGATTGCTATGTAAGGACCAGGCACTTAATATTTGTGTATCTGAAGACTTCCAGTATATGCAATTTTGTATACATAGATTTCCACAAATATTACGATAAAAATGATATGAAATCTAAAGTTCAGAATTTTCAAGTGAAACTGTAATAAACTATAAAGCTTAGCTCAGCTTCTTTCTCATGGGTCTGCTTTGCAGTTTTTCCTTCAGTTATTCTGTTCTGACTTGTTTCTTTTCTTTGACATTTAAAAATTAATACTTTAAATCTTTTATAGATTGGCTGTTCAAATGGATATATGTCTAGTCTCATAATTTTTCCATTCTCATAATATTTTAGAGATACTAGAACTTAGATTATGGAGAGGGGAATCCTTCCATCCTCTATATTGTTATTTCAAATTGAACTTCAATATATGTTGTAATTTCCCAGAAACTGTGGCCTTATTACATAAAACATCTCTTGACTCGAAATAGTTGCAAGTTTTGTGTATTTTAGAAGAAATTTGCTTGCAACAACTGTGCTTAATAGAAAGGCTGAATACAGCCTATCCTTCAAAGGAAAAAATTCAGATTTTTCTTCTCCAATACACATTTTAAAAGAATTTTCAATGGAAAAGGTTTCAGGTTCAGTGTGCAAAGCAAACCACAGAGGAGATTATTAGGAAGCTGCCAGTCTTTCATCTAAGCTCTCAAAACCTTTTAGAGGCTTCTAGAATGAATTTCAAGTGTTATTCTTTTAATGGCAAAGTAAGAAAAATTATTAATTCACTTCTGGTTAATTGTAACCTGATCTTTTCACACTTTGAAAGAAGTCTATGGAAAGAAAACAGTCTCTGAAGTTAATTTGTATCATTTAAAAATTAAGAATTACCATCTGTTGAATTTGTAAAAAATTAAGTCCTGGGTCAGAGCAGGGTTGGAAATTAAAATATTTCTATGCAAAAAGAAGTGAGTCTTCAATTTCGCTATATGTTGAATAAAAGCTATTGAATAATTTACTTGTCAGGAGATGTTAGACTACAGAGACACACTCTGCATTCCAAGAGGAAATCAGGAAAAAAGGCCAGGACACCTTCATGAAGGAACAAGCATCTCCTGGAAAATCCAGACTCAGAAAAGAAGCCTACAAAGGGTGGAAGTAGGGATATGTAGTCTGAGAGGAATACAGAGAAACTGGATATTGTCTGAGCAGCCAGGGATCAGGATAGGAAAGCTAAAGTACCTAACAGAATTAAATCTGGCCAGGGATGTCAAGGGCATCATGAAAAGTTCTGTAAGTGCACTGGAAAGGCTAGGGAAAATGTGGACCCTCTCCAGAAGGAAACGGGAGCCCTGATTTATCCAGGACATTTGAAGGCTGAGGTATTTGACAGCTTTTCTGTCTTAGTCTTCAACAAGTGTTCCAGCCACACTGCCCAAGTCACAGGAGCCAAAGGCAGGGACTGGGAGAATAAAAAACCACTCGCTATAGAAAATCAGGTTTGAGGCCATCTGAGGAACCTGAACATGCACCAGTCCATGGGGCCTGAAGAGTTACATCCATGGGTTCCCACTGACTGGAAAAGGGAAAGAAACCCCCAGTTTTTGAAAGGGAATAAGGAATACCCAGGGAACTAAAGGTCAGTCAGTCTCACCTCTATGCTGAATGTGATCATGGAAGAAGTGCTCTTTAAAACTGTGCCAAGGCACGTGGAATATAATGAGGTGATTGGTGACAACAGACACAACACTAAGGGCAAATCATACCTAACAAATTTGGTGGCCTTCTGTGACAGGGTTGCCTCAGTGGCAGATAAGGGAAGAGTGACTGACAAGGCCAGCTTGGATAAAGCCTTGAGCAGCTTGGTCCAGTGAGGCGTGTCCCTGCCCATGTCAGGAGGGTTGGAGATTTAAAGTCTCTCCCTAACTACAACCATTCTATGATGATGATTTAGAATTTTTGTTCATACCATTTAAAATGTCCTAGGGATTAAGTTCTAAAACAAAAAATCCTTCATCCTAGTGGAAAATTTTCTTATAGCTTTATTTTATTTGCAAAATTATTTTGTTGCTCCAGTCGCAACTGTGCTGTTTAAAAGTGCAGGAAGAAGAATTATAATGGTCTTGCTGCTGCTGCTCAGAATTAATATCTCATTAACAGAACTCAGGAATACAGTCTTTGATTTTGCATTTCTGTATGACTAACAATGTAGTCAGAATCTTTACAATCATTTGGAGAGGTAAGGCAAAACTCAAATTAGTTCTTAGTAAACAGACTCAGAGTTGTATAATCATACTTTCACTAACCAAATAATTATTTTCTGCAGCAGTTGTTCTCCAGTGGGATTTTCAGATGACCACTTTCTTTTTCTTTTCCCTACACTTCTTTAAGAGTTCAGCCTCCACTAGTAGTTTGATGCCCTTTGAGGGAGAGGTGATATCTACCTGTGCTAAAATGGAATGGATGTCACAGGTACTTTTCCCATAACAACTTCAATTGCAAATTCTGCAACTGCTTTTCCCATTTGGACTGAGAGATGGAGATCTGTGTCCTTCGTCTCTTTCAGCTACCCTGAAAGTGTGGCCACAAATGTTAGTGCTTTAGAGAAGATAGCCACCAAACTGTCATCATACTGTCTACATTTTGTCAGAAATACACAGAAAATACAGAACATTTGTCAGCTGACAAGGGAAGCGTTAGGACAGGCCTAAGTTAGGGAGGGCACCAGGGTGGGCCTAATACATCAGCTCAGCACATCACCTGCTGAGTTCTGGTGGTGTTCAACACTGGAGAAAGATCTTGACTTTCTTGGCAAAAAGGCTGTTGAAAAGCTTATGTGTGAAAAATACTTTGCCTTGGACTAAATTAAATTTGATTAGATTGTTTTGATCTGTCCTTCTAAATCTCTCTCCATTAATGATTTCTGTTTTCTTATTCTGATATCCCATCTTGCCTTCAGCAGAGACTTCTTTAAAATTTAAATGGTGATTCATTTTCATTATTGAGGTGTTTTTATTTAAACGGTAGCTTTATAGTTTACTAGTCCACTTTGGTACCAATATGAATCCAACCACTTTCACAACTGTTAATTTTCTTGGAGTTAGACTGGAGTTTATTTTTCAAAAATTTTGTTTTCCTCACTCTATGTAAATTTGTAATATTTTGTGTGTGTGAATACACAATATTATATGTATTTTATATATGTTATTTGTATTTACATAATATTTTAGTATGTGCTGATCACAACCAGTGTTGTTGAATTCATTTTACAAATAGTAATTTTCAGTGTAAGCTGTTTCAAGGCTTTCTTCACCAAGATGAAGAATAAACTGCTTTTTTGTTTTTCAGATACTCCCAACCTCTGCATGAAGAAATAGCTTTGCATAAGCATCTCAAGCATAAGAACATTGTCCAGTATTTAGGTTCTCTTAGTGAGAACGGCTTCATCAAAATATTCATGGAACAGGTGCCAGGTGGTAAGTTTTGGGGGAGACTGGTTTGGTGGTTGATAGGTTTGTTTGGTTGGTTTTTTAGCATTTTAAAAGTATAAAAATCTATAATAAGGCCATGAGACGTATTTCAAACAGATGTAATATTCTATAATGTCTGTTTCTGAAATCATTGTGTCTTCAAACTGTGAAAACTGTGTCTTCAAACTGCTTGAGGCATCTCCTCCAGTAGATATGGTGTGCTACAGATAAGCTCAGGTCATTGCTGTAGCAGGTGAGCTCCTTTTACCTACAGATCAGTGGGGAACTGACCCTGGCTGGATCACAGGTGCCCACCAAAGCTCCTCAGCTGGACAGGGGAGAGAAAATGCAGTGCAAGACTCATGGGTCCTGATAAGGACAGGGAGAGATCTCTCATCAGTTAACATCACAAGCAAAATGGACTTGACTTGGGGAGACTAATTTAATTCATTGTCAACCCAAACACAGTAGGATAATGAAAAATAAAGCCAAATCTTAGAAACACACTCTCCCCTACCCACTTTTCTTTTTAGGTTTAAATTCACTTAGGATTTTTTCTGCCTTTTCCTACCAGTGGTGCAGGGGGATGGGGAACGTGGTCAGTTCATCAAAATTGTCACTTCTTCCTCCTCAAGGGGAGGACTCCTCACTTCCTTACCCTGCTCCAGCATGGATGGGGTCCCTTCCAAGGGAGACAGTCCTTCATGAACTTCTCATTGCGAGTCATTCCCATGGGCTTCAGTTCTTCACAAACTGCCCAAGAGTTACTGAGCCTCTCTCTTTGATAACTGCTCAGGCCAGTGGTGATACAAGTAAGCATTTGATTGGAGAAGATTTTAGTTATAGGTGAGATGCCTACGCTTGGACTGGGATTGATGCTTGTTGTAACTTTTTTCTTTTGGGGTGAAAGCAGAATTTAATTGGACTTTTATTCTCACTTTTTGCTCTCCAAAATTATAGGCAGTCTTTCTGCTCTTCTACGATCAAAATGGGGACCATTAAAAAATAATGAGCAGACAATTGGCTTTTACACCAAGCAGATTCTTGAAGGATTAAAATACCTTCACGATAATCAAATAGTTCATCGAGACATAAAGGTAAGAATTTGCAGAGAATTAAGCCTGACAGTATTATGTAACTGCATAGCCCTTTATTTGTCCTGTAATTTAAAACCTTTTTTTCTGAAAGCTCTCTGCTATTCTGAGCCATGGGTTAGGTAGGTGAACTATTGTTGATTTCAATTTGCACCAACAAAATATGTTTGTTTGTTTTTTTTATTTTAGGAAAATTGACATATAGCAATTTAATATGTGATAAAGTAGATACTTCTTTTTCTTTTTTTATAACTTTCATAAAATCTGACTGAAGTGAAGAAGATTGTGGATGGGATAATTAGAAGCTCTTTTCCAAGGAGATTGCAGATGAAAAAGTGTTTAACTTTTTTTTTAAAAAAAAACCCTTTTTTCCTCTTTTAGTATTCCTTAACTGAATTCCTTCTGGTAAGAGGGGAAATTCACTTTGAGATGAAGTTTTTTTTTAATGGGATTGCATAAGGCAGGAACACTATTGATTTCTCTTTCATCTCCTCTCTTAAGAAGTCACTTACTTAGTAAAGAATGCATTGTAAAAACAGGTTATGCAAAAAGTCTTAGATGAAGGGTCTGCAGAGAAAAATAATTGCTCTGCATGTTCTTTTCCTCAGGGTGATAATGTGCTTATCAACACATACAGTGGAGTGTTAAAGATTTCGGACTTTGGAACTTCAAAGAGACTTGCAGGAATCAATCCTTGTACTGAAACTTTCACTGGTATGTTCCCAGAGGAGACTTTCTTATCCTCACTCGAACTGTGTGTGTAGGGTCAGAATCCACAGATGCTGAACTTTCACTGACTTCAAATCAGTATAAAAGGTTACTGGAAGAATAACTTCTGTCTGTATAATCTTAAGCTGTATGCTGTACTTGTATGCACTGTTCAAAGAGAATGCTGTTTTGGATGTTCCACTTGTGACATCAAAGTCCTCTACAACAGAAGAGGTGTCTCTCCCGTGCTTTATTTGCGTCTGTCTCCTTGGTGCGCATGGCTTTTTCATCCTGCTGATCCTTTTCTTTCATGGTTGGCTTGGACATCCTGGCTTCATCTCCAGAATTGAGTATCTACAGAGCCTGTCATTCAGTTGCTCCTCCTTCTGCTTGATAATTCGGTTTGGTTGTTAAATCATGCAGTGGCACTGCATTAAATAATTATGTAAATCGAGAAGTGACTGTTATTTTAATTCCATCCTTTGCTCTTCCATTGCTTCTGTAGAAGGAACAGAATGCAGATGTGTCAGATTGATTCCCTTTCTTCTGAAGAAAATGTTCATCTCATCTACTCTTTTAGGTTAAGATTTCAGGTTTCTCTTCCTTTTCTTCTCTGTGTACAATTCAGAGTGCTTTCCCATATTTTAATCTTAAGATATAAAAAATAAATGAAAGCTATTTCTGATCCAAAACTCATTGAGACATTTAATAATTGCCATTGATTTTGAAAAATAATATCCATATCAGTTGATGATACAAAATGCTTTTAGCACAAGTAATAGCTTGAGTAATATTTTGTGTTTTATATAGAATGCATATGGAAATTTTTGGAATTTGGAATAATAAAAGGGGATTTTTTAACTCTTCTGATATTGCTTACTCCTCAGTCATTTTGTTCCTCTTGTTCTTTAGCTATCTATTTGCAGCATTAATGCACCTAAGTACACAAAAAAGAGTATGTTTTAAACAGGTACCCTCCAGTACATGGCACCAGAGATCATAGACAAAGGGCCACGTGGCTATGGGAAGGCTGCAGACATCTGGTCTTTGGGATGCACAATCATTGAGATGGCTACAGGGAAACCCCCATTTTACGAACTGGGAGAACCACAAGCAGCCATGTTTAAGGTCAGACACCTTCCTTGTACAGCTCAGAGTTGTATTTCTAAACTCAGGAAATCTGATGACTATTTTGGAGAAGCTGGAATTAGAGGTTGCAAGAAAGGGAGATAAAGTGCTTGGATTGTGAGGATGTGAATCACAATGATGTGATTCAGCTGAGAGGGAGGGCTGAGTATTTTTGAATAGATTAGTGGAGAGATAGCAGCTATTCAGCAACCTATGTGTTTAAGAAAAAAACAATACCAAACTGAGAAAAAGAAGCAATTTTCTGCTTTGTGAGAGCCTCTACTTGCAATTGTGTTGTTTTTTAAATGTACTTTTTAATGCAGTTTGTAATAGGTTTTTTTTTTCTCTGATAATAAACTTGTTGTATAAAGTTAACACAAAAACCTGAGATGTATATACCACTTGTACTATTTTAACAGCTTTTTGATGTTGTTTAGTGTTTGGGGGAAGAACAGTTCAGGCCACCGTTTCTCCCTTTATTTTTCTCAGGTGGGGATGTTTAAAATACACCCAGAAATTCCTGAATCCATGTCTGCAGAAGCCAAAGCTTTCATATTGCGTTGCTTTGAACCAGATCCTGATAAACGAGCTTTTGCTCATGAGCTACTTGTAGATGAATTCTTGAAGGTTTCAAGCAAGAAAAGAAAGTCTCCTTCAAAGCTCTCAGGTAAGCATTCCTAAATTTAATCTGGAAGTTGTCTCTTGCCCATGGTACTGTTTCCTGAAACTGCTGATTTAGTCTTAAAGGTGAACACAGCAGATCTCCATCCCAGGTGAATGCTCAGTTGTGGCCTTCTGTACCAGCTTGATGCAGAAACACTCTTGTAGCAGAATTCTGTTATCATGTTGTCACAGAAGTCCATTTATATAAATATTTCTAATAAGGTTTCTAAAAGTCTGTTTGTGATTTTGTGCAGCTTTTATGATTGCTGGGTCTTTGCTTCAGTTTTTTCTGTTTTTTGATTTGCATATATTTTCACTGAAAGAATATTTATATAGAGTATATTCTGTGTAAAGTTAGAACATGTTATTAAACCTCAGTGGTGTTTTCTACGTAAGCAAAAATAATCTCTGTCCCATAGCAAATGTGCAAACGCTGCATTATTTTTTTGCATGAAATTTCATTTTCAGGAAATGTCCATTTCCTGTAGTGCTCTAAATTACAGAAAGTAGCAAAAGAGTTTTGAGAGCAAGAATAACATATTGTAACGTGTGTGGATATATACAAAGGAAAATATCTTCTGTTTATTTTTAGCATGATGCTTAAAGAAAGAAAAATATCGGGTAAAGGATATTAGATTATCACTTTTAATGGGCTTTCCACTCCCACAGAACTGCAATAAATTACACTTTTGGAGACTGCAGCCAGGAGAATTGAGATAGTCCATAAAAATGGGAAGTTACCCTTTAGACTACGCTTATTTCCTCAGTTAATTTCAGCATATTTAACTTGCTTTTTTTTTCATTCTTTTTCTTACACAGCCCTTTCAGCTAACACAAATGGTGAGTTTTAACATACTTCTCCATGAAAAACATACCTGTGTAGGTACTGCAGTTATCATTTATTCTGGTATAAATTTGTCAACACTAAAAAGTTGGAAAGAGAAGTGGTCACGATTGTGAAAATGAGTGACCTCTCTCTGTTAAGAACATGTAATTAATTGTGCATTTCTGAACTGCTGTTTTTAATCCTACCAGACTGTGGTTTAGTTGTCCAGGCAGGTGGGTGATGCAGGTTTGAAGGGCTGTGGGGACATTTGGTGGAAACCAATGGCTGCTTTATAGTACCAACAGAGCCAAGATTTGTGGAGAATGATAACACAGATTTTTATTAGACTAAACTCTATAACTGAAAAATCAAAATGCGTTTGGGACTCCTTGTCAGACCAGGATACAGGATACTCATGTCTTTCAGGAAATGAACTGGGAGAGTGTGGGAGGGAACTGAACACACATATAGTTACCTTCACAATGAATTGGTATCAAAGTACATTTTGAAATGTGCACATGTGAAATATATATGAGTAATTTCCTGCAGCAGTAATGTATGCTCTGGATTTTAAACTAAAAGCTGATTTAACTGTATGTCTATTATTATTAGTCAAAGATTAGGAATTAATTAAACTTGAAAAATTAATCTGATTAAGGAATGTTTCCTACAGTATATATACCTATAGGTAGTGTATATATAAATATATATTTTTATATTCCCATAAATTAAGAACTTGAAAGTTGCTTGGATGACTCACCTTATGGTAACATTTTCCTACTGCTGGGAGTCGTGATAGGAGATGCACATTCAATTCAGTGCATTGAAGTTCTCCAAGTGAACTCGCAAGAAGCCCAGTGTTTCCATCTTTCAGGAATAAAATCATACCTGAAAGATAACTCTATTCCAGACAAGAAAGCTTTAGGAGTTTTTTGTCAATTTTTTTCTAATATTTTGTGTTGGTGTGTGGGAAGGTTGGAGTTTTCCTGTCTCCTCTGAAAAAATAATCTTCAAAACTCTGGTAGTACTGTAAAATTCTAATTTCTGAATATTCCTTTACAAACAGAGTATCTTCGGAGCATATCCTTACCTGTTCCTGTTCTGGTGGAAGATACAAGTAGCAGCAGTGAATATGGTTCTGTCTCACCTGATACAGAATTAAAAATTGATCCATTCTCTTTCAAAACAAGAGCCAAGTCCTGTGGAGAAAAAGATGGGAAGGGAATCCGGTCCCTTTTCCTGAGGTAAAGAGCTACCTGACTTTTTTGTTACATAGTAGATTAGGAATGCGTGCATTTATAATGTTTATTTTCACTGTGTCTTTCATTCAGCATCCCAGATGAACATTTTGAGGATCACAGTGCACCTCCTTCACCTGAAGAGAAAGATTCTGGGTTTTTCATGCTGAAGAAGGATAGTGAAAGGAGAGCCACCCTCCACAGGATATTAACTGAGGACCAAGAGCAGGTGGTGAGGAACCTGATGGAAGCTTTGACTCAGGTAATTTCAGAGAGCAGCAAGAATTTTATGGAATTCCAAGACTTCTCTGCAGTTACGTGCAACTCTTGAACATAGTAAAGCAATTAAAAAATTAAGTTTAATTAAGCTATAAAACATACACCATGTAAGCTTTCATGGTTACTGTTTTATTAGGGCTATTAAAAATAGGCTTTGAAATTGTTCATGCTGCATTACATGTGCTCTTTTTGTTTGTAATTACTGTCTATATACCTGGGTATTAGTACTGGCAAGACAACAGAAAAACATGTTTTCATGATACTCTGTTTTGCCAGTGCTTTTCAAATTTAACTAACTTGAGTCAGGCCTACTCATATAAGGTGGATCATCTCCAGGAGTGGATTTTCTTGACCCCTTTTTAAAGTTCTGTGTTCTGCCTGACTGAGGGAGGTTTAGGTCATTTGGCCTGCTCTGGCCTTATGTTAGGCTATTGTGTAGAAGAAATGGGGGCTGACAGATACACCATTGCCTTCCAGGCAAGCCTTAACAGGGAAAGAGGGGGCTAGGGAGAAAATAAATTGCAGCTATTCTTCAGTGCAGTCGGGACCACATGTGGAGGGAAGATACAGTAATGGTGGGAGCTACAGCAAACAACAAAATAATTGCAGAATGACCTTTTGGCACTCCTTTGTGGGGATGATTCATTATGATGATGTACCAGTTCAGGACAACGCTGAAGAAATAACAGGTCATGACCACACTGCTAAATGTTGCAACACTGTAATTGGATGACAGGATTTTTTGTTCTTTTTTATGTATGTGTTAGTAGTTAATTGATTCACTTCATTCTCAAGGCAAAGTATTGCTGGTCTAAAACTTATTTGTATAAAACATGACAATTCATCTTCTAAAGATACTAATATTTAGAAACTGATGCAAACCAATATGGTTATTATGTATGTACTACAGTTAATGCAATTAGAAATTGATAACCACAGTTTTCTTGGTAACTACAGAAAGTGTTAAAAGATAAGGCAGTGAGAGAGACACTTGTGATGTGTGCTTTGAGAGAGTGTTGCTGTTGAGACAGTTTTTGCATGTGTATGCAAGTAATAATCAGTGATTCTGAGAGGCTGAAACTCAATCACAAATCCCAGAGTGTGTGCTCAGTGTTTCATGCCTTTCTCAGCTGGGGCTGGAACAGCCTGACAGAGAAGCAGAGACACGGAATTTTAGAGCCAAGGACTTCAAAGCTCATGTTCATGGGACTGGCTGCCCTTCCAAAGGATGCAGAGCTCTGATTCCCAAAGACTGTTTTCTCCCTTGAGAAATGCAAGGAATTACTAATAGAACAAGCTGGGCTTGCTTGTTAAGCCTCATCAGGATTTAGGATTCGAAACAGTTTTTCTCATCACAAAAGCTTTTCACAAGAAAGGTTTCAAAAAAGTCATTGAATATGAGGGCCAGGGGAGGAGAATGCCCCTCAGAATGTGGGTCACTGTTTCTAATTAGCAAATAATACTGCTTGTCCTGTCCCCCGTGTGCCCAGTGCCTTGATGGACTTGGATCTTCCAGTCCAGAGTTACAGTGTGCATTTACCTATCTGCCCTAACAACTTTTTAATTACTTACCTGAATAGAAGATTGTCTACTGCAGAACACTGAGAGAGCCACTTCTGCATAGAAAATCATCAGGTGAATTCTCAAAAGCAGATCAAGATCAGAGGCTAGGATCTTTTATCTCAGGTGGATGTTTTAGTCAGTGGTATCTTTGTCTGCTCTAGGACTTGTGGTTTTTTTTAAGCTTCTTCTCAAGTAATTGAATTATCTTTGTTTCATCCTGATCAGAATTAATTGATTATCGTTTAAAGCTCAGTGTTACTGGCAAACAGGAGTTCTTGGTGTCTGGCCAGCCATAACATTCATGGCATAAAATCAGCAAATGCAATAGAACCCTACACCGTATGTCTTTCTCTTACAGAAATCAATGTTGGATATCCTTAGTCTATAAAAATATTTACTGAACTTCCTTCAGAATAAGCATCTAATACTTCATGTTGAACAACAGCTCTGGCTTAATTTAAGATTTGGCATTGAAATTTGCATTCAGTTGGTGTAACTTTACTTATGAGAGCAAATACTGTGCTCTGCTTCCTAGTTACTTAGGCTGGTTATTCTGATTGCTTTTGAGCTTTTTGCTACTTAGGTAGCTCGTGCAAAAACACAAAAGCTTTTAAAAATAAGGAAATGAATATTTATACTAGAAAGGTGAGATCTTTGTCGGCCTGCTTTAAGAACAGCTAAGTGTAGAAGTTCTGTATTAAGGAAAATTAGGAAATTATATAAGAAACAATCAGTCCCTTTGTGAGCCTCCTGCTTCACATTGACTAATCCCTTCTTTTAAATGCTGCTGTAGGACTTTGCACATTGTCTCTGAGGGGCATGCAGAAATTAGAAACAAGGCAAGGGATGTGTGTGTTTGCAATTATGAGTAATTTGTAGCATCCAGTGCACAGTATTTATTCATTTCTTTTCATTGCTATACAAAGAAACGTACACACGCTACAGAGCTCAGTGTGGCTGCAGTTATGCTGCCACCAGTACCTGACCTGCAGCTGCAAATTTCCCCTAACCACAGCAGCAGAGTTACAGAATCTGCAATTGCCAACTGACATTGTTAGCTAAAGTCCTTCTGGGTGTACGTTTCAAAAGGTGACTATCAAAACTGTTTCTTTTCCTCTCTCTTCTGCCAGGGAGCTGAAGAACCCAAGCTAAAATGGGAACATATCACAACGCTCGTTTCCAGCCTTAGAGAGTTTGTTCGGTCCACTGATCGCAAAATCATCGCAACCACACTTTCAAAACTGAAGCTGGAGTTGGACTTTGACAGCCACGGTATCAGCCAAGTGCAGCTTGTGCTGTTTGGTTTTCAAGATGCTGTAAGTTGTCATTTTTACTATGAAATTTGTGCGTCTAAACTGAAAAAACTGAAACAAACCAGGACCAGAGAGAACTTCCACCCAGAGTTACTGAAACAATAATTTTTGATGGCTTTGAACTTGTAATAGCAAAATTTAAGCCCACAGCAGTGACTTGGTTTGGTTGCCTTGTGATCCTTTGGCAGGACACAGACCCTGAACTCTATGGAGATTTTGCTGATTAAAGATATAGAATGTTCAGCATAATGTGTGAATATGGTGTCATAATAGAAAGGCAGGAAAGCCTTTTAAAAAAATCCCATTTTAGATTTGGAAGGTTTTCTGGGGAGTAAGACAACAGATCCTACATAAACACAGATCTTTTAAACTTCTCTTACAAACTAATGCATTAACCCCTCATTGTAGTCTGTATACCTTGTAATGCTGTATTGAATTCTTACTTTAGTATTTTTGATTAGCAGCAGATTTTTGCCAAACTAGAAATTTTCATTTCAATTTTTAATAAGCAGGATAAGGAGGAATTAAAATTGTTACTTTTTGACCAATAATAAATGCAAGGTTTATAATTTCTTAATTGAGCAACCAAACACATGCATGGGTAGCCTTTAAATAGCTAGTTTACGAAAAGCAAATGTTTTCTTAAGGTAAGTATTTAAGTGTTAGTTCACAAGCAGTTAGGCTTAATGATTAAGATGAATAATGAACATTGGAGGGTGCAGCTGTGCTGAGTATCCACATGTCCAGGCAGAAGTCACGAAGTAAAATGAAATGACAATTCAGGCAGGCATTTAAGGTGAATGATTCTTACAGAATTTAAACCTGGGGCACTCTGACAAGTAGAAGAGCTGTCAGGAAGAATAGCATAGCATATTAACTTTTGCATAGGCTACACTAACAAGAATTAGATGTTTTTTATTAAAAATAGGGAAAGAAATCTTTCTACAAATCAAATGTTTCCTCTTTGATTCTTTTGATTATGCTTTCAGCTCTCTCTATTAACCTCATATTAATATTCTTTTGACACTGGAAGAGAAAAAACAATCATACAAGTTCAAGAAAACAGTGGAGAGGGTAATAGTACAAATACTCAGTGTTCTTATAGGGATGTTGTTTGGCATCAGTTGTTTGCTAGTAATTGCCTGGGTTGTATTCTTATCAGTAAAAAATGTACTTCCTGTTAACTTCATCAAGTTGCTGTTTTTTAACTGATAAATGTCTCTTATTACTGTCTCTCTATTATTTAACTAAACCCACAGAAAGTTAAAAGAAAAACTTAGCTTTTAACTGTGCACAATCTTAATTCTTTTGGCCATACAATAGATTTCTATAGTACTACACTGAAATCAAGGCCTCAGAAGCTGCAGAGACTGAGGTGCTGCTAAGAGTGGGGGAAAGTAGTTCCCTTGCTCTTGGGACTCAATAAGGTAATCTTAGTTTACAATGTTTAATAATCACAATAAAAACATCCTTATCAGACCAACCAAGAAAAAGTAATTTTGTGTTGTAATATAAGCAACTAAATCACTTTACAATGGATTGTTGTGATCTTGACAAAATCAGATTATGCTTCTTCAGTTCTCAATAAAGCTACACTTAGCAAAACTTGTCACTATCTCGGTAGCAGTCAGTTTGGGAAGGTGCACAGTGCTTGCACAGGGGAGTTGTGCTGCATCAGAGGGCAGTGGGCGAGGGTTTGGGGCTCTTGGGCAGCTGCTGTCCAGGTGTCAGGCCCAGGGCTGGCTCCCTGGCACTGCTGAGAGCTCTCTGAATCCAAGCACAGGGTCCAAGTGCCATCTCGTGGCCCTTGGCCATAGAATTGAGGAGACATAGGTACTGCTGTGCTGGGTTGAGCCTGGCTAGCAGGTAGAGGAAAGCCCATACCCAGTCACTCATTCACTCCTTCCCAACAGGAAGAGGGAGAGAATTGGAAGGACAAAATGAGAATATTTGTGAGTCTAAATAAATAAATAAGTGAAAAGGGAGGCAAAAAGCTCACAAGTGTTGCAAAAGCAACCGGTCACCATGAGCAGACCAGTGCCCGGCCAATCCTTGAGCAGCAGCTCCTTTGGAAAAAGCAGCCTGTAGTTTATTGCTGAGCATGACCTTATAGGGAAGGGAATGTTTCCTAGGTCAGCTGGGCCAGCTGTGCCAGCCCTGTTCCCCTGCAGCCTTTGGTCCACCCACAGCCCCCTCGCTGCTGGGGCAGTGTAAGAAGCAGAGGTGGCCTTGACACTGCGTAAGCTTTGCTCAGCAGGAGCTGAAACATGGTGTGTTATCAAGGCTGTTTTAGTCACCAGTCTGAAACACAGCACCATGTGGGCTGCTGTGAAAGAAATTAACTCCATCCCAACCAAACCCAGTGCAGGTACCTGCATAACATTACTGAATACTATTGCTTTTTGGCAGTGAAAATAGTATGATTAATAACTTCTACATATTCTCTAAAGGTACCATTTGTGTAACTTCAGTCACTTTTTACAGAAAGTTTATCTCAATATGAGGGAATTGAACTAATCCCTTTTTTAGGAAGAGTCAAGTATCCTTGTGCCACATTTTTTAGCAATCAGGAGTTGCGCCTTTTTTTATAAGGCTGTTACCTGATAATTTTCTCAACACAGTTATATTTGTTGCTTTCTCCAGCTGTTTAAGTTCTGCTCCTGAAGAGTTTGTTGCTTTGGATTGCTTTCTGCCTGCAAAACAGCACAGAGTTTTGTGCTATTGCTGCTTACTGTTGGCTAGGCATTTCCTTGTCATTTGGGAGCTGGAAAGCATTTGCCTGGGGTAGAGATGTTTCTGCAGCACGGAGCATCCGTAGAGGCATCTGAGGATATGGCTAAAAGCAGTTTGTAAGTGCTCCTGTATGCAATTAGGAACCACCCAGAGTAGAAAACCATCAGATTGTACAAAGAAAGAAGTAGAAGGAAAGATAAAATGGTACAGCATGAAAATAAAGTCCCCTAATTGTTTAAACTAACATTAATTAACTAGTTTCAGAATTAAGTAGGAGCAGCATTACATTAGTTCTTTGATATTTCCTACAATTGTACTTTAGAATAGACAAGTAGTGCTCAGAGCAAGCAGTGAAAGTGATGCCAAAAAAGTAACAAGATTAATTAGCTCCAGCTACAAGCCTTTCATAACATAGTCCTTGGTATTTGTCTTGCTTGCATTCTTCTGAAGTTTCTCTCCACAGCCCTGAAGGTTAAGTATCACAGACATCAGAAGAGACCTAACACAGGAATCAATATTTGATGAAAAATACAAAATATTGTATGACTCATAATAAAATGGATGAAGGTGTTAATGTTGCTATCAAGAAATTATTGTAACCATCTGCTTAGATACAGCATCTGTAAGTTTAAACACTTCATGTGTGTAATATCTGAACTGAATTTTCTCTTACTAGGTAAATAAAGTTCTCCGAAATCATAATATTAAACCACATTGGATGTTTGCACTGGACAGCATAATCAGAAAAGCTGTGCAGACTGCTATTACAATTCTGGTCCCAGGTGAGTCATTCTTAATACTCAGCAAATGTTTATCAGCTCATCTCTTTAAACATGCTTTAGAGTTGTGATTATAATGCTTCACTTAAGATTTTGAAACCAGCAGTGGCGTTTTTCCTGTTCACTGTCTGTTTCGCAATTAAGAAACTAATCTGTGTATTGTTCAAGCTATTTTGGAGAGCACCTTTCCACAATGTGTAATCTAAATGATTTTTCAACACAGTGAGTAAGTAATAGGTTAAGGTGCTCTGGGACCTAATATTTTGAGATTGAAAATGTTGCCTATTGCTTATGGTCAGAAGCTGTCTTTAAAAAAAAACCAACAAAACAACAAATAAAAAAAAATAAATTAACAATGACAACCCCTGACTTGAAACCTGCCAAAACCAAACAGGTCTACAGTGCCTGCAGTTGGTACATTGTATTTTGAATGTGGAATTTTGATGTACGGTCTCATTGAGGGAAGGAGTCTGTTTAGATGAAAATGTAGCCCGTTCTGTTACTTCTTTACCTGTTTCCAAAGTTAGTTTTTTGCTACTTCTTAACTTCTAATGCTGGAATTAATGGTGATGTTTTCAAACATGCCATTTAAGGCTTTAAGTCAGAATACTTACATTCCTGTTTCTTGCAGTTGAGTCTTAAATTATCAATAAGGGGATCTGAAAATTACATCAAAAGTTACAGCTCTTCATATTCTTTTTTTTCCATATCCCTAGCACAACTAATAAGATATAAATAGGGTTTCTGTGTCACTTTCAAGTCACAAAGAAACTCTGTCTTCTGATTAGAATGCTGATTACCTCTAACAGACATGTACTTCATTGCTGTGTAATAGGAGTAACTGTAGAATTCCTCCTTAATAGTCTGTTCTTCCCCGTACAGCCCAGTGTCAGCATTAATTGTAGGTGGTCAAGCTTCAACAAAAGCCTCTGTGCCCCAGTAGTTTTCAGGCACTGATCATCTGCTGCTTCCCTAATTGCCTTACCCTACTTCTGATTACTTTCCTTTGCCTTTGTTTTCCTCTTTTTTCTTAATTTTTTTCTTAAAATGTGGGGATTTATTCTCTGGCCTTAACACTTCTAAAAGTTATGGGATGTTTAAGGAATGGTACAAAGCCAATTTTATGCTGCCTGGAGGTGAACAATGGCAAAGAACTTCTGCATCCTGCTAATAAGAACAGTTCAAAGCAAATTCAGACTTATTTGCCTAGCAATATTTGGGTAACTGCTATATAATAAATCTGCTTTCCTTAATTTAGAGGAAGCACAGCTCTGTTGATCTTACTATGTTCGGCCTTGAAAAAGATATGTAGCATTGAAATGAAGAGTGAAATAGATCAAGGAACAAATGTTTCTTTTGTAAAGAAGGGAAACATACTTGTTAGTTACTCAGCAGAAAGTGTAAACCAAGTGTGATTAGGAAAAAAAGTACATTTTGGTAAGGAGACTAGAGGGAGTTCTTAACAGTAAGGAGCCACAATTGAAGGAAGGAAGGAAGAAAGATTGATATTAAATAGTTAGAATTAACAAACAGATGTTGTTACAATAATAGGTTGTGTAGGAGTGTCAGATCTTGTGTACATATCTTGCGTACCTGGTAGGCTCTGGTAGGTAGCTTAAACAGAGAACAACAGAAATCAGGGTATAGCTTTGTATTCACAGTTTTGTGGATGTGCATAATTTCAAAATAGGCAGTGATAAGTAAAAGGGAAATGAGCTGCTTTTAATTGTTGGGAGAGGAACCTTTTTGTAATTTCCTCTCTATCTTTGGTTTCAATTTTTTTGTAAATACAGTATTCTCATAATGATAGACTGCTAAATATGCTGGAACAGCAACAGCAGGAATTGCTGGATATAAAAGAAATAATGGTCATTTTTTTAAATAAAATATTTCAAGTCAGACATAAGAAAATACAAACTACTGAGAATGGAATTGAGCAAAAGAAATTCTGCTGTACATAATACTTCAGCACAATTCGACATGAAATATTAGCCAGATCTGGAATCATATTCATCCATATGTTTGTTTTTTACAGCTCTTGAACATTCAATAAGCAGAATAATAATCTGCATAAATAAAGGTGCTCTTATGTTTTGAGTGATCTTAAACCCCTGGAAAATATCTTTTCTCCTGTTACAGAAATTTGTGGTCTGTTGTAACCAAAGCTATAGGATGATCTGTAATTAGTCACTTGGGTCTGCTTTTGTTTTAATACTTAACTAATGTGTAACATCTTTGGTGTTTTTTCTTTTGCTTATATTTTAATAGAATTGAGACCACATTTTAGTCTTGCATCTGAAAGTGATACAGCTGATCAGGATGACATAGAAGTTGAAGATCAAGATGAACAGCCTCAGAATCAAACCATCCAGCAGCCTTGCATTGTCTTGGAAGATGCAGTAGCTACCTCAGGTGTAAGCACACTCAGCTCTACAGTGTCCCATGACTCCCAGGCTGCCCACAGGTCACTGAGTGTCCAGCTGGGCAGGCTAAAATTAGAGACAAACAGGTAAGGCTGGACATCAGGTGACAGGGACACTAGCCTGCTTACAGCAGTATGTATTGGTTAGCTTTCAAAATATATATGCTGGAATGCTAGTGCCAAAATTCCCTAGCAGTGCAAGTCATTCATTTTAATGATGGTCATTGTTTAGCTGAGCCTGATCACTTACATGGTTTTATGAATTTCAACAAAACCCTAGTGATGCAAGTTAAGATCAGTCTTGATTTCAGGTGCCCTTTCAAGGAAGGTCTGAAAAAAACTGACTTGCTGCCAAACTTCTGCTTTTTCTCTCTTTGGTGTGCTCTGTATGGCTGATAAATGGTGTTATGTTTTGTTTCCATCAAGGCAGAACTTGCTGTTCTTTCCTATAGTTATTCTCAGCAAGTGAACTCGAGCTAATAGAGAGCCACACAGAAACTCCACAAGGAAACTGCTTCAGATTTGTTTTGTGCACAGAAATCACTGCAAGCAGGATCTGTCCTTACCATCAGCTATTACCTTTTTATTAAATAAGTTCATTTCATGAGAGAAAAATGGGGAAAATAGGTGTTTTGTTTAAAAGAAGTAAAGCCAGAAATTTGGATATTGCATTTTTTTCGGAAATATTTCTTGCACTTTAAACCTGAAAAGTGGTTCTTTGAGGTTTTGTTGTTCTTTTAAGAAATGTCAGAGAAAAATCCGTCTCATTATTTTTTCCAAATGATCTTCTATTTATTTTGTTTTCATTAAAATTTACCAAATAATCTGGTGCAAGTAGAAATTTCACTTTTGCAACATGTGATTTGTGACACTGGATTTCCTACTGACCTCAGTAAATTTTGAATGTGACCTTGATAGAAAGAGAACACGTCTTCAATAAGACAATCATTTTGTTGGTAGAACATTCTTTGGAGCTGCAGTTCCATTTGAAATTAAAATGTTAAATTGCACTCTACTTTTACTTTTTACATGTATTCAAGAAGGTTGCCATAATTAGAGTAATTCATTAGACTGTACTGTTTTTAATAGAGTATCAGTATTTTGGGGTCCTTATGTCACAACTAATTTTTTTACTTGAGACCACTGAGAAAGATTTTGATTATCTTATTGATATACCTAAAGACATACATAAATATTTGAGATTGACTCACTTTACTTCACAAGCTTATGGTGGGGAATAACCTCCGAAGTCATGAGTTTACACAGGTTCTTTTTTAGTAGCACTTTGCTTCTGTAAATTTCTCAAATGCAAAGCCTTTAGCCAAGTAATCACATCCAGTCATTCATGCAGAAATTTTGAGATAAATAA
Organism: Petroica traversi; assembly: GCA_025920805.1. Lineage (NCBI taxonomy): Eukaryota > Metazoa > Chordata > Aves > Passeriformes > Petroicidae > Petroica > Petroica traversi. Next base: position 15,701,873 of record JAHLSL010000012.1, on the reverse strand, counting down.
TACAAACAATTGTTTAAATATTTATGAAAGCTTTATTGGCATAAGCAGCAAGCAGTTATCAGGAGAAAATAATGGATTGTTTTATTGCCCTGAAGACCTTTTTCAACCAGAATAGATAGACTAGGAATAAGTAAACTGAAAGGTGACCTGTTTGGGCAGAATATCAGTCTTCACTGAGAATAACCAAGTTGTGGGGTTGTGTAGATGCACAAAGCAGCTCTGTTCCTGTGCAGGATTTGTTAGCTCAGGTGTGGAAGCACTCAAGTGCAAATATGCTGCTGGTAGGTCTGCATGCAAGCTAAAGTAGGGCTAGATGTTTTTACAGAGCAATCATATGGGATTCAGTTTATGGGTAAGGGGCTTTAGCAACACATTTTCTAACTGAATTCCCATCTTTCAGTGTCCCAGAAAAAGGTTGCAGTGCTCAGCTGGTATAAATTTTTAAAAAATACAATACAGAGATAAATAAAAGGAAACATGCTGAAATGGGATAGTTATTGCATGGTTCTCAGGCTGGCAGAGGTTCCAAGAAAGGGATGAAGATGCTGCAATCCTTTGAAGGCAGAACTTCTGAAGACTGAATTATAGGTTTATGAGTGTGCTCTCCATGTACAAATTTTGATCAAGTTCCTGATAATACAGCATTCACAAATCCTGCATTTTACTAAATCACTTTTCTAAAAGAACAAATTGCAGCAGTTTTGCATACTAATTTTCTGTTATATTCTGACTATTTTCTTTTTATCAGCATAAATGGTGCTAGCCACTGAATCTCTCCAGGTTTCTCTCTGGATTTCTGTTATGAAGGAGGTCAAACATGAGTTTCAATTTACTTCTGCTTGACATTCTCAGAAGTAATTGCTTAGGGGAGTAGGCAAATATTTTGCCTTCTCATTTCTCACTCTTAATATAGCCTAGGAGGGCAGGCACAAAGTGCCTTGTATGTGAGGAAGGGACAATCCTTGTGTGGTTGAGAATGTATTTTCTATATTTAGGAAATGCAACCATATGTTTTCACCTCATTTTCATCACAGCTCTACCCTTTCCATACCTTTGAAAATGTCTGCTGGAGAGATGTGAACTGGCATTTTTCCTTACAAAAGTTTAGCCCTTAGTTTATGAACCACTTTGATATTTTTTCTCAGTTCCAATTTTGTTTAAAACAGAGCACGGTCTGTAGAAATTTCACTGAAATTTTCTGCCATCCCACCTGTTCAGTGGGGGAATGTTTATATGAAGTCTGGTGTGCTTGGGGCGTCTGTATGAATGTTTATATCTTGATATAGGTCATAATCAATCTATAGTGAAAGAATATACCTGTGAAAGCTGAAGAAGTCTGTCCTTGTCTTTGTCAGGAAGCTTTCCAGTTTTAGTAAAATCTTTGCTTTCCTGAAAATTTGAAGCTACTTAAGGAAATGAGTGCTTTGTTCCCATTATTTCACAGGTTACTGGAGGAGCTGGTTCAAAAGGAGAGAGAATTTCAAGTCCTCTTGCATCAAGCTATAGAAGAAAAAGATCAAGAGATCAGGAACCTACAGCTCAGGTCACAGCCAATAGGTAAGCAAGAATTTTTCAGGGAAAGTTTCATACTGGCTACAGATTAAAAAGTGCCAACTAAACGTCTGTTCATTTAATAAAATGAGCCAGTCTTGGCAAAGATGCTTTATTGTGCTGCTTCTGGTAGGGGTTGCTCTGAGGTAAGAATGTACATTGTGGAAACAAATTACTGGGTTTGTTAATCACAGTACAAGGAATGGTACCATTTAAATATTTTTATTTGTGATGATATGGAAAGAGTGCAAGGTTCATATCCTACTGAATAAATATTATCCTTAAGAGGATAATCTCGTATGTTTAGATATGTGTTCCTTGAATTACAGACTCTTCCAATTGTTACATTGGAAGTTCAAGAGGGTCTAATTGGTGAGATGCAAATGCAACTTGAAGGTTACTGAAGGTAGCTGAGTTTGCTGTGTCTGCCCTGAAGAAAATGGAAGTGCTAATGCAGTTTGATGTTTCTGTGTAATGTGCTTCTAAGTGATGCTTCCCAAAAGAGGCTGATCCTCAGTCTAAGACATTGCCTGTGCAGCAATTGTATGAGTTACACTGAACAGTTCAGTTAATTGATGCAACAACCTTAGGGTAGAAACAGTGACAGTGAAATTGGTGTGCCTTGTACTAGTAAAGACATTTTCAGAAGAGGGCAGAAAAATTTTATGTGTGTCAATGTTCACATTACTTAACTGTACCCTTAACCAAGGAGAGAAATCAATGTATAACTGTCTTTAAATTGTAATTAATTATTTGTGTTCTTTGAGAATTGGCATTTAGTTATGGGGATACTGGTATTCTAAGCTTGAAAGGAAAGCTCACTGAAGAAGTGCTTGAGGAGTCAAAAATGACAAGAGGTTGCTTTGGCAACAAAAAATCTTGTTTCAAAAATGCTTGTTCCAGATATTCCTGGATTGTCTGTCTGTCATCGTCATTCCACTGGCACAGAGACCGAAGACCCTGATCTCATAAATTGGCTGAGAGTTCATGGAGCTGACGAGGCCACGATAAACAAGGTAGCAATGATCCTAGTCACTGCCTGGCACAGTTGCAGTACTGGTTTGTGATTCAGTTTAAAAAGATACCAAACCTTTTTAATTACTTTAGCACATTTTGAGAGATTAATTTGTTTTCAGAGGATAGGAAAAAGCCATGAATGTGAAGGCCTTCATAAATTTGCAGTAACATTAATGGTTCCTAAATCTCATTATGAATAAAGCCATAAAATATCCTGGTAAATGGGCACTCTTGGGTTTTCAGTGTCTTTACACACTGCAGTATTCCTGCTGATGATGCTCTGGATGATGCTCACCCTTAGCTGACTGTGCTATAGTGAAATATCCTGAAGTAGATCAGGCTGCTCTGCAGCAAATTATATAACTTTAGAGGTGTTGAGGATTTCAGCTAATTTAAGAATACCTGCATGTAGTTATCACTCCTACAGATCAGACCAAAGGTTCCTCCAAGTTCAGTTACATCAAATTTAGATGCAACTTTTGAAAAGGTAGGTCTTAACTGTTGCTTTTTATTTCCTCATGGATTACTTATGGTCTAATTTCTGTTCAGTGAAGTCTGTGATTCTGAGGTACCAGTGGTATCGATAGAAATGCCAGTTTGCAAAGGTTTTGAGTAGCTGCAAAAGCATTACATTTTTCAAGTTGTGCCTGCTACACTGATGCAGAGTGTACAGTGTAAAATTTAAGTAGTTTCATTGTAGTTGTAGAAGCAATATCTTTCTGTTGTATCTACCACATTTCAGCCCAATTTTAGTTTTCTCCCAAATTTAACCTTCTGTTTTTAGGGGCTCATGATTCTAGGAAGATCAGCTTAGGGATTTAAATGATATTTCTAACAAATTGTTCATTTAAACTTCTTTCTGCAGTTCTTGGCTGAAGACTATACCTTAACAGATGTTCTCTGCTATGTTACACGAGATGATCTGAAATGTTTGAGACTGAGGTAATGCTTCACAGTTAAATAAACTGTGCTTTGTAAGAACAACTAACTGATACTAAATCTCTATTTATTTCATTGTATAGAATTAATTTAAAATAAGTAACGCTTTCCAGTATGCCTTTGTATACTGATACATTCCTGCCAAACAGCTATTTAAATTTTAAAATAAGCTTTTTCTATTGAAGGCAAAATTTTAAGGTAAAGCATTTACCTTGCTACTGGAGACACTGGATATCCCATTAGAGCCTTGCTTTTATTTTAGAAACTAGAGCTAGAAGAACTTTCAGTTGTTTATTATCATCATTAAACTTCAGAAACGTTACTCATGGGCTGTAACACTACATTTCACCTAATTATGCCAGGTGTGTAGGTCACCAGCTTGCATCATGTTGGAAGCCAGATGTGGGTTTTGCAAATCCTTTGGACCAGAAGTCTGAATTCCAGACAGCAGGCATCTGCCAAGTGGAAAGATTGCCCAGTCCTGTAATCAGAATAGGACTCTGTTCTTTATTTGAGTAATGCATGTTGAATTTCACCTTTGATCAGCCTTCCCACTGAACTTCATTGATCAAAACCAGAGCAAGAAAATCAGAGAGTACCTAAATTGGAACACTTTCAGGCTAGAGTGTCTTTGTACCTGAGTGTCTTTATGATTTTTCTTTACAGAGGAGGAATGCTGTGCACGCTCTGGAAGGCTATCACTGACTTTCGAGAGAAACACACCTGACACTGATATTTTTCTTTGCTTCTCTGCAGAGATGAAAAGATTTCCTTTCAGCCAGAGCAGGTGTGCTGTCAGAAGGACTGTTGCACTTTAATCCAGTAATTGTTTACCAATGTTATAAACACTGCAGCTTCCTGACTGCTTTTACTCCTATAATCCATAGGGAATCTGTAAACAACCTGCAACATTATTTTACTTTAAATGTTTTTACATGCAAGTTTTTCAAAAGTTTTTAGAAAACACACACACAAAAGTTATAAACTCATTAAACATTGTAGTTAAAGTAAGCAGATGTTAATTTCATGACAAACCAATGTAAGATTTCATGTTACTACATCACTGGAACAAAAACAAAATGTGACAACAACTTTTCCATTTCTTTGTAATATATCTCAATATTACCTGTAGTAGAGCTTCATAATTTCAATCATAATTAGATCTTTTTCTTTTAGTGTGCAAGACCTAATGGTAATTGTTTTTACCTACTGCCCTTCATGGTTTAATATTGTTTATTTTTGGTAATTTAAGTTCTATGGTGCATTTGTTTTAGAGTTGTTTATGTACTACTGAACTGTACCAGTTGTATACACCTGAACCACAGTAATGTTAGCTTGTTCTAAAGCTATCTCTGACATACACAATTGAAAATAAAAATAACCTAAGACTTACTTTTTCCTATATTTTTTGACTTCTAAAGTAATGGTATAGAACTGGAAAATATTGGAATAAAAAAAAGAAAAATATTCATACCGAGTATCAATGGAACCTTTCTGACACATCTTAAACTTACTGTGATTTGAGTATGATAACCATAGCATTGAATATTTTGTTGTTTTTTCTATTCAGTCTAATTCCTGTACTAACAAGCCAAGACCAAACAAAATTCTTCTCTGGGTGCTGTACTTGACTCGAGAAATGAAATGTCTCCATGCACTGAATACTCATTGTGGCCTGCTGTTTCTTTTTCTGCTTTTGTTTATGCAATGGTTCTTTTCTCTCACGTTATGAAAAAGGGTGGTGGGTGTTCCCTGTGCATCCACTGTCATTGTTACTCCACCATTCTAGCACTGGGTATCAGCAGATTCTTCTGGAGCAGCTGCAAAAAATTCCATTGTGGGTAAGACTTGCCTAGACAAGAAGCTGCTTCTTCCTTCATAAGCCTTGGTAACCAGTAAAAGGCTTATGCTCTTAATTTTTCAGGTCTGGCAGGTATTTTCAAAGAAAACGAGTTTTTTTAAAACATGAACATGTTTTCCTAACATGAATACAGTTAGATTTGCTGGCTAAAATGCAAAAATTATGTATTAAAAAAATAAGGTAAACAAAGAACAGTAGATAAAATCATTTTAGCCAGATTTTTTTTTTACTCTGAAGATGGTTCTACTGATTTTTAGGCACAGATGTATTCAAGTAATTCCAAAAACCTAACTGCATTTCACGAGAAACACAGCTACTGTTTACCAGTTCCTAGTGCTATTACAGCAGAAAACAAAACATTTTCAAGGTGGTTTTAAACACTAGGAAAACCAGTGATGGAAATTGACTTGTAAGACCCAAAAATTAAAAAAAACCAACAAACCTGTACCCACTGAGAAGTAACCCTAAGACAATGAACTTCCATAATTTGATTTTTGTATGAAGCATGATTCTTTATTTTTTGGTCCAGCTATGAAAACCTCTGGTTTCATGCAGCCTGACAGGAAGGTAATTGCACTGCTGTGTTTACTTGGAAAGCATGCAGCCTGTTCTCTATGACTCAGGCTGCTCAGAAATGCCAGCTATGTAAGAGAGGAGGGAGTGTGATCGAGGTTTCCATTGAATGTCTCCATGAGACCCAGCCTGGCACCAGCTGGGATTAACTCCTATAGTTCCTTGCTGGCTTCACCAGACTGGGGGTGGCTTCTGCAGCGTTGCTCACCCAGGGTTCTGTATTCTCCATGATGAGACTCTGTTGGATTTGATCCATGCCCAGGCCAGGCCATGTACACTTAGGCTCCTCCAGCAATTCTGGTCTGAATATGGTTCTCTGAGCAGCACAGCTCATCCATACAGGCTCTAGATCTGTGCACAAAAGCTTATGTAAGATCCTGACGTCAAGCTACTTCATATAGATTGTACCAGATGTTACTTTTTACATCCTCAGATAAAGCACGAGGAAACATTTTGGGATGGTGGGCATCAGACAGGCAGCCTGGGATTAACCTTCAGCCTGGCTCCCAGAATATGCTGGTGGGTGGATGCCTGCATGGACCAGAAGTGAGGGATTTGACATCGCTTTAGTGCAGGATTTTGCTGAGGGCAACATTTTGACTACGGAGCATACCACTGGGCTTGAACTTGGATAACCTCTTGGTCCTTGATCAGTGCTGTTGTAATCCAGGACTCAAGTTGGCTGAGAGACACCTTTACACCTCCCTTAAGAGAGCACAGAAGTGGAAACTCGACCAAGGCAGTGGTGATTTTGCTGGGTTTTGCACCTTTCAGCTTAGAGCCCAGCTTGTTCTTCTATTACAGACACACCTGCCCACAAGCCACAGGACTTGTTTAGCACCCAAGCCCCAAACTCCTTGTTTTAGAGCACAAATGGCTCTTGGTGCAACACAATATTAGTCTTCCCTTCCCCTAGAAAACCTGTGCTCTGAACTTAGCTGTTTGAGAAGTTGGCTTGGTCCAAGCGCACCAGACTAAGTGAGCTGCCCCTCTCCACCTCCTTGCCTGCATCCTTAGCTGCATCTAATGGGTTCCCCAATTCACTCACCCTTCCTTCACCCGTAGTTCTGATTGGTGCTGCCTACAAGCAGATGCAAAATTAAATGATGTTTTGATGCAGACTAGAGCACTTTAAAGAGGAACACTCTTATGACCCTGAAAAGCAGCATGAATCAAGTTAGGGGAAACTCAAACGAAATGTAACAGGACCATGACCTTTACAGAAATGACTGAATCGACAGCTCTTCACAGAGCCATTTATTTTGGAAGCGAGGCGCTGCACGCAGCTTTAAAAGCGGCTGTTTAGAGCACGTGCCGCAGGAACGAGTCTACAGCAGTGCAGCTCTTTCCCACACGATGCGGCGCATCGCCTGGGCTTGCGAGGCGCCCGCCACTCCTCCCACCTACTGTCGAGATGGCGAGCATCCCCAAACCTGTTGTTTCTCTCCGCGCCGGTACCGATCGAGCCGTGCCAGCGCGGCGGGAGCTGCTCTGAAGGGGAAAACTCACACCTGTGTGAACACCGGCACCTCGGCACCCGGGGCGGCCGCGGGGGCCGGGAGCTC